>CM052445.1:62866338-62957995 GCA_028533085.1 Varecia variegata | reverse complement strand
CAGGCATGCGCCACCATGCCCGGCTAATTTTTTTTTCTATGTATATATTTTTAGTTGGCCAGATAATTTCTTTCTATTTTTAGTAGAGACGGGGTCTCGCTCTTGCTCAGGCTGGTCTCGAACTCCTGAGCTCAAACAATCCGCCCGCCTCGGCCTCCCAAGTGCTAGGATTACAGGCGTGAGCCACCGCGCCCGGCCTCTGTCACTCTTTTGTGCACGCGTGTACACATGCACAGATTTAGTGTAACTAGGGAAGATCTCTTGTGACCAGTCTGGATTCAGTGTGGTCAGCCTCACTGCACAGTCCAGGCCTCCACCTTCACTTTCTGAACCTCTCCCGACTATCAAGGATCAGGGCCTTTCAGAAATCCTGCCATCTCTTGCAGGGCTCACTGACCCAGGCAGGAGTACCTGGGTGGGTGATGCATAAAAAATACGCGTTCAGCACCAATGCGGTTCTTGGTGTTGCGTTCGAGAAGGGTGCCACCTGGTGGACAAAAGGGAGCCATACATTTCCAGGACACAAAAGCCCCTGTTGGGAGCGGAACCTGCACCTGTCCCCTGACGCATTCTGTCCTCCTCACTGTTCAATCTAGTAGGGTCATAGCTCCAACAAGCAAATAAAACTCTTCCCAACAAATTAAAATGCATGCTTCCATAAACACCACATGGTACCTGGGAGGAAGAGAGAATGAGGCCACTAAGCACAAAAGAGAGGAAAACACCAGATTTTTAAAACTTTAGCTATCTGCTTGGAAAAACAGCACCAGAATTTGAATGTCAGCAAGCTCCTAGGTAAGTATAAATATGCAAAGGGGGCAAAAATATTTGCCCCATGTAATTTGGCCTCACAACACATTTAATATAACTCATTCATTCATTCCTTGATCAAACATTTACCCAGCACTGGTGCCATGCCAGGCATTGTGCTCAGCGCTGTGTGTATACAATTGGAAACAAAACCACACACCCTCATGAAACTTACAGCTTAGGTGTAGAGACACATCAAAGACATCAGCAAACAAACTAACATAGATTTTCAAACTGTGGGCTTTGCTGTGAGAACAGGGAGCTGTCAGAGAAAGTGAAAGGGACAAGCCCATTAAAATTGGTGGGGGGGAGGCTCAGGAAAGTCCTTTCTGAGGAAGTGACACTTAAATTAAAACCCAAAGCAGGCAGTGGGACGGAATTTTCTGGGAGTGGATTAGAGTGTCTGCAAGGCCTTGTTAGCGATGCAGGGTGGTGAGTGGAGGGCAGATTTGCATGAGGGGAGGGGACGGGTCCTGCCAGGCCACGGGGTCCAAGGGGCTGGCTTTGGCTTTCGTCCCAAGGGCAATGGGAAGCCACGAAAGGGCTTCAAGGAGGGAGTTCACACAAGCTACGTGTGATGACCGGCAGGAGAGAGAAGGGATGGTGGGTTGTCTACTCCAGGAGACTAAGCATGAGGTGGTGGCAGCGTGGATTAGGACAAAGGCAGTGAAATGGACAGAAAGGGACAGACTCAGGATTCGAGAGGAAGCATCACCAGGACAAAGAGAGGGCTTCAGGGTGGGGGAAGCGGGTACCCAGAGTGGCCCCCGGGGCTCTGCTGCAGCGCCTGGGTTTGTGGCGGTGGGTGAGGACCCCAGGAGGGGCCTGTGGCGGGGAGGAGGAGGTTCAGAGTTCAATTTTGCACAGACAAAGGTTGAGGTGTTTGTGAGGCGTGTGTAGTGTTGACTGTGCGTCTGGTTAACAGTTACATGTGGGTAGCTCAGAATACAGAACAGGGCTAGAGACAGAATTAGAGAGTGACTGGAGTATAAACCTGTGTTTCCATGAATGGTGGTTTTACCTAGGAAGAGAGTATAGAGAGAAGGCCGTGGGACTGGACTTCAAGGGACCCCACCGTCTACCGCTGAGGTCCCCAACCCCCGGGCGGCGGCCCAGTACCGGTGCGCGGCCTGTTAGGAAATGGGCCGCAGATCACCGCCTGAGCTCCGCACCACCTCCCTGCCCATGACACCTCACCGCCCCCTCAGTTCATGGAAAAATTGTCTTCCTTGAATCTGGTTCCTGGTGCCAAAAAGGTTGGGTACCGCAGGTCTACCGGATGGGTGGAGGAGGAAGAAGGAAGAGACTGCAAAAGAGCCTCAGCGAGAGTGGTCAGAGGGATGGGGCGGGCAGTGGGATTACGAGGAGGGCAAGAGAAGTGAGCATGGCTGCTGTGTCCTGCGCTGCCGGAGTCACAGGCATCCCTGGGACAGGGCTCTGCGGCGGTGACTGGTGGCCAGGTCAGCAGCTGTCTTGGTCCAGTCACGGATTTGTGGGCGCTACTTTATGTCTCTAAGCCCTCCTGACATTTTACGAGCAGCATAGCATCACAGGTAAAGTTATTCAACCACGCATACTTCAGGGATGTCCGCATTTAAAATCTGGAGCACATTCTCCAGGACAAAGAGATCGTGGGTGTTCCTTATAGTATTAGGATCAGATGCTTTGCAAATTTAGCCAAAAAGGCACAGTGTGGCTGCTGTAATGTGACATCGTTCCTCTGTTGTTTTCCTTTTATCTAATATGTTAATAATCTCCAACAAGTCCTGTAGAACAGAGGTGTGCCTCTTAGATGTTTTGAACCTAATTTCCATGGAGAGGCCGATGGCTGTAATGAACCGGCCATATTTCATTTCAACTTGTTTAGAGCGGGATGGAACTTCCCCTGGACTCTACTCAGTTAACTGAACTGGAAACAGGATTAAACAAAATATTTCACCCAAAAGAAAACTATCCTTGTGGTTTGATTTTACAGGAACTGCAAAAGACTAAAAATTTTGGTTTTCATCAGTAGCAACCCATAAAATAGGATGAAATGCAGTTAACAAGAGAAGAAGCCAACAATTTCATTCCAAGGGAAAAGTCGAAGAACTCTGTGGGAATCAAGGTCACTGAGATTAAATTACAACTAAACACACATATTTGAAGAAGGCCATTGTAGCTGGCTACTTTTTCTACAAAAGGTTGCTTCAAAAAGGTTATTTGGAAACAATGTGTCTCACATGGGTAAGATATATTTAAAAGAGAACGTAAGTTGTGTGCTTTTAAAATTTTTAGTTGATAAAATTTATCTGATACCATTCTATCTATTTTATAAATTCCCTCCTCAGTCTACAATACAGTATATCAGAAATAAGTTGTTTGCAGTTGACTTATATTAGTATATCACAGACTTACTAAGTAAGATTTATAAGACAAGATGGCATGCTCTTGTGCCTTTATCGAAATGGAATTTAGTTACATGAACAATGGCAAAGTTAGCTTTTAATCACAGTTCTTTAAAATGGCATATTTTTGTGCTTTTATTTTTAACACATCATGTTCCTAAATAGGAAAACCCAAAACATAACATTTACTTAGGAAATACAATGCTCATAGAAACTTAGCCTTTATCACAGCTGTCACAGTAATAAATGTTATTTACTTCTAGGACAATAAAAAAAAAAGTGAAGGTAACACTGCTCAAACTATTTGGCAGATTCATGATCCAGGGAAATACCTATACCTAAAAATTTTCAAAAGAATGTGAGAATCTGTGTTTTATTCTTGTTGAAAAAAATGGGAAAGTAGAACCACATTAAGTTAAAATTTTACTATAGAATATAACAAAGAAGCAGAGAAGTGACTATTGATTCCTTTAATGGAGGAAATATGTAGAGATATCTTTCTAATACCTCCAATAATTTTCCTTCTAGAGATGGCAATGAGAAGTAGTCTTCCAAGGACAATTAAAACACAGATCTTTGAATTTGACCTTTAATTGAAATTGACACTACCCATTAGCAAAAATGATGCTCTTCCTGCCTGAAGACGGGAGCTGTATGAGATGATTGGAGGTGATGTCAGGGAATTTATTAAGTAAACTCTTTTGGAGAAAGAAGTGCCAGGGAAGCAGACTAACAGGTCTGCTTACAGTGGTTGGTGCAAAAAAGGAGAGAGGCTGCCAGCCCAGGGCAAGGCCCCACCCTGAAAGAAGGTGCCTGGAATTTATCACCCAGACACCAGCATGGGTTTTCCAGCCCACACCTGCTTCCAGACTCCGCATCTCAGGTGTTTTGCCGAAGCATCCTAACCTGCCTGTGTGATATCCACAGGCTTGTGGTTACTTGACAGGCCTCCAAGGCTGTGGACCCCAGAGAGCACCCACTATATCCTAATCTACCCAAATCCACTAGGCCCTAGTCCACTGTCCAACTGGATCAGTTCACAGAATTATTTAGCAGAAAAACCAAACAAGACGCGGTTGTGGTCAGGCTTCTCTGGACACTGGGACACACTCTCCCTTTAGTTCCCCTCTGCTCACCGTCTGGTCCAGGTTCTCCCGCAGGCCCGGGGGGTCCTCGGAGGCCAGGCGTTCCATCTGCTCCGGGTGGGCCTGGGTAGCGCGCAGGGATGCCCGGCTCTCCTACGAAGCCTTTGGGTCCCATCTCACCTGGCAGGCCCCGCTTCTCATCTGAAATCCAACAGCATTCATCAGCACGCGTGTCCTGGTATCGACTGGGTGCATTTGTGTTTGTGTCCATGGGACTCCTGGCAGGACTACCAGGTTCACAGTCCCATCAATAACTCAAGGGGTAGACGCTGCTGGTATATCTCATTATTATTTTTCTACTTTAAAAAGGCACCTCTCCTTGCCCCCTAAATAATGGCCTGATAATTGTGACCAACACTTGGCAACAACATCTGATGATCCTCTATGCTTTGCCCAACCCCCAATGGAATTGTGCGAGTTACTCCTCAATGGCACAATCTAACCTAGTCGGAGACTTATCGTCATATGTGCGCCAGTTCCGTGAACACATCCAAATCATGTACGCAAGACTCCTTAGAGCTAAGGCTAATCTATCAGAAAAAGTAATTCAAACAACAAAATAGCTATGCAGTGAGTAAAGGCTTGGTGGTTTGTGTTGGGACTTGAGTGCAGTAGTTTTGGCCTTAGACTTTGGTACCATGAAACCACATTACCGTCATCAATGATGGATGTTCCAGGCAGGCCTGGGGGGCCGGGGTCTCCTGGTTCACCCCGGCTTCCAGGCTCCCCACGGGTCCCTTGGAATCCTGGGTCACCTCTGGCACCTGGAACCGAGACATGAAGAACAAGACTGCTGTCCAAGATCGCGGCAGATGTTCACTCTTCCGCCGAGTCATATTTACAACTACCCTGCACGCTGTGTGAGCACATTGCGTGTGGGGGGTAAAATGTTTAATACGCAGGATGGTTTCTGTTTGCAAGGAGCTCATTCACAATTAAATAGGGGCGGTGCAAGATTCCTACAGATATCAAACAGTCTGGAATGCCAAAAAGATACATGGAGCTTTCGAAGGAGGGGAAGGTTATTTTGGGGAAAAATCTGATATTGAGGGACCCCCGAGAATACAAATAGAAGTAGGTAACATTTGTGCCCTTACTGTGTGCAGGAGGCTCAGTGTTAAACACTTGAGGTGTGTTTGATTCCCCCCAGCCCGTGGTATAGACGGCATAAGAGCCTCACTTCTGCAAATGGGGGCGGGGGGGCGTCCAGGGGGAGAACGGCCGCACTGACCGCACTTGGCAGGACTCTGGCGGGAGTGCTGGGGTCCCGGGCAGCAGGGTTAGCGGGAAATCAGGGGTCCAAAGCGTGAGGAAAGAAGGCAATGATCTGACTAGAAGTCCTGCCAAGCCCCAGGCAGGCGCAGTCCCAGGAGGCCTGCAGGTGAGGACTGCGTCCTTGAGCCCAGCTCTCTGCCCCGCAAGGCTTTTTCCCCTCACTGTGTGCCGATGAGTAATGCGTGTGGCTGCTCTCGCAAACTTTCATCCCTAAAGAGCAATGCAAAGTGGCATCACCAAGTTCTTTTTCTGTGTGAACAGCAATATTTAACTGTATAGCACATTTTTCTGGAATATAATTGAGAAAGATGAGGGAAAGGAGAAGAAAATGTTTTAACGTGTAAGTATTAGTAAATTTTTAGGAAATCCATCACTCTGCATGGGATCTTTAATTTTTTAATCTCAAAAGAATATCCTGAAAGTAAGGAGAGGATTTGCTGGGCCTCGTACTTGAACCTGGTACATGCGAGGGACCGGACATGCAACTCCCTCCTAGGACGCCCTGCGCCGGCAACCAGGCGGCCTGGGGCGGCATCTCGCGCCTTCTCTTCTTACTTATGTCACCCTGGGCAAGGCACTCAACTGCCCTGAGCTTCTCTTTCTCCCTCAGTAAAATGAGGCTGCTGTTCACCCCCACCTCACAGGGTCATTAAAGTAAATAAATTGAAAAGTACAAGTACAACAACTAAGAACACTAAGTACATAGTAAGCACTATATAAATGTTAACCATTACTATGATTAGATAAAAAGAGACAAGATAAAATTTAAAACCATAGACCCCAGTTGCTTGGAAGAAGAGCAAGATTACTTTTGTTTTTAGTTACCTTGGAATCATTTCTTTTAGCACAAACTCGTCTTTCCTTTTTGTATTTTGACAAGCTCATGCAATGTTACCTTGTAAAAGATACACTGATTTTCCTCTTTTCCCTGAGGGAATCTGCTCTTCAGTCAACCTCTGACCCTAAGAAACCCTGGAATGCAACTCAGTCAACATTCCCGCCCACCAATAAGGCAGGAATGCTGTCAAGTAGCAAAGAGGGCAACTGTGGCATTTCTGAATCTGCTGTGGGAAAAAAAATGAATTTTAAAACCATCCATCTTCCCAGTGAGAGTCCCAGGAATACAGTGTGGTGAAAAGGGAGAGCTGAATGAATTCTGGGCTCTCAGTTAGTGACATTTTTGAAAAACGCAAAAAAAATATTGCTAACATTAATTTAAAAATCATGTTCCCAAAGCCTCAAAGCAAGTATTTCCATTTTACCAAAATCACTAATAGTGAGTTGGGTCAGACAGCCCCGCAGTTTCAGCCGGGTTCCGGGTTTGGTCATTGCGGGGATACCATGGATGAGAAGGTGGGGTGCCCCCTTCCGGTCAGGCAGATCACAGGGTGGAGCACAGATTTCAGAACATACTCATCTATGGCTCCATGTCAACCAGAGAGACACCCCCAGGGGCCTGTTCCATTCTGTATTTTCACCAGCGTTGGACGTAGACAAGCAAAAGTAGTTATCACATGCACAGGTGGCTCACGCCTAAGCAGGAAGGTGAATTCTCGACACCTGGACACATGACAGGGGTGAATCAAATGATCCACGGAGTTTAGGAGAAAATGTCAGGGTGTCTTTATTTTTGGAAAACACTTGACCCTTCACAATGGCTATCTGATGTGCATGTGTTTTCACATCTGTCATTCAGTTTTAGAGGTAGGCATTGCTGGCACCTACCACACGCCTGGTACTGGCCCAGGCACTGCAGATGCAGCAGTGAACCACACAGAGCTTTCTGTAACTGGAGAAATTACCATACACATACACACATATATACACACAGATACATACACACACGATTATTAGAAGGGGGTGCTCAAAACATTTTTTCAACTGAGAAGCATGCACATTCTAAAAGATCCAGAGCCCAGTGCTGTAACTGCAGGATTAGAATCCTATTTCCATATGATCTCACCAGTCTGGGAGGCTAAGCCTTAAGAACAAGTGTGCAATCAGCTGTAACACACACATCCTTCATTTACCCCCCAAAGTCACCTATGACATGGGAGTGGTAGTTTATGTGCCATATTTTGGGGATTTCATGGCCTTGAAGTTTGAGAGGACATGACTGTTTACAGATGATGGGTTATGATCAATTCTAGGTGTCAGACTGGCAAGCTGGGGGCCCAGGAATCTTGGTACCTTTGGAGGAAAGAACCTCCAGGTGGCTGGGACTGCTGCCACTGGGTCTGTTTGGTGATATTCCAGATAGAAAAACCAGAACCTGTACAAGTTACACAGAAGTAAAAGAATTCCCCAGCCACAGGGGTCTCACGTGGAAGGCGGTGAACACCCTCCCAGGCAGAGGCCGAATTATGGTCTCCCGGTGACACCTGTTATGCCAATGAGGGACGAGGGAAGTTGTACACGAGACTGAGATTCTCCGAAGGTTGTGTCCTAAACACTTTTCGGTTTTGTTTTGCTTTGATTAGAAAAACTGCCTTAGAAGTTCATGACTCCGTGTCCATAACAGGGAAAATGTGTATGTGATGCCAACCACACAGGGGAAAGTGCACACACACCTTTCGCCAGGGAAGGATGCGGGGAGTAGGCAGGCGGTCCTGGGGGTCCTCGGTCACCCGCTTCTCCCTAGAGAGAGGAAGGAGAAAAACAGGAGGATGTGAGAATAGCCCTTTGGAGTTTTTGACAATATGCCTATTTCCAAAGAATAACGCCGAGTGTGTACTAGCAGTTTAGCAAGTCAGCTATTCTGACCAACCGAACCACAGACTGTGCTTGGGGCAATACGTCTGCCGTGCTGCGGTGGTGGGTCCAGGCATCCCAGCCTCTGCCAGATGCAGAGGACAAGACAGGTGGTTGCCGATCCCATTTTGAGATCCTTGTCAAATGCCAGAGACTGTGCTTTCTGTAGTTCAGACTCCTTCATGGTTGATAATGGTATGCGACCCACCCAGGTGAACTGGGAGATGGTGCAGCTGCACCCTGATGGAACGCCATCAGTACTGGTAAGACAGAACATTCTACATGCTGCCTGGACGTCTTTGAGCCTCCCAGGGCTCTGAAGTCCTCATCAGATTTGCCCCCACCCAGCGGGACCGGCCGCACCCCACCCAGCCCTCAGCCGAATGGCTCCACCTCCCTGCCCACCACGGCATTACTCAGACAAGTCATCTCCTCCCTAGGAACCAGGGGCTCCTCACCCTCTTGCTCCTGCGACACCCGCCTCCCGAGGCCCTGCTGGCTGCCTGTGCTGTGAGCGCAGCTCTGAGAACAGCCCTGGGTGGCCCGCACAGCAGCCGGCATCCTCCCCCCAGGCTGGGCGTCTGTGTGACCAACAAGTTGCTGTCCACCACATCTGCCCAGCGTCATGTGCCATGTGTTCGGTCTTCTCGTACTATTTAGGGCAGGGGATGCCTCCTTCTCCAGGGAAGGACAGAAGGGACAAAGGGGCTCACCTTGGGTCCTCTGGGCCCATCAGGGCCTTGGAAACCATCCAGGCCTCTGCTTCCCTGCAAGAAAGAGGCAAGTTTTTTTGTTTTTGTCTGTTAACAGATGACTTAAAAAAGCGACTGCAATACCATTATTACAGCTAACAAAATTAACAATAATTCATTAAATCTGTGAACCCAGTTTGTGTTTAGTTTTCCCTGATTTTGGTCTAGAAAATGTCTTTTTAACATTGCTTGCTTGAATCAGGAGCCAAAGTCCAAATAAAACATTTGTCTCCTCTGTCCCTCAATTCTCTTTTCATTTATAATAGTTCCTCCTTCCCTTCTTCTTCTTCTTTGTTTTTTAGCATCACTTTGTTGTTGAAGAAACTGGGTCATTTGTGCAGCGAACATCCTACTTCACCCTAGTGGTGTGGCACCCACGATCCCCACCCAGACTCTCCCCCGTTAGTTACTGGAGCCCGAGCCTCGCGGCACTCACGCTCCTCCGTTCAGCAGGGACCGTTCGTCCTTGGAGGATGCTTCTACTTCCGCATGATCACTTGTGAGGCGCAGGTGCTGGGCTGCCCCACCTTAGAGATTTTTCTGACGGCTCAGTGGGGTCAGGTGTTGACAACCTGACCCAGCTAGTAAAACCTCTCACGCTAAGTTTTGCTTTCAATTCCCTTGAACACTTATTGAAAGATAAAGGTTATCCTTATCACAGTCACATCGGCAGGTGTCTGGATAGATGAGGAAAGCTTTCTAACTATCTATTAATAGAAATATATTCCCCCGTGTTAAAAAATTCATAGGGCGCAGCTCCCCAAATTCAGAAAGCCAGATGCCAAACGTGTAAGAAATGCACGTTCTCTGATTATTTTAGAGGCTATTTTGACACCCAGGAGCAGTTACACTGGAAGTCATGTTGTTTGGACTGAACTGAGTTGGACTTCGTTTGTGTCTTCTGTTGTAGGCTTGCGGTTTAGACCCGGACTTCCTCCCACACTAGGTGGAGCTGAAGATTCAAAAGCACAGGTGAATTTCTGGGATGCTCAAAATGATATCCTACTTAGAGGCCATCTCAGGAGATAAGCCAGGAGCCCTCAGAGAGTGTGCCACGACCGGGGGGTGGGCGACCAGGCATTCAGTCAGATCAACACAGCTGAAACGATGCCCTGGGATTTCTCAGATCTACACTCCTTCTGTGCCACCAAGCATCACTCAGTTGTGCTGTGACATCCACAAACAAAAACAAGCATCCTGAACACCAAGAGCTCCCCAAGATAGCACTGACACTTCTGAAATATATCTGAACAGTTTGAAATTAAGTGGGTATTATGTAAAACCAGGTGGAGAAAGGGGAAAATCAAATAGTACCCAGATTCCTCTGAGACTACTGGCACCTGGAACCCCTGTAGTCTGGAACCTTGAGTCCAGAGGACCATATAAAGCTCTTCCCTGGTGTTTCCAATGGCAGATGCAGCAAAGGGGTGGGAAGGCAGGGCGTGGTGCAGGAGTTACCTGGGGCGGCTACCCAGAGCCTGCTGGTGCCTGTCCCTGGGGAGGACCCAGTGGGGGCTCCACGGGGTTCCCCAAGACCCTGCTTTGAGGCCTCTACTTCTGCTAAGAGGTGCATCACAGAAGTCATCATTAGGAGAAACCGAATCAGAAACTGACATTCAGATAACTGTCTATTTTAGAAGGAATAATTATAAGGTGCTTTGAAGGTATTCGTTCCTTTCTCCCCATCTCCCTCCCCCAAATTTATTTATTTATTTATTTTCATTTATTTATTTTTTTGAGACAGAGTCTCACTCTGTTGCCTGGGCTAGAGTGCTGTGGCGTCAGCCTAGGTTACCGCAGCCCCCAAATTTATTAACATATCACTAACTTGAATTCAGTGAGGTCCTATATATGGTTTATGGGAAGTTCTGATTATAGAATTTCAGAAGTACAGAGCTGATTTAATATTTTTCAAGGGTAGAAATGACTCAAATCCAGTTAAAGAAAATCATTAGGCAGGAGTCCCAGGGACTGGCTGCAACAGATGAAAAGAATTTACGATTTAGAGTCTTTTAGGGAAATGCGTATTTCCAAAGCACTTAAGAACAGTTTAGTCTTCAGTGGTGAGAGAACATGCCTCTTTCATCTTTGTGCTGTTCATTTGTTTACTGCACCCGTTTTCATTTCCATGGCCAAGGGAGCATTAGTTAGGTTGAATATAACTCATATGCCTCATGAAAGCGTCTCCTTAAAGAAACTCTACCAGCCTAGCAGTGAAATGGAATTTATCATATGAGAAGACAGTTGAGATTTCAGTACAAGAGCCCAGTCTGAAATCATGTGCTACCACTTCAGACTACTACACATCGTCATGACCACACTCTGGAGTTTGCACCTGGTACACCTATGTAGATGTGACGTCCCGGATGTCCTGACTACTCCTGACATAGTACACACCGTCCTACTGATGATGGAGGACTTCCAACAGCATTCAATAGCATGTATTCCTCAAAGGAGACTAGCTCTCAATGAACACTTTTTAAAATAATTTTAGCTGTCAAAATCTTTTGCTCAGTTATTAAAAATAAGGTTTCCCCTAGAAAAAGGAGGGGAAACAACCTCTAATTTTTCAGAAAATTTAAGATAACCAAATTCACAAAACACACTTCTCCATTCCCTTTTAGAAAGGGACAGAACTCATGGAAGTTCTATTAGCCTCTGCAGGAGTGAGG
Source organism: Varecia variegata (assembly GCA_028533085.1). Lineage (NCBI taxonomy): Eukaryota > Metazoa > Chordata > Mammalia > Primates > Lemuridae > Varecia > Varecia variegata. Next base: position 62,946,203 of record CM052445.1, on the reverse strand, counting down.
GCTAACCAATTCTGTGTTCATGTGGGGGAAAGAAAAACCTTTCCCAGGGTACACATTCTCTTTCGATTCCTCCCACTTGATGCACTGCTTACGTTCTCAGTTGCCCCTTGGAGCAGCTTTTGCTTTCTGGCTTTATTTTATATCATAAAACCAAAGTCAGTTGTGGAACGATGGCCACCCGGCCAGTGGGTAACCCGGGACAGACACAGCTGTGGAGCAGTTTGGCCCTTGCAGGCAGGACGCCTGGGTTAACTGTGTAGTCCTCCTGCCTGTTTCCTATCTACAGTCAAGTAAACTATCTCCCTTTAACCCACTTGACTGGAAAGGTCTGTGTTTTCCAAGTTGTTGCCATTGCAGAAAGTAAGCTCAAAGATGTGAGCCTGTAACCGTCACATCTGGGCCACACCCGTCAGAGCGGCCAGGTGGTCAGTGCTCCGGAGCATCTTGCCTTTCGTCAACTCAACCGCTGAGTTCTAGGGGCAGCTGTGTCCAGCTGCATTTTAAAACACTACAACTCCTTTGTGTTGGGGGGAGAAAAACCAGTAGTCATTATGATTTCACTAGCACATGGCAAACAATTAACAGCAGCGCTTTAATTATTTGGGGCGAGTGAAAATGAGCCACTTTTGAATGCTCATGTCTGCGTCAGCCTCTGGCTCTTTACAACCTTGGCTTTTGTAAGCCTTTTGGTTGGGAAGCAGGTCAGGTGGCTGTGGCTCCAGGTGCATGACCTTTGGGGACACTCTGATCAGTAACTAATGTTATGAAAGGTTGGGTGTAATTAGGGCAGAGCCTGGCAGATCCCCAGCCTCAGTTCGGGGTAAAAAGACAGGAAAGGGAAGAATAATACCAACTGAGGTTTCAGAAGTCATCAAGATTGGTGTTAATTGCAAGTGGTTGAGAACAGAATACTGGGTCAAGACGGCCCATGCCTGGAGCCAGTGGAGGTGAGAACTGCAAACTGGGAGGCGAGTCCACCTGTGGTCCCAGGACAAACATGCAGAACTCCCCACCGGGGCAGCCTTCACAGTCTCCAGCCATCACACCACCACCCCTGCTGTGGCGCCATGAGTGGGAGTCCATGGAATCAGGCTGAATTGATTTTTTAAAAAACATCTATTTCTATGCACCTACTAGGTCAGAACAACGGCAATACTAGCTCGTGGGCACCAGTGTGTGTACCGTAACATTGACATATGCTTGTTGGAAATACAGAAACCTCGAGGGGCTAAGCAAATATGTTGCATCCATTTACTGCAATTCACTGCAGCTCATTAAAAGAATGAAGTAGATGTGTACATGCTAATGTGGAACAATCTCTAGGGTGCATTGGGTGGAAAAGGAAAGGGGCAGGATAGTACAGACACGTCATTGCCTTTGCTGTTAAAGTACACGCGTGTAAAGCCACACAGCAATGTGTGTCAGCACTATCTGAAGCAAGACCCAGGAACTGCCAGCAGTGGTGGGGGGGTGGGGGTGGGGTGTCTGTGAGGGAGGGGGAGGGTGTGCTGTACTTTCTAGGGCAGAACCAATGAGTACAATGAATGGTGAAAATACACCGATCTCTAACCTAAAAAATCTGCTTCTATGTGTGCTCTCCCTTACGACCTAGTGCTCAGACAATTCTAAATCTGATCCAGATTCATGATATACTTCTTACATAACATTTCTTCTAAAAAACAGCCAAAAATCTGTCCAGGGAACACATGATAAAGATAACTAATTGGGTTGTCATTACACATAAGTGAGAGACACACTGTGGGTCAATCTATACCAAAATTTAGATGGACCTTGTGCCACCCAGTTGACAACCTTTCCAAGAGTGACAATGACACAGGGGAGGGGTGTGAGGTTGGAAGGGACAGAAGCCATGGCTGGTGGGGTCTGAGTGATGGAAACTTTGATAGGGAGACAGTGGGAGGGACCAAGGTCGGCGATCTGGCTCAATACTGTGAATGCTCAGGGAGGAACAACTGTTCAAGCCACTACAAATGCAGGGAAAGTGGTCAGTGGCTTTCTGGGGACAAGTGTTCCTTCCTGGGACACCATGGCCTTCCTATTTGACCTTCGTGAGACGTGGCAGGCCCAGAGCAGGTTGTCTTTTATGCTTCAAACTTACTTTCTGTCCTGGTGCGCCTTTTTCACCGTCAAAGCCAGGGCTTCCCTGGTTGAACAGAAAACAGAAGCAACAACAGCTCAGAACATGCAGCCAAGTTTTCCCGAGGGCTTTAGCATGGGACTTGATGCTAATTAAAGCTGAATTCTCTTGCACCGACAGAACTAGTCTAAGGTCCACATTTTGAAGACTGGTAACAAGCTACGAAATTCAATACCAAATGCAATTCTTCCCCTTTTTGACTATGATAAAAAGGATTGATCCTTTGAAGGAAGCAAAATCCATCATAATAGCAAAGCTACCCTTACTGTGAAAGGCATTAAAACCATCCTAAGACTTATTTTCTAAAGAAGATAAATCATTTTAGCAACACTGTCATAAAATGCATCATTTCTACCACTTAAATATGGACAAATCTACAAAGATGGTAGGGTAAAATGGTAAAGATATAAAAAGGTGTGTACGCCAATGTTCTAACAAGTCTCTTTAGTCTTACTTTTGGAGACTGTGACATACGTCTTTTTAGTGGTAGCAACTGCCAGACAGTCACCAAAACCCACTTTCTCTTCTTCCTGGACGTGGGGCTCTGACCACAGCTAGGCTTGGCCGTGGAGCAGAGGTCATAGCGTCACTTTAGGCTGCAGCTCTGAAGGTGAGGTCTGCCTCTCGGGTGGCCGAATCATCTTGGGAGGAGACCCCTTCCCACCCTCCACAACTGGAGATATTTTTGCTGGACTCCTGTGGTTTGAGATATTCCACATTTTTGGTTCCCACAGACTAATTTAGCCTAACGCACAATCAGAAAGGTTCCGTGTTGTGCTCCCTCCCCCTTATGGAGGGCACCTGTCAAATCCCTCAGTTCCTGGGCAGGAAGGATGGGTCAGTGGGTTCAGGGATTGGCAGATGCACCTCTCCGGTGGCTGTGTGTGTGTGTGTGTGTGTGTCAGGGGGTAATGGGACATCTCTGTACTTTCTGTTCAATTTGCTGTGAACCTAAAACTGCTCTAAAGAAGAAAGTCTATGTAATAAACAAAACGAAGCAAGCGAGCAGTGACGAGGCGCATGGTTTACCCTCGCTCCTGAAAAGCCCACGATGCCTTCTTCTCCCTTCAAGGAAATGCCCTAGGAGAGAACACAGAGAGCGTGAGGGAGGCCCTCGTGCGCCACCCCGGCCCGCCGCCACCTCTGCTGACGCTCTGCACCCGCGCAGGGCAGGCACCGCCCTAGGAAACCCACGAGCTGTCCTGGATCGTCGCGTAGCGGGCAGAGCATCCACCAGCCAGGTCTAAGTGACAGGGAGGGAGGATGGACATCTGGGGGCAGGTGCGACAAAGATGAAAGGGACAGGGTGCAGCAGTGGCCTTGCCCCAAAGGAAGGCACCGCGCAATGCCACATCGTCATGTTGCTTTTACAAACTTTAGAGAATGCAGATGAGCCAGTGTTTACGATGCGAAAAGGACGAAATTCTAAAACTGGTTTCTGGCAAAGAAGTGTAAGAGCAAACGCTACTGCTCTCTTGCTGTGGGCGAGCGACGAGAAACGAAGAGCGCGTGGGCCGCGGGGGCCACGGCACGTTCTGTCATTGCAGGAGGAACGCGGAGAACGTGGGGACGGCAGTGAGCAGGAACATTTCCACGACGTGACTTACTTTTATTCCTGGTTCTCCCTCACTTCCTTTCTCGCCCTGCGAAGAATATAAAAAATAAGAAATGCTTATTAATTTGAGAATGGTGATGTTTAAAAATCGTTCAGGGCTTATGATAGGAGGTGAAAGGTACTTAACCAGACTTTAAACAATCATTATAAATTCACCGCAACAAACGACTCCTAAATTTTGCAGCTTCAAAATTCAAAGGGCAAAAAATATATTTCTTCTAGATTTTCACAAGATAAATGAAAGCAGGTATGATTTCTCATCTGACAAAGTCTGGCTTTTCTTCTGTCTGAGGCTTTTTTTCTCACCCGCCAGGGTTCGGGGCTAATATTAACATTGGCAGGGTGAGTGGGAGCACGTGCCCAGGAGAGAGCCCCTAATGAAAATACTCGTTTGAATAGGACACTATTAGGACCGTCCTCTGAGGAAAAGATGCATTTGGAACATATTAAAACACAAAGCAAAAGTGGCTTTAGAAAGCAATGCCAATGTTGTATGATCTACTTTTTTTCCACTTCGCTTTGTCTAAAATGGTGAAAGAAATGTAACAACTGATGGGGTTCTTTGTCCCCACCGCTCCTAGGATGCACTTGGGACCCCTGCAGCTCACGACTGCCCCCTGTAGGCTGGCTCTGCCCTGGCCTGTCCTCTCCTTGGTTGCAAAAAAGGAAGGGAATGTAATTCAGAAGCTTGAGTGCCTCCGCAAGGACCAAACCTGCTCTGACCCCTCCACCCTTGGGCTCCTGTCCCAAAACTGGACATAGGCCCTACCTCTGTGTCCCAGGACACTTTTGTCAACGGCATGCATCACTGGGGCCACAGCTGCCTGGGTTGATTTCACCCCTAAAGTGGTGGTCCTGCCTGCCAAACCCCACTCGCGGCCCAGGACCCAAACCCCATCATCACTTGAGTGCTGGGAATTATATTCTATTTGGAAAGATAAGATTTCTATGTTTGGGGTTTTTATTTTAGTTCACTGTCCCCACCTGGCACAGCAGAACAGGAAGGCTCAGGCAGACAGAGGGATGTGCCGGAGCAGGCGGGGGCAGAGCGGCTTTCAGTTTTGGGGACAGCACGATGCTAATCTCTATTTCAGACTCAGTAAGTTTTACATCAAACACAACGCTAATTGAATTATAGGGCAAGAGTCTGAAAAATGGCCTTGATCAAAAAAAAAAAAGTCAAAAAAGGTAATTCATACTGGTGAAGAAGAAAAAGTAGGTTTTATTTTGTAGAATACAACATTTTGCCCAGATAGTTCCATGATTCTGGCATTGAATTATGCTACGATCGTGAACCCATGTCTACGTTGGAGACTCACGTACTTCAGGATAGAATTGAGTTTTTTAAATGGATTTTTGTGCTGCTTCAAATTCAGCACAATTTTTACGATGATGGACCAACTGATGAAGCTCTTTCACTATCAATCTAGTAACTGTCTAGAAACACTGAGAACATTCAGGAGGGCCTGGTTGTGTTTTCATGTGTAATTTGCTAATTTGGTGGTGAGGATTTTTCCACTTGGAATGTAATTGTTTGAATAAAATGACCCTTTTTTCTTTTCCTTTTTTAGTTCAATCGGGAAAACAGTCAGTTTTGCTGAAGCCTCCTTACCTTGTACTGATCCGGGAGGATGGTAATCCTGGTGGGTCCCACAATGGGATGAATGGTATCTGATGGGATCCCGTTGGGCCCCGGCTGTCCCACGTCACCCTGCGTATTGTGTACCAAAAGTAGTTGTCTTTACATTGAAAGGAAACTGTAAAATTTGAATAAAAGCATAATCCCGCCACAATACTGCTATTTTTATTTTTGCATATTACTTACCACACATATATCTATTTGTTTTTTTATTTTTTTTATTTTTTATTTTTTTGAGACAGAGTCTCACTCTGTTGCCCGGGCTAGAGTGAGTGCCGTGGCGTCAGCCTAGCTCACAGCAACCTCAAACTCCTGGGCTTAAGCGATCCTACTGCCTCAGCCTCCCGAGTAGCTGGGACTACAGGCATGCGCCACCATGCCCGGCTAATTTCTTCTATATATATATTTTTAGCTGTCCATATAATTTGTTTCTATTTTTAGTAGAGACGGGGTCTCGAACTCCTGAGCTCAAACGATCCGCCCGCCTCGGCCTCCCAGAGTGCTAGGATTACAGGCGTGAGCCACCGCGCCCGGCCTACTTACCACACATATACCTATTTTAATTGTTATAATCATAACATAAAATCATTGGTATCCTACTTTCATTGGTAATCATTTAGAACTCATGTATAAAAGCCATGTAGCCTGTTCACAATTTTGGGCTGCATCTGCTTGTGTGGAATTATCTCCTTATGATGGAAATTCTTAGGGGGGAGGCTAAATGTCTTCCTGATTCTTGATAGGTATTATTACTCTATTGCCTACCAAGATTGACACCAACATATAAGAAATACCTAAGAAATGAAAGACTACTTCACCAGCTAAAAGTGTTTTTGTGTAATAAAAAGCAGTCTTAAATAAACATACAATCCCAAGATTGCTTTAATTTGCATTTTTATCATTACCAGAAAACATTTTCTAGTGTGGTGCACAGATGGTGAAACCTCTCTATCTGCAGCACTGCTGGGTGGCTACCCTCACACAGCGTTCTGGCTTTACCTCACAGAAACTAACTGACACAGAAAGAATCTTATTGTCTTTTCTTTTGTTATTTCCATATACAAGTTTGAGCCCAGATGTCACATAACATGAAGAGCACCAAACTGAGATGATGTATCAGCTGCAGAAAGTGGCAGTCTGTGGTGTATTCTGAGCATCCACTATGGTCCTTCTCTCTTGTACCTATATAAGCCTTGATGTTTTTATTAATAATTTGAATAAGCTCATTGTAGATTACAGACACTAACTTCATCTCCCTTATATCTAATGTGACCATTCTCTCCTCCTACCAATGAATTCTTCCCAGATTTTTCTTTTTCTTTTATTATTTTGCTATATTTCATTGTATGGGTCTTTACATTTTTATGTGTTTGGCTCTTCAATGTTTTTCTTTTATGATTTCTTCTATGGTATTAATGCAAAGAATGAAGTCTTTCCTCTTCACACCTGAGCGGTATGGGGGGTTCAACTTAATAGGCTGTTCAATCAAACAGCAGAATGGAAAATAAAATGAAAATGCTCAAATAATGATGTCAAAGGGACAAATCTATTTTACAGTGGGTTCATAGATTTCGTGGTAACTGCAATGGGAGTATGTGTTGATGAGGTTTTGCTCATTGGGTGTGGGTGCCATGGTGGGACTTCCTACATGTAATCGCGTGTGTTCCTCTCCAAGGCCATGAGGTCTTTGAATCTGAGCACTATCAGGAATTACAAGTCACATGGTCCTCGTTCCTAACTTTGAGCCCAGCCAAAGCTGGTCCCTGAGATTGCCCGGCCCCTGGGATCGCCTGGCCCCTGAAGCTCAGCATGAGTCTTTGGCCTTGTCTCAGTCGTCTCAATCACCCCGGATTCCACTCGCTAGAAGCCACCCTCAGGGAAGTGCCTTTACTTCCACTCGCTGAAAATGGGCTGAGGTTATGTCTCTGCGTAGAGGTCTAGGCCAGCGTAGATGGTTCACATTTACTGTTTCATTGATCCCTAATCATCGCTAGAGCGTGTTTGATAACCTGGCACTTCACAATGAAGACTTTCCTTTGCACATGGTGTTTGCAGATACCCTCAGGGTGACAGTGTAAAACTGAGCAATTGCCAAGATCTATTTCTTGACTGCTAAGCACTGCACACTTCTGCTCAAACCTACTAGGTTTCCTTTACCTTTTCTCCCTTTTCTCCATAAAAACCAAGTCCTCTGTTGCCCTGAAAAGAGAAATAATATTTGTAAGTTTTAAAAAGTCAATAATCACAGTGAAATATTTCATTTTAGAAAAAGAAACCCAAGACCTACCTATCTGCAACATTACCGAACAACTACACCTGCGTAACAGTCTGGCTTCGTTTCCCAGAAACCAGTCGACCCCGTCATGTCCTTTGACCACGGCCTCCGTGCCAACAAGCGGGAGAGCCGGGCTTGGACGCCGGCTCCTTCCGACTCTTAGCCATGGGCACGCTGTCACTACAGCTGTGGTCTGAGGGCATTTCCTTGGGTCCTGGCCCCTCCAGACTCAGAGAGTAGCCTGTTTTCATTCCCTATCTGAAGGTTGTGATTCATTCTCTCCTCTGATACAGCCTTTTCTTATGTTGGTAAAATAATCCTAATTTCATGTAAACATTTCCTATCTTTTTAATGATTTTAGAGGACTTAAAAACCAATCAGAATTTAATGATTTTAAGTGATTCTTTGGGTTTTATCCAACATTTTCATCTTCCTTTCTGCTTAAGAGACAGAGCTAGGCGCAGTGTCTTAGCAAGTATTTAATAGTTTCATGAATGGAGTAGCCACATATGGGAGAATGGACTCAATGCTGATGTCTAAGCTAGACCACAAAGGCATGCACATCATAGAAATAGCACTCTTTTCTTCTACTTTCAAATGCTTCGCTTCTTTCCCAGGGTCCCTATATTCCCACAGTGACAACCAATCCTGCAGGCCTTATCTGATCTTTCCCCCTGCAGTGTACCACCTGCCCCTCCAATGGCCAGATAGTTTCTGAAAATAAAAACAAAACCTTTAATTAAGTTTTGCTTTTTGCCGCATTCCCACCTGGCTCCGAGCTGAAATCAAAGCACAGAGATGCAGCCGGCTAGATGAGAATGCAGTTTTGCGGTCCCCCCCACGGTCCCTCTCTGCCTCCTGAGCTGCCATCAAAGTCACCAGGAAGTGGCCTGGTCGGGGGTGAGAGGAGCTGTTTGTGTTTGTCCTGGCGAGTGGAGATCTGAGGCTCACGCCTGAGCTCGGGGCTTGGCTGGGGCTCCCTCGGCCTGGCCGCCCAGTGCGACATCCTCCGCGGCTCTTGGCTCTGGGCCCGTCTCATCCCGCTCAAGGCTGCGGCAGTGGGGAGTCCAGCAGCCTCCGGAGCTCAGCACCGGCCGGAAGCCCTGTCGGAGGTGATGGGAGCCTGAGGCCACGGCTGAGGGGTGGTCACCGGGGGCCACAGAAATGGAGCTTCATGTGCAGCAAACGTGGGAACGCGGGGGCTTGAGCGTCTCTCACTGGTGCAGGTCAGCCGAGCCGTGCTTGGACGTTTCCTACCAGCGGCCTAGTACTTCTGACTCATGCTGAGTTTTGATCAAATACTTCCCTCATCAACCTCATTCGTTTGTCTTGGATATTCACCCAACTTTCCCGGTTCATAATGAACCCTAGTTCCATTCTCCAAGCTCCTAACCAACCACCTACTTTGTTGTGCTCCAACCAACTTAATAATCTTTCTGTGATGGAAATGGTATAGCCGGTCCTGAATATCACCCAGCGCATCCCCAGGGGCTGACAAGTGGGAAGTCTGTCACTGGCCTCCCCACGACAGAGCTACGTCTTGTCCATTCTCACAATTTAACACACATGGATAAATACGAGCTGTCCCTAATTTGTTCTAATCTACATTTGCAATCAGATGTGCATCAGTTTGGTCTTCATACAGCAACAGGAACGTAATAATTGGTTTGCAAACAACAAATCACTCAACACATTTACTTATTTAATGTGCCAGGTATTCCAGATGCACCATCGCATCCATCCTTGGAGTTGCCTCTTAAAAACCTGTAAAACGGTCCTCATTATAATATAAGCAACAAATAGCTGTCAACCAAGTAGTTTTATGATAATAAAATACATACACAAACACTCAAGTCCCCTCTCCCTTCTCCCTCATCCCCCAAATCCACTTACTGGCTGTCCTTTTGGTCCAGGGGGTCCGGGTGGTCCCTGCACAAATACAGAGAAATTTGTGAACTGTTTTCTTTACCCCAGGACCCAGATAACATCTGCTAGGAAGCCCTGGGAAAGCCATTTACTGTATATTTAGAACACTGTGCAGGCTGAGGAGCTGGGACGGAGGTCTAGGGCCAGCTCCAGCTCTGAGCTGGCCGGCTGGCTACGGACAGCTGTTTCTGCTTTACTTTTGTGTTTAGGCTTTTGACTTCACCCGTGCCCTCTTTGTGTTTGTTCTGGTCCCTATGCAAGGTCCCAGGCCCCCAGGGTTGCAGAGACAGTCCTCTGACTTCCTCTGGGAGTCCCCACGAGACACTGCCCAGCACTTCCTGCTGGTGGCTCAGCAAATGTTCACAGGTGGGAATAATCTACAGGCCAACATGGCAGAGTGGAAAGTCCTTCTACAAATACCATAGTGCATCTCTCTGCAAAGCATCCAGTGTCAACACCATACTTGAGATAAAAGTATTTAAAACGAACTAGGAGAGTGTTTGCGTACAATGACACAGATGCAAAGGCACGGACAAGTGTGGGTGAGGATTGATTTTGCTGGCTCATGTGAAGAACTCAAAGCTGTACCCAGTGAGTGTAATCTGTTGTTTCAGACCTCTCTGAACTGTGCATTTAAGGTATAAAAACTCCGACCAGGTGGCATGTGTGCTGTGACTAAGCCACAACTGTATGTAGTGAAAGAGCAAAGAGCCTCTCATTACATGACCCTTGTTTCATTCCATTTGTCCAGATACTTCTCAGAAGGAGGGCTACTTGCAAAAAGACTTCCATAGCACCAGGGAGATTTGCTTTGTAAAAACAAAGTCTATTATTATTATGTCTGAAGAAAATTATGAGTACTGCCACCACCCCTAGCTGTTAGTATGACAGAATCTCCCCAAACATATGCATCTTCATTTTATCTCAATATCCAACTCTTGGTACTACCACTGGGTCCCTTGATAGCTTGTCTCAATCTTGAGCAATGGTTTTCTGTGAGATGGTCTCTCTCACCTGTAGCTAACATCTCTCCTTGTATAATTTAAGGCCTACTTGTCTTACTACTAAAAAATGTGTAGAGTGAGAGAGCCAGAAACCTTCTTGCAGTGGCCAGTCCATCTTCCAAGTCACTGTGTACTGGGGAGTGGCCAGAGGGCTGTGTGAGCTCTAGCAACTCCCTTCTCCAGGCTCGCGTCCTTGCCGCAAGCCCCCTGCTTCCAAGTATTTGTCTGACTCTATCACTTGATTTGCAGGAGGAAGGAATATCTGTAGACCTCTACTCAGGTGGGGCACTGTGATGGCCAAGAGCTCACCTGCTGCAATGGCCATGGCCCAGGTGTGATACACCTGCTGAATGGCCATGGCCTGGCTGTGATACAACTGCTATATTGGGCATGGCCCAGGTGTGATACACCTGCTGTAATGGGCATGGCCCAGGCAGAGCCCTTTTTCTCCTTATTGACCTATGGGACTTTGGATTTCTTTGCCCATGGATGATGGGCCCTTTGTCACCTGGGTAGGTACGGGGCTGGGGGAGACATGCATGACTGGAAGGGCACCCTGCCAGGACCACTTCAAAATTTGACATCATTAGCAGTGAGGTGGTGACCACAATTTTGAGTTCTTATTCTCCAACTTTAATGGCAGCAGAATGTATGCAAAGAGTGGCCCATTTTGTCTGGGTATTTTCTACAATGACTATCCGCATCACAGTTGTCTTAAAGCTTTCATCCACTTTCAACAGTTGAAGGAACAGCATCTATAAGGGATGACGTGACAGTGGTCCCAGGATGCACACAGGTATTCAGGTACTTACTGGTCTTCCTGGAGCTCCAACTGGGCCCATCTGTCCCACGGGCCCAGGGCGGCCGGGAGGCCCCTATAGACAGGAAATAAGAGAATGTTTTGAAGAAAGCAGACTGGTAACTGGAGTCCTGAAGTTCTTAAATTTTGTTGGGAATATTCTCTAATAAAAATAAACTTACCTGGTAACCGACCAATCCAGGCTCTCCAGGTTCACCCTAATTGAGGAGAAATAATTTTAAGAGTTACAGCTTTTAAGCGTCTTTAGTTACATTTTATCATGCAGTTGGAAATAAGCATGTGAAATGTATCAGCCTTATCAGGACTTAGTAATGTTAACTGCCTAACATTCGGCTGGGAGTATTGTGAACATGGAAAAGAGATAAACCTACAATTAAGTATAAGATTGAAAACATGGGGAATGAAAATAAGACAATGTTCATATTAATCACGGTTTAAACTGTGCTGAGAACTTGCACTGGATCATGTAATCGCGTCTCCCGTCTCTAGCAAGCGTACCCGGTATCTGTCGCGGTCCTCTCTGGACAGTGCGTAGGGCTCGCCTTTCTGCCCTTTGGGTCCTTGGGGCCCCTAATTAGCAGATAAATTGTAAAAAGAAAAACACACAAAAAAGTCCATTAATATTCAGCACAGCTATCATAATTTTGATGATTAAATATTGGCTTTTATAGGCAATGTCTAATTGTATTTATGGCTTATGTAGGTTATTCTGAATATCAACCCCTATATATTTAATACCAAGGTCAGACTTTTAATTTCAGATTGATCCACTAGTATCTTTCCTCAGAGTTAAAATTATAATATTTTATAGGATTTTAGTTATTTTCAAAAACCCAAATGAATCCTCTGTAAACTAATTCTCTAGTGTGGCAGTATGTTATTCTTCTTTGTAATAGTATGATGTGCTCTCTTTGACATTAGTGTACTAAAGATACTAACACATGTGCTCTTAAGCACCACGTGGGAGAGATGCCGGGTCATTCTCCAAAGCTGGAATTGTGTCAGATGTAAACAGTTGGTGTATATATATGTTTATGTGTAAGTATCTTTAATACCCACATATAAAAATCAATATTTTAAAGTAGTAAATATGTTTCTTGATAACAGAATTTATGATAGAATAGAGTAGAAAATAATGTAGTTTGTTGAAAAGTTGAGCATCATAATGAACAAACAGCCAAGTAGACGTGGCCCATTAGGAGCAGAAGTCTATTTGCTTTGGGTGAAAATAGGGTGAAGGGTGTTAACAATGCTCTTCCTCCACATTAAGGTTTATATATATTGTTTTGTTTTTTTTTTTTTGAGACAGAGTCTCACTCTGTTGCCCGGGCTAGAGTGAGTGCCGTGGCGTCAGCCTAGCTCACAGCAACCTCAAACTCCTGGGCTCAAGCGATCCTTCTGCCTCAGCCTCCCAAGTAGCTGGTACTACAGGCATGCACCACCATGCCTGGATAATTTTTCTATATATATTTTAGCTGTCCATATAATTTCTTTCTATTTTTAGTACAGACGGGGGTCTCACTCTTGCTCAGGCTGGTCTCGAACTCCTGAGCTCAAATGATCCACCCGCCTCGGCCTCCCAGAGTGCTAGGATTACAGGTGTGAGCCACTGTGCCCGGCCTATATATATTGTTTTTAAATAAAAAGTCTTACTAAACAAAATTTTAGTATGACCCTGAATTTGCAAGATTTTCATGGTTAGAAGGTAGCAATATACTACTGAAAAAATATTTCAGGATTCCCTGAAAAGATCCTAAAAAATAAACAAGACCATAAAATGGGTTATTATCTGAAAATTCTTCCATTAAAAAACAAACCCCTGCATTGTACATGCTGGAGAGTGTAACTGTGCTTTCATGTCACAAAGGGTTTTATAATCTGATAAAGATGATGACTAACAGAGGATTTCATCAAGGTTTCTGCTTTTTAATTTTAGGTTTTTTAAAATTTAGGTTTACTATTCCATGACTGCTGGCTGTTATTTGAATGGGAGTGTGGGAGAAAGTGAACTGGTGCTTGGAGACCACAGAAGTGAACAACCTCACCCAAGCCAATTGTTTTCTTTTCTTTTCTTTTTTTTTTTTTGAGACAGAGTCTCACTCTGTTGTCCGGGCTAGAGTGAGCACTGTGGCATCAGCCTAGCTCACAGCAACCTCAAACTCCTGGGCTCAAGCGATCCTCCTGCCTCAGCCTCCCGAGTAGCTGGAACTACAGGCACGCGCCACCATGCCCGGCTAATTTTTTCTGTATATATTTTTAGTTGTCTATATAATTTCTTTCTATTTTTAGTTAGAGACGGGGTCTCGCTCTTGCTCAGGCTGGTCTTGAACTCCTGAGCTCAAACAATCCGCCCGTCTCGGCCTCCTAGAGTGCTAGGATTACAGGCATGAGCCACTGCACCTGGCTGTCAATTGTTTTCTATCTAACGTTTAAACAATCAACACAGAAGATGAAGATCCTTAAATCCAGGAAAGTCATGCCTTGAGAGCTGCAAGAAAGCGTGCGCAGGGAGTTATGCTTCCAACCTGGCTATGAGAGGGAGGATTCCCCCAGGTGATAAAGGCTTAGCGGGCGTCCACCTGCCTGTCCGCTGAGCAAGCAGGAGGCAACTCTCATTTCTCAGAAAGTGTCTCTAGGACAATTTCTTAACAGGGCCCCATGCTGGACCTTCTGGGCTAAGCCCCAAGAAACAGAGCTCAGGAGATGGCATCTTTTATACATCTGCACTCTCAAGCACCTGCCACTCTGGGTGCCAGCACTAACTGAACCGCGTGCCGCGGGGGTACTCACGGGAGGGCCAGCGAACCCGTCAGAGCCGTAGGGTCCCTGTGGGCCTGCGTCACCCGTGGTTCCGTTGCAGCCGTCATAGCCGGGCCTTCCTCTGGGGCCTCCTTGCCCCGGGTGTCCCTGGGAAACAGAGCAGTAAGTGCACCTTCCGGCCCACAGGTTCTAGTTTCCACGTAGCTGGTGAGGAACCAGTTTCAAATATTCTCATAAGCAGTGTCCCCGGCATGAATCCAAGGAAAAGACAACTCAAAAATTGACGAATGAATGAATGAAAGACAAAATAAGTGAAGGCACAGGGATAGTTCTAAACAGGGAGTGGCTTTCAAGGTCAAGTTCTGTTTCACACGGGCTTCGGTAAGAAGTAACTGTCTTGGGATCTCCTCCGCCGTGCTCCATTGGGTTACTGTCTCTTAGTAGGAACAGGTGAGGGTAGATTTGTAAAGATTCTAGAAGCGACTAGCTCATTCTCAGAGAGGACAGGGATATCTTTATCAGTCGTCCTCAACTGAATTTTAGATGGTGAGTTTGACAGACCCACATTCTAAGCAGAGAAGGTATTCATACCGACAATGGGATTTTATCAATGGCTTAGCACGTTTAAAATAAGTGATTTCCTCTTACCTTACTTTCTTGGGAAACACTACTTTTTAGATTTTAAACAGGAGTATAAAGCGTGTCACGTGCTCTGAGATGTCTGGGAGCGGGTGGAGGCAAAAAGATCAAATGTCTGTTGAAAAACTAGGGAGGGTCGGGCTAAGTCTGGGGACACCTTTGCTGCATTAATCTGGCTCCAGGACACACAGAGGAGCTGGGCTAAGAATCTATAATGTATGCACAACATGACTATAGCCTATTTTGCTATTTCCTTCAACAATAGATATTTACATATAGGCCTTATTATTACGCAATTTCTTTTAAACTTTGGGTTTCTTGATCATAAAATATACTTTCCAGAATGATTTTTAGGCCATTAAGATGTCTATTAGATTTACTTTGAGGAATTAAGAAATATCAAGATAAATAAACAATCATACATACAGGGCCCTGTAACCTGGATGATAACAAGAAATACAATGAGAAAAGTAGAATTCTTATTTTATTTTCACATCTCTTTACTTTGGATGTTCAAAGTCATTGCTTTGAAGTGGTGCTGTCAGACAAGAGATAGGATGGACTTTTGAAACCATCTGGTGGTCTGAGAAATCCCCACTGCATGTACAACTTCTCAATCTGTTAGCAGAGCCAGCTCTCTGATGGCCTTCAAAATGAAGACACGGGGTCTTTTCAAGTTGGTCCTTCAAATTCAGCTGTTCATGCAGAACAGCTTTCTGCATGTTCTGCTCAAGGTCTTTAGCATGCTATGATGCTTTTGCTCAAAATGTACCACTGAGTTCTTCATTCTTCTCCTGGGTTATGTGCCTGCAGTTGTTTTCCTCGCTTAGAACTGATATGAGTCACTTGAAATTGCATGCCAATCTGATCTTACTTTGTGCTTCAGAGAAAAATTTCAATTACATTGAGCTAAACATCCATCTCATTGCTCAACATCTAATTAGATACCTTTCTCTATGATACAACTCTAAGATTTTTACTGCACATCACAGCTAAAACGACCCAGCTTAAATGCTCAAACTTTGCATTCATTAACTGATTAGTTACGACAGGTGATATTTAGGTTAACTTAATTTGTAGCACTGGAGTTCTGTGGTTAAAGAGACTGTGTTTGAGCAGCACCAAGATTCTGTAGAAAAGGATCCTTCTCTGCTCACCACAATCACTGCCCCATATAATTACTTTCTTTGTAATTTGTGAGATATTTGCTTCTGATAGTTAATGAACATAAAGTGGAAAATGAACGAAAATATGGTTCAGGCAATTTACAATTTTTTCTCCATAACGTCACTCCATTGTAACTCAGATTTCAGCTTCCTAAAGGCAAAACTAATGGACAGTCTAAAGAGTTAAAAAAAGTTCTTTAAAAATAGGTGATTTAGTTTTAGGCCATTAGTAGGGAAATACGTTTATAATTTGTTTAACCTTTGAAATATGCAGATTCTTCAACTCTGCCCATTTCTCAAGATTCTGACTAATGTCAAGTTATTTCTTTGCTTGTTCAGTGCTGCATGGTGCTCCTGTCTGTCCGAGCCCACCCTTCAGTGACACTTAGGATCACCGGCCACGTAGGTCTTGTCTTGTGTCTTGGTGAACACGACTGCCTTTCTTCTGCTGTGACCGCTTCCTTCTACTGCTACAAAGGTGCTCTGGAACACGGAGCTAAAGCTCTGCGGAAAATGCCTGAGTTCTCTGTGCCTTCTCTCCACCCGCCCCCTGTCTCTCAGCCTGCAAGGCAGCAGCCCTGCTTATGCAGCCTGGGAACGGAGCCTGTCTCCCCTCGCGTGTGTGTGTGTGTGTGTGTGTGTGTGTGTGTGTGTGTGTTCATGGGGCTGGAGAAGATGTCCAAGCAGGATAAGGGCACAAAGATCTGTGTATATGTGTGAGGTTTACGAAGCAGATGTCTTAGAACGCCAGTGGTAGCCGGATGCGGGACGGGTCAGAACGTGCGATAAACACATTCATCCCCAGGTCAGTCTGGCCAGGAAGCCAACCCTGGGAAATCTGCTCATGGATCCCTGTGAAGAAGGCTGTGAGTCAGGCTGTTTTGTTTATTTTTTTTATGCCACAAGAAGTAAAGTAAACTAGGTTATAAAAACACATTTTATTGCATTTTGAGATTTTTCTCATGAGCAAACCATGCGTTTGCTTCTTCTCATTTTGCGTGTGGTTACTATAAAGAATTTGAGAAGCTGCACAAATGCTCAGTGGGGCTTCATTCTGTCCCTGTTCTTGGCGGGACTACTTTATATTCAGGTCATTCTGGAGTTCAAACGAAATGTCAAGACTGGCTCTTTACAGGGCATATCTGAATGACACTCGAGCTTTTTATTACAAAACAATGTCCAGTTTTAGCGAAGGAGCCTCAATGCCTAAGCCAAGTCTATAAGCACGTTTACGAGGGAAACAATTTGTTCAATGTTTGACTGGATTCCAGGGGGAACATTTATGCGCATATAATAGTCCCCACACGCTTGATGTTATAAACAAAGAAGGAGGTCGCCTTCAAAATGTTTCTTTAAGTCATTAATGTATTGCTTAGAATGCACGCAATGCTTTAAAATTCTCATCTGCCAAAAAACTTACGGGAATTCCGTCAGCACCAGGGAATCCAGAAACGCCTCTTGCTCCCTGCGAAGAAAGCAAAGAAACTTAATGAAGGGCCAAACACTCGCCACCCTGCACGAAACCAGAGGGATACCACAGCGATTCCTACCACGTCTCCTTTTGGTCCCGTTATTCCAGGAGCTCCTCTTTCACCTTTGTCACCCTTGCGGCCCTGCAGCCCTGGGAATCCTTGCAACCCTGGTGGCCCGTTGTAGCCCTGGGGGCCCACTGGCCCGGGCTGGCCCTGTGGGAACAACACAGGCTCAACTTCCACAATTAATAACAATAAATACTCATTTTCAGTTACGGTTACTTTTGAAACTACACGCTTCATTCTCAAAGAACTATAATCTTCAGAGAACATCACGGTAAACACACTACCATCTACTGCCATGACAGCTCTTATAGATAGCAATTTCTTGCTAAAGAAAGAAGCCATAGAGTTGCAGAGGCAAAAATGTTAAGTGTGAAAAAAATTATCCTAAATTATTAAAGTGATGTTATTGTGGAATGCTAATATAGGGTTGGGTTTCTTTTTAAGTCTTTTCAGTATAAACAAAAGTTCCAAACAAATTTCTACAATTTTATCTGTTTTTCTCAATATAATGCATACAGTAGGTATGGAAATACATACTGCATCCAGATATCGAAATGACCCCCAGATGTTTAAGTGATTAGGTAATCTCTCCTTTTGTCCACACACAGAAAAAAAGCAAAGGGGTTCTGAAATATATAAAAATGTATGTCCACACTCATTAGAATGGCTACTGTTATATTTTTAAAAATCCTAAATTAAAAGCGTTGGCCAGGATGTAGAGAAATCAGAACCCTTGTGCATGGATAATGGGGATGTAAACTGGTGCAGCCGCTGTGCAAACAGCATGATGGTACCTCAGAAGATTAAAAAGGGAATTGCCATAGTATCCAGCAATTCCACTTCTGGGTCTACACCCCAAAGAACTGCAAGCAGGGATTCAAGCAGATATTTGTACCCCCATGTGCATAGCAGCATTACTCAAGGTAGCCAAAGGGCAGAAACAACCCAAATGTCTGCCAATGGATGAGCACATGAACAAAAAGTGACACAACCACACAATGAAATATTATTCATTGTCATGAAGATGAAGGAAGTGCTGACACCTGTTACATGGAGGAACCTTGTGGACATCATGGCAAGTGAAAGAAGCCAGTCACAGGAGGACAGGTATTGTGTGGTTCCACTTATACAAGGTACATAGAATAGTCAAATCCACAGGGGCAGAGGTAGAATTGAGGTTGCCAGAGGATGAGGAGGGGGAAATGGGGAGACAGTTTCAGTCTGGGGAGATAAGAAAGCTCTGGGCACTGATGGTGGTGATGGCTGTACAACAGGGTGAATGTATTTAAGGTCACCTAAGTATACACTTACAAATGGTTAACATGCTAAATTTTGTCAGATATGTTTTAATCATAATAAAAAATTTAAAAGATAAAAATAATTTTTAAAATAAAAATACATTTAAAATAAATTTACTATGATGAAACATTTTAAAAAAATGAACAAAGGAGGGGTGGAGGTTCTCTCTCCCCTAACGGAATCAATTTTGTATAATATTACAGTTACACTAATCGTTCACGGGTTAGCCCAAATGAAAAAATATGTCTTGATCCCTCTCTAGGTAAATGAGTCTGTTTATGCATTCAGAGCCTTTACCCGCTGAGCGCCATTTGCTTTGACGTTTCAAATTCCCATCTTGCCCTGAGATCCGGAGGGACCTGAGCCATTTTTCTGGTCTCTTGCTCCATTGCCTACAGGTAATCTTTCCCATAGAAACTGCCCAGCTGAGAAGTGTGTGCCTTTACAGATCGTTTATAACGCCGTCCTCAGCGTGCCACACGGCTGAGGTGCAGTGTAACCTCACAGAGGCAGCAGCGTGGAGGGGCATGGGGAGCTCTCGCTTCCGAATTTCATTACCATGCCCACCTGCCAGTCCCCTGACGTGTTAGAAGCCAGGTGCTGGGGGAAGCGGTGAAGCTGATTCTTTGACGTGGAAGATATCCACGCAGGTTAAGGTTGTGGTTGGTGGATGCGATTAAGACAACTTAGCCCAAAGCTTGGGACCCCTGTCCCCTCAAACCAAGGAAAGCTTCCTTCAGGCTGCATCTGGGCCAAAGTCTGAGTGTTAGGGACAGTGAGTTCTTCACTATCCAAGTTTTCCAGAAGAGTTCAGTCACTGCCTCCATCAGCAAATACTCAACTGGGGTAGCCTGATCTCGAGCATCGTAAGTAGCGGTGAAGCCCATGAATCTCAACTCTCTTTGGAGAACATTATAAAAGCGAGTTTATGGCCACTGTATTTCTTCCCAGTTGAGGAGAACTGTGGTGGTTGATAGATGGCCCAGACCTTGGACACGTGATACCCCAGGCTCATTCTATCTCTAACGCTCA
The DNA here is from genome assembly GCA_028533085.1 of Varecia variegata. Classification (NCBI taxonomy): domain Eukaryota; kingdom Metazoa; phylum Chordata; class Mammalia; order Primates; family Lemuridae; genus Varecia; species Varecia variegata. Next base: position 62,926,332 of record CM052445.1, on the reverse strand, counting down.
GTGGTTTTATCACGCTACAGTTATTGGGAGTTTGGGAACAAAAAATGCTTTGATTCTGATTTTTATGGATCTTTCCCAGTTGTGCTCATTTTTGCTTTGTTTGTGGCTATGCTAGAATATAACCATCTTATGATAACATACCATGCCATAAAGCCTCAAATTCCCCTAATCACGTTGAGACTTGCAGTTTGTTAGTGTTTACATTGAACATCTTTACAGGGATAAAATGTTCCTCAATAGTACTGTCATTTTTATTGTCCATAAACTACATGTCTATCCAGTGGGATTATTTTATAGAGCCAACTAAAAGGGAACATGTACTGCTAACCAAAAATGGAATATGTGTGTCTTGACGATGAAAAGCCACATTCTTGTCTTGCATTCATTAACCTTTCCTCAATTCCCTTTGATGGGGGAAAGTGACTAACCCCATCATGTACTAATTTTCCTTCCATTGTCAGTAAACTTCTTTCTAACCTTTATTTCCTGGATGGGAAGTCTGACTTTTGGAATAAAACTCTAGCCTTTCCTTTTCTGAAGCATGATGTCACATTTTCTTTTTATTGAGGTGAAGTTCACACAAAACCAACCATTTAAAAATGTACAATTCAATGGCTTTAGTACATTCACAATGTTGTGCAACCACCATGTCTTCCTAGTTCCAAAACATTTTTATCACCCCAAAAGGAAATCCCGTACCCATTAAGTAATGACTCCCCGTTCTCCCAGCTTCTGGCAACCCCCAGTCTGCTTCTGTCTCTATGGAGGTCCCTGTTCTGGATACTTACATAAATGGAATCATACGGTATGTGACTTTGTGTGTCTGGCTCCTTTCACTTAACATGACGTTTTTGAGGTCACACTGCAGCGTGTACCATATCTCATTCACTTTTATGGCTGAGTAACATTCCATTGTGGGGACAGACCACGATTTGTCCATTCGTCCGTTCTGGGGCGTTCCCACCTTTTGGCTACTGTGAATAATGCCGCTAAGAGGATGCATGTACGATATACGTTTGAGTTCCTGTTTTGAATTATTTTGGGTGTATTCCCAGGAATGGAATTACTGGATCCTATGGCAATTCTACGCTTAATTTTTTAGGTATTGGCAAACTGTCTTCCACAGTGGCCGTACCATGTCACTTTCCCACCAGCAATGCAGGAGGGTTCCAATTCCTCCACATTTTGGCCAGTGCTTGTGATTTTGCATTATTTTTTGGCTATAGCCATCCTAGCGGGTGTCAAGATGAACACTCCATCCTGAGCTTTTGATGGGATGGAACACTCCCCAAGATTCAATCTGGCTTCCGTGCTGAGGAAGCGCCAGGAGTCTGGGGACCATGTAAGGTAGCCCTGGTCCTCCGGGATGGAGCCCTCGCTCCTGACCAAATATAAACCCTGCATTGCTGGCTGCGTGCACGTTTACGTCAAGGCCCAAGGATGCCGCCAGTAATGCAGCTTTGGTCACCAGGGCTGGAGGTTTCCCGAGGATATCCTGCCTATCAGGGAAGTCTGGTGCATCTATAAAGGGCAGCTGGGAGGATCAGGTAGCTGCAAAGGGTTTTCCTTTGTGCTAATCATCATCATCATCAACGTCCATCCTCTTCCTTTCCTTTCATAATAAGTGACCTTCAACATAAAAATTACCCCAGAAAGACTAAGAGTCTAGTTTTAAATGTCTTTGCATAAATCTTAAAAGCTTCTAAATTTCGAAAGCACCTAAAATTCCTCCAATATCCTTGATAAAAGTGTTTGCACAAAATATTTCTCACAAGCCAGCAGACATTGTGGGAAGGAGCTGTAAGACCAAGTATCCTGTCCCCCCGCCCCCAGACTCCCACAACACACGATGCAATTAGTATAGATGTGCTTCCTAGGAAATAGGATCATGAAAAGTATCATTTGATTGTGTATCTTTTGGGGCAAAGTGCTGTCACAAATGTTAAAAATGGTTTATCTCATTTTGTCCCCAAGGCAACTGCATGAAGTGACATGAACTCCGTGGGGAGGAGAGACTACTGGGGCCCAGGGAGGATCAGCATCAGGGGCTGCTGCACACACACAGCTCCAGGGAGATGGCAGACTCCACTGTGCTCTCGATACCCACAGTGAGGTCTGCACCAGCATCACTTGGGAGCTTGTTAGGAATGCAGAGTCTGAGGCCCGGCGGCCCCAGAATACGTGAATCTGCATTTAACCTGGTCCCCAGGAGAAGATTCCTCTGTACATTCCAGTGTGAGAATCGCTGTGCAATAACACCCTAACTCCCTTCCTGGTGTTCTCAAGGGAGGAGGTAGGTATATGTTAAGAGGAAACATCTTTTAAGCATGAGGTTTGGAGATCGGAAGAAAGGTCTGGCTTACTGAATCAGGCAGAGGAAAACAGAGTATTTATGTTGGTTAAATATTATTTCTAATTAAAATTTTCTTGGCCTTATGCTTCAGTGACATCTGCAGCACAGAATACATTGTGATCATCATTAGGATGGAGGGTGGCACACACACTGCCTTTCCCTCTTTGAAATCACTGCCGGCGTCTGCGTGGGACACACGAGGTCTGTTTTTGAAGCTGTGGTCTGAAAAGGCAGAGAGAATGAGTCCAGACTTGAGTCCACATTGCTCGAATACCACAACTGTGGCGAAAACGCACTTATCCAGCCCTGACTCTCTAAGCTTCCCTGAATCGGGGAATTTCACTTCCGAGAAAAGGCGCGAAATACAATCAGATATGGGCACATGTGGAATAGTTACAGCTTCAGACTTTCAAACAAATGTAGAAAGATTGATGATTAATCAGCACCTCAAGGAATTTCGCCTCACGTTCATCCAACCCTGAGGTGGTGCCTGTTTCCATTCATAGCTTATTAACCTGAAAATATTCCTCGGGGAAGGGAGTAAAAAGAGTTTCATTTATCAGAGAAGGACAAAAAAATGTTTCCAAGGATAAAACCTGCTTCACTGCACATCAGGATTTTTAATCTACAGTACAGTACTTTCCTGGTAGAATAAGAATGAGCCTTTCATGACTTACTGGCCGACATCTGAATAGTAGGAAATCCCTTCTGCCTAAGCTGACTCTTCCTGTCTCACCTTTTATGGGCACCGGCGCCCCCCAGACACCCGTATCCTCCCCGTTCCCCAGGGCGGACCCTCCCTCCCTTCCGGAACGTGTTCCAGACGTTCATGGCCAAAGGCGGCAGCTCTTGGTATCCTTGGGGAATTCCAACCTAAGTCCCAGATAATTTCTATGAGCTCTTGGCCACACATTTGAAAATGTGTAAAAGTCCCAAAAGGCAAAATTAACAATATTTATTGTTCTTAAGGATGATCAGTTCTAGCACTTGTGAGCAATTTCTAGATCACTCTGGCAGGGTGAATTAGTAGCACATTCCAAGCTAACACTAATGTGAAGGTTAGTATTTGTGCAGTATGTTACACATATAACTATCAGTAGCCCATTCCACGCAACACAATCAGAGCTGATGTTAAATCTGACATCTTCTACCTGTACCTTCTTATTTAATACATAACAGAACATTAGTCCCACCCATGGGCACTATTCTGTGTTAAGGATTCCAGTTATAGGAGGTTGAATTATATGGACTCTCAGAATTTCTGCTCTCCAAAATGTTTTGACACAGGTTGTAGTGCTAGTGTCAATATAAAGTAAATTATATCCATGTGTAAAAAACAAACCTTCACCTTTATGTTGCTCCATATACAAGCATTTACTCAAAATGGACGTAAATGTAAGAGCTAAAGCTATAAAACTTCTAGAAAAAAACGGGGAAATCTTTGTGACATTGGATTAGGCAAAGAGTTCTTAGTAAGACACAAAGATCACAAGCCGTGAGAAAAAAGTTGGCAAGATGAAAAAGTTTGATTGTCAAAATATACTGTTAAAAGTAAAAAGGCAGGCCACAGACTGGGAGACATATTTGCAGAACACATATCTGATAAATGACTTCTATCTAGAATAGACAAAGAACAACCCAAACTCAATAGTAAGGAAATGAACAAGCCAAATGAAAAAAAAATGGCAAAAGATTTGAACAAACACTTCACCCAAGAAGATACACAGATGGAAAATACACACAAGATGTGAACGTCACCAGTCATCTGGGACAAGCAAATTAAATCCGCAGAGAGACATAACTGCAACCCACTGACATGGCTAATACCCACAGGAGCAGCTGGCCATGCTGGTGCTGGCGAGGATGCAGGGCGACTGGCATCCCGTTCGCTGCTGGCAGGAAAGCAAGGGGCTACGGCCACTGGCAGTTTGTCAGTTTCTGAAAAAGTTCAACATCCACCCACTCCAGGACCTAGCAATCCTAGTGGTAGGGACGTACCTAAGAGAAAGGAAAACCTGTGTCTACCCCGAGACTTATATGAGAATATTCACAGTGGTTTTATTAATTTGGCTAAAAGCTGGGAACAGCTTGGGTGCTCACCAGCTGATGAGTGGACAGACTGAAGTCCATCCATACAGTGGAGCACTAGCCAGCGATAGAAAGGAACAAAGTATCCGACATGGGCAACAGTGAGGCATTCCGCTAAGTGAAAGACACCAAAGGTTACACCCTGTCTGATCCTGTTTATAAGACTTTCTAGAAAAGGCAACACTAAGGACACAGAACAGATCAGCGGCGGGGGCCAGAGGAGGAGTGCGGGGACTGACTGCAGAGGAGTCCCAGGGAACTTCTGGGGAACGGAGCTGCCTTGTATCAGGATTTTGGTGTTTGGTACATGGCTGTAAACACTTGTCAATATTCATTGAATTGTATGCAAATTATGCCTCAGTATATTTCACCGAAAAGCAAACAAATAAAAGGGGGGTTGGGTGATGCTGAGATGAAGAAGACACGCCCTGGATTTCACAGGTGCGCTGGGTTATGGAAAAGATCACGTCCGATCATGTCCTCTCCACGTATTCCTACCGGGGACTTCATAAGAGAATATTTAGAAAAGGAAGAAGAGTGTACATTTTTAAAATGACATTTGAAGAGAGCATTTAGCCAAATGCTTTTTAAAGATGTCTGCCAGGGAAATGAATAATCTGAAGAAACCAAGACCTGGTTTTCCTTGTCTGGAATCTGGGCCATGTGAGCACGATGCTGACAACAATGGGAACGGCCCAGGCTGCAGCCCACAGAGCAGAACTAAAAGTGGGTCAGGCCCAGATTAGATTCAGGAGTGACGGAGAAGCCCGGGGTCACCGGTTTCCACTACGCTTGATCTCCACAAAAAACCAAAAACCAGAGGCTGCCGCTATAATTCTAAGATGCTATTATGTAGTTTTCTCTGAAAGGATTCGACTGCGATAGACACACATTTTAGAGACGCTATTACACAGTTTTACCTGAAATGACTTGACTTGCGCAGATTCGAATTTTAAAGCAGAGAAAAAAAAACGGGCAGTCTCCTATTCCTCACCCATAAGACCAGTGAGTCTGAAAACCTCTGCTCCTTGTTTTAAAAATAGGTGGTACATGGGCATCACACTCAATGGCTTTTAGCCCAGATTTTTTACAGTCTGGATGTGATTTTGCCTGGCACATGTTGGAAAAGTTGATTTTCTGGGAAAGCTTTCTATTACCTCTGTGCTTTTAGCAATAAATACATTTCATCTGCCTGGCTGTGAATTCCTGTCTCCCAGACTCACTTGATTTCCTAAGGCTCCCTGTCCTCTGCGAAGCTGTGCAGTCTGAGTGTGGCTGAGGTCAGCCTTGGGAGCGCAGGCTGGGGCTGAGGGTGGCCCCTGAGGGGCAGAGCGCACTGGCCATTGGGCCTCAAATGAGTAGGAAAGGTTCTAATTTAGCGCCTGACAACATGCGATGCAATAAGGACGAACAGGGCACCGCCGCCACACGGCCTGGATGTCGTCAAGAGTTAGGCGACTCCTGCCTACACTTACGTGGTTACAGAGTGACAATTAGAGTAGGAGGCAACTATTGAGGTACCAGAATCACGACACCACTGGTAATTAAAACTGTTAGGTTATTATTTATGGCCTCAACTGTTAATTTCCATGTGCCAACTGTTCGTGCCAATATTTTACTGGTATTCTTAGGTCATCTTCATGCCCAAGAGCGTGACATGACTCACAGCAGAGACTGTTCCCACAGCTCCGTAGTTCTGTCATTGTGTCCTGGGGCGCTCTGCAGGTAGTGGGCTGCCGCAACCCCATGAGGTCTGCCTACAGAGAGCAGCAGGAGGAAACGCTACTATGGGGGCCTCTCTGGTGGGACTATTAATATCACATGGGCTGCCAGTCTCTGAGAATGACATTTCAGTATCTCTGGCATGGACCAGAGACAGCACCAAAGTTATATCTATTTTGCATTTAGACTAAACAGCAGTCATGTGAAAGGAAAATATTCTTGAAGTCAGCATTATATTGAGCTGGTTCCGCTATGAAAAAACAAACAACCCACCCATTGGCCAACTAAGAAAACAGGTTCCAAGCAAGGGTGGGTTCCGCTCTGGCTGTGATACACTGCTTTTTTTTTCCTCCCTGTTATCTTTATTTGCAATGTTCCTGAATAAGACATGCTTTAAATAGAGCTCCAAATTCTCTGTCACTAGAAAATGCCTGATTACTATCACTTTCCTCCTCCTCCCTCCCCTCCTTATCTGTTATTTTATTTTAATTTAGTTTTGTTACTCCTTTAAAAAAAGATTTTATTTCTAAATTTAAATACAATAAAATTCACTTTTTTTGGTGTGTCATTCTGTGTGTTTCGACAAATGCAGAGTTGTGTAACCACCACTGTAACCAAGACACAGCGGCTCATCACCCCCAAACCCCCCAAGCATTCCCTCTGTAGTCAAAGCCCCCCTTGCCCTAAACCTCTGTGAATCCCTGACATTTCCCTGTCCTCGCAGTCTGCCTTTTCCAGACCATCGCAGAGATGCAACCCCACAGTATGGAGTCTTGCATCTGGCTTCTCTCCCTTGGCACGATGCATCTGAGATTCACCCGGCCTGTTGTGTGCCAACAGTTTGCTCCTGTGTCTTGCTGAGTAGTTATTTATTGGATTCCACTACCCCAATCTGTTTATCCATTCGCATTGTTTCCGGTTTTGGGCGAATGTGAACTGAGCTACTATAAACATTCATGTACGGTTGTTTGTGTTGACACATATGTTTTTGTAAACGTCCAGGAATGGGATTACTGGGTCACATGGCAACTGTTCAGCTTATTTAAAAAACTGCAGAACTGTTCTGCAGACTGGCTGGACCGTCCTTACTCAGGCCAGCAATGCACGAGAGTCCCACATCGTTGTGCTGAGGAACCTGAGGTCCTCAGCTTTGTTCTCTTAGCCACTCTCTCAGTGATAGGTGTGTAGTGGTGAAGCACTGTGGTTTGAATCTCATTCCTTTGTGTTCCCACAGATTTCTGCATTTCTGTTGATCCTAGGTCCAGCTCAGAGTCCGATGTTTCCATGTGTAGTGTCACCGTCCCCAGCTCTGCACCATCCTTTTGTGATGAGGACACAGGCCCCAGCCTCCCTGCCGGTACCGTGCACACCTCACACCACGCGTGTTTGCTCAGAGGACTGTGCAGCTCGCTCAGAGCCGGTGGGAGTGTGATTCTCGGGGTGCCTTTCCTCTTTTCCACGAAGACAGACAACCCCACGGTGTGAGTCTCGTTACGGGAAGAGGCCCTAGAGGAAGGGAAGCTGGCACAGACCAGATATCCAGACCCGACAATGAAAAAGTATTTCCTTCCATACAGAAACTAAAGAGAAACTCAGCTCCCAAGTTCTTATCTAGAGTATGGATTCATTTTATTTTGCATAAAAGAATATTCCCTTCTCATACATTATGATTCAAGAACAGCCTCTGTCTTCCTAATACACGCACACATGAGCCTCACTCCCTGGCAAAAGTCTATAGGGAATAACAGCCACTTAAAATGAGACCAATGCAATGTCACTTATCACATTCATCTCTGCTCTTCACCACTGCTAACCTAGGACTTGTGCAAAGCCTTCATCCAATTTCAGATTTGGGCCTCAGAGAGCACCTGAGGTGCTGAGAGGGGTTGGAGGGCTTAGTAGCAGTAAGGTCCCCTCCCAGCAACCCCACCCCCGACTCTAGATCAGGTCAGAGTTTAACAGGACCCCCAGCCTATCACTCTAGGCATGTCCCTGTCCCAGCCCTGGCCTTGGCTGCTGCCAATGCATCACCTGGGGAGGCCTCAGACCCCGGGAGCATTAAGGATGTGACTCAGTGTACGTTCTGGGGGCAGTTTCCCGACCCACAACCAGATTAACTGCTCCCTGCTTGCTCCTGTCACATCACACTGCATGGCACTGTCCCTACGTTTCATGCAGGGCCACTTGGAAGTAGGGACCACTCCTCATTTACACTTCTGTCCCCACTGTTCCTCTCAGCCTCTGACATACAGAACATGCTCCATGAGTCTGTTGAGTGAATGAATTAAGGCAGTGCTATTTACCCCACTCTGCCTGACTCCAAAATCGTGTCCTTCCCACACGGCATTTCCTGTTTTTAGGTCATTTTCCTGGCCATTATAACGGCTCCCTGATTTCTGAAGCACAGTGTCAGTGGGTGACACTGCGGAGGCCTGTCCTGCCCTTGTGTGTCCCTCTTCAATGCCCTAAGTCACCTTCCTGCGTCAGGAAACCTCTCAGCCACAGCCTCAACTCTTACCCTCTCTCCTGCAGCCCAGTGGAACTGCTGACTGTTGGTTCTGCCCGATGATCTGGCCTTATCTGTCCGCATTATCGCAGAGAATGTCCGCCAGGCCACGGCACGGAGCCATAAAGAGGGAGGCTGCAGGCTGGTGGAAAGGAGGGCTGGTCCCACTGAACCTGCGATCAGCGTCTGATTAGATACACAAGGCATTGTCTGCCGGAACCAAGGTCTAGAAGGTGAGGCAAGGATTCTGGAATGTGAGGGCTCCCCCTGCACACCCCCAGGAGATTTAGCTCTGGTAATGTTTGAACCAAGGGTTTCAGGGACAACTGTCTGTGAGAAGCCAAACATACTTAATCTAGGGGAGGTACCCTCACAGGTTGCAGAGAAAGGGGTGAGCGTGCAAGCGTGGGACTGTGCAAAAGCTATAAAATGAATATTTTCCATGCTTACTGACTATCTCTGTTTGAAAGTCAAATTTTAACTTTACACCAACAAAAGACACCTTCTTAGTACCCTTTATACTCCTGGGTGCGATGAACAGCATGCAGTCCTAGTGACCAACACTAGGTGGCACTCCGTCGTGCGCTTCAGGAGCCAGAGACCCACCCGCCCTGATTGGAGGCCCAGATTTGCAAGTGGCAGCACTGTCAAAGATTCTGACATTGTGCTGGGTTACAAGGACTCATCTCCGTGGGACAGAGGGCAGGTCCCTCATTTGTCATGGGGAGCTAAATGCCCATGGGGAAAATTCTGATGAAAATTTTGACTGCAGAATTCCAATGATGTTTAAAGAGCAATTCAAATTTCATTTTTCTTTTTACAGGGTGGTTGAACTAACTCAATAATTAATGCATCTTATAATTAATGCCCTTCCTTTCATTTGCTTAAAGGAAAGTGTCCTAAATGTATATATTGGTGGACCTGTTAGACCCAGGCCTACTGCAGAGGTCCATGAGACAGAGGTTTCAAGTTATCAGATCCGATTCCTGCATGGGACTACGTTGTGACAGCAGCTAACATTTCTAGACTTCAGAGCATTTACTGTTCAGAGCACTTTTCAACAATTCACCTATTTAATCCTCGCAAAACCTCTGTGAGGTGGGTACTGTTATTAAATCCATTTTACAGGTGAGTAAACTGAGGCCCAGAGAGGTCTGGGTCACTCGGCTGGTCTGTAACAGAGGAATTCATACCCAGCTTTTCCAAACAGCTCCACGGGGCATCATTACTACATATAGGAACTTCCCTTGAGGAACTTTAGACTCTGAATATAAAGATGACTTTAGACTCTGAATATATCTTTTCTACAGATATTCCTGAAGCTGTAATTAAGCCAAAGGCAGATGGAGAAATTGTCTGCAAAAATGAACGATATATGCCTGGGGCTCATGGAAATCATACAAACCCAAGCCACCCACAGTCTTGCAGAGACATTTAAGAATGCTGCTTCTCTGCTGTAACCCACGGCTGCTCAATTTTGGCCATTTCACGGCTCATTAATCTCCCTCCCTGCTAGAAAGTGACCGAGGCAGAAAGAGAAGGTGAAACTCAAAACGAGTAGATTGATTCTTGTTACTTTTTAGCAACTCTGGTCAAAAGGTATGCGGAGAAGCCCTGGGGCTGCAGGCCAACACACTGTTAAAACACTCTGGGGAAACACAGGGCTACCTCCTAACCTACCTTTTCCCTGGCTTCCCTTGACACATTCGTTGTTGAGGAAAGGCTGTATTAGGAAGGTTTTTCTAAAAGGCTGTGGAGGTTTTTGCATAGTAAAAAGACTGAATGGATAAGCATTTCCTGAAGCAAAGACTTTAGCTGGAACTTTGCGAGAATAAGCTTGCGGATCCAGGGAAGTTTTGAAAAATCAGGTGCACACCTTGGAAGAACAGGTTCATCCAGGGAGCAGAGGTCATCGTGGCTGAGAAGATGGGTAGGTATGCCTGTGCGTGCCAACCTCAGCGAGGAGCTGGACCGTGAAATGGCAGAGCCATGGGCCCTGTCCCAGGAGGCAGACCTCCCCTGGAGGGCGTCCCCAGGAGCGGAGGAGAGCTCAGGAGTGCTGGGGAGCGGTGGGAGGAGAAAAGGGCAGAACTAGTGGCCATTTGGTTTGCAAACAAAATGAAAGAGTATGAAAGGGGCTTCTCATTTGTTGTTGGGGAAGACATTAGGAAGACAGAGAAAGGTAGGGGAAACAATGAACAAACACCAGGTGGTAACTTATGAATGGGACGGTCTTAGGGAGGTGGCTGAGACGACAGCACCAGTGGCGATAGTCTAGAAAGCAGACAGTGACAGGCGCATCGTGTTACTCAACCCTAGGGGCTATCCCAAAATGGAGAGATTATGGCGGCCTACTGATGGCTGGAATTACATTTGTTTAGAGCTGGAAGACACCCTCAGGATGTTACAACCCCTTTAAGGTACCTAAATGTATTTGACACATGAAATTATAAGCTTGGTAACAACTCTTAGAGAAAAACTTGGCTTAACTTTGAACATGACACTGTGAGCTCTCTGTGGGCTGGTTAGTTAGTGGCCAAGCAGCTGGAGTTCTAGTCCATTGCTTTTCATACTCTGTGCTGCCCTTGAAGCCTGATATTAGGAAGATTAAATGCAGACAGTAAAAGCCAGATCAAAAATTGGCTTCCTTATTTACAGCTTTAAAAGTATCTAATATTTTGGAAATCGTCCCACTAAGAATTTTTGCCAGGATATTGTCCACAACAACACTGGGTGCACTGATGACAGCTCTGGAGCCACTGGCCAGGCAGACCCCGCGACGGCACCGTGCGGCAGCCACAGGTGGTGTGTGAGCCGGGGGCTCGCCCACGCTGGGGTTACTGTTTTCTCCCCAGTTAACCACGGGCTGGGCGCTCCACCATGTCTGACACTGCGAGCGGCTATCTGGACGTCCTGGACTTCCTTCCTAAGACTCCCTGGTTTGCAGTGAGTATTTGGACAGACACGGAACACACATCCGCAATTAAAAAAGAACAACAAACCACGAGAAATTGATCTTTTTTCAGTCTGGTGGAAAGATAATGGATGGCTCATTTGTCCAGACATGAAACCCGGGGTCCTGGGTGAGAGGAAACCAAATGACATTAACGTCCATTCCAGAGAAGTGACTCAGCTGCTGTCCTGTTCTCATGACATGGGGGGAAAACAACCTCCAGAACATTCGTTCTTCTTAACGGCATTTGTTAAAAGGAAAATAAATAGCAGTTTTCATCTACAAGCTGGAAGGCAGCAACTGAATACAGCTGCACTTCCTCCTGACATGCTTCTCCTGCATGCGAGGTTCTGGAGCAGAGATGCACAAGGCGCATTTGATGGACAGGGAGTGATTATGGGGAGAGTTAAAATGGAGAGCCAGAGAGGTTTGTGATCACCATGGTAATTAATTCTTGCTTTCCTTGGGGGTTAAACGTTCATATTGAGATTTATCCATCACAGAGTAGGTGCCCAGCCTCTTAACGTGATGACTCCTGGAAAGTCGCACCCACGGTGTCTTTGTGGGGGTCTTGTATGCGTCTGCGTGGGCTGCCTTGGTCTTCTGCTACTTTGCCTGTACTCTGCAGTCAGGCAGGGGCAACACGGGGGGATGCCTGCAGTTTTCTCTCTGTGCGCTGCCCGGCCTCATGAAAGGCCACACCCTGAAGCTCTACAACTCTCCTGACATCACAGCTGAGTGTGCTTCGTTACCTTTTGGGAAGTGTTGATGGCGCCGCCCCCACCGTGAGGCCCTACCAGCCTTGGGACCCCGCACGGCACCCTCCTTTTGGACGGGGCTCCTCTGCACACCTCTGACTTCCTTGCCAGGCCTCCTTCCCTCTGCCTTCTGTGCAAAGATGGCTCTTCTTTGGAGTTTCCCATAACTCTGTCCTCCTGTAAGTGCAATCACTCTGACTGGCTCAGAGGGCACTTACAGGCCGAGAAGTCCCAACTCCCCATGGGACCCCTCCATCTAGAGGTCTGCAGATACTTCAGACTCAACGTGCTTAAAATCAAACTTGTGGCCTCATTTTCTCTGACCCTGCTCCCAGCAATAACCCAACAATAGCAACCACACCGCTGTTCCCCTCTGTTCCTCACCCATTGCTGCAAGTCCACAGCTGGGCTCCAGACCCCAAGATGGCGGCACCGTGGCTGGGGCCTCTCTGCCTGCTGTGCTGCTCTGGCCTCTCCTCCCCATTCTTGGTGCCCCCTCCTAGCCGGTGGCCTCACTGTCACCCGTTCTGATTGTCACAGTCGCCCCGGGATGTGACTGTGCTCCCTCTCATCTCTCTGCAGCCTCCACCAGACTCTTCATCCAGACTCTGACACGGAAGATGCTCTCGTGCCACTTTCTGATGTAAAAATGCTGAGTCCTCCCTGTTCCCAAAGTTGGAGACACAACGCTCTGGGCCTCCAGCCACGGGTCTGTATGTGGAACTCTAGTCTCATCTCTTGTCTCTCTCGGCCTCCAGTGGGGCTGAGTCCTCCTCGGTCCTCCCTGTGCTGTCTACTCCCCGTCACTCTGCTCACGCCCTCCTTCTCGTTTCTCTTGCGCGCTATCACTCCTCCCACTCCTTCAGTCTCAGGGGCAGGGAGCTTCCCCCAGCCCTTCCCCTGCAGGGCCAAGTCCCTTCCATACCTGCCTACCTGTCCTGGAAGCTGGTGCTGCACCAGGGCCAGAGAGGGTGTTCTGGAAAGGCTGGATTAATTGCAAATGAAACTAGACATCAATTATTAATATTTGCAATTAATGCCATCCTTCTCTATCCCCACCTGGTTTCCAGGACAGATTCCCAGCATCGTGGAGGGCGGCCTCATAATCACTCTGCCCTCTTCTCCAGGGAGGTTGTCAGGATGTGCCGTCCGGACACCAACGGCCCCTTGCAGGACACGCCCTGGCATCAGAAGACCCTGCTGGCCCCTGAAGGCTTACAGAGAGCAATGGAAGCCTTGACTCTCATTTGCCCTTCAGCAAGCAAGATTTAAGTAGGCAAGTTTACTGGTCTGCAAGTGTTTACTAATCATGAAAGGAATTAGGACCACTCCTGAGGACACACACACATATATATTTCTTAAACTTAGAAGGTGTGAGGAATATGTAAAGAAGAAAAAATACATGAGAAAAAACAAAATATTATCAATAATATATGAACTCTATTAGAAATTAACTTCTGGCCATATAGTAGAGAAAGCATCTTGGCTTATAAATTACACCCCCTCAAATAAACCCAACCACTAAAAAACCAAACACTTACATCTAAATTTCTGACTAAATTGCAGTTACCTTAGAAGCTCAGCCCCAGTGACGTAGACTCTCCCTGGGGTGTGCTCCAAAACGTAGACTCTCCCTGGGTGTGGTCCAGGACAGACCTGGGCTGTACTGACATTAGAGTAGGCCGTGCAAGAGTGAGCTGCCCTGTGCGTGGAATTGTATGCAGTGTGCTTCTGTTAATTTACTGGCATGCTCCTGCTTACGCTGTAACTTCCTTATGCCCGGACAGCATGCAAATCCTCCAGGCACACGTGGGGACCACACCCTGCCCACTTCTCCCTATTTCTGCATGGATCAGGGAGGTGTAAATGTCCATGGTGCAGCGTATCAGCTTCCACAGGCCCCTTCCATGTTTCCCTGATTTCAGACAGACCACTGGTTATGAATAACAACTCACTATCTGGTTTGCATTTGGGAATTATGGTTGATGCTGTCATAGGATTTGCTGGCGGTTCAGTTTGACAGTGATTTCCTAGAGCCAAATATTACTCTTTGTCATGCAAAACAGTAGCACGTTCTTGGAAGCTACGGGTCTGACATGCCAGGAAAGAATTCGGGAGGCAGATACTTGACCACTCTAAGTGTTCCCTCTGATAGTGATTCACCCAAAAATGATCTCCAGCTGCAAAGGGCCACTCGTCACTCACCTTCCCAAGTTCATGCCCAGAGACCACAAAAAAGCACTGGGCTGATACCAGCAAGGTCCTAGGATGCTGTCTCACAACACACTGGGCAGCATAGGACCAAAGGCCATTAGGAGGCCAGCAGAAACATTAGTCTCTCTCCCCTCTTAAAAGACCCCAGAAACTAAAAACCAAGAGAAAAAAATGAGGTGACTTCAAATGATGTATAAACTATTGAACTGGAACTTATAAAATTCCATACCCGCAGTTACCACCTCTTAACCAAAAGGGCACCCTGTGTGCATCTCCGCAGAGCCGAGCATCAGGTGTACGGGCCTGGACTGCAGGGTTGGCTCTGGGTGGTGTAAGCCCATTTGGGGCAGCCACTGGAGTCCTCCAGCCACTTCTCCTGTCCAAGTTAGAGGTACCCTCTGCGCATGAGCTTCCATGCCCTTCTAGGAAAACGTCAGGCATTTTAGAGAAAGAGCAGAACCTTCAAATATGAGTTCGGACCTGAAGAGCTCAATTGAGCTAAGAAAGTTTGCCTTAAAAAGCTTAAATAAGAGCTTAAATAAGAGCTTAAATAAAGAGCTTAAATAAGAGAAAGCTAAATACATTATCATTGTATTATTTGCTACCTTGTACTCTCTTGCTTTGACAATAACTGCTATGGTCTGAATGTTTGTGTCCCTCTAAAATTCTTATGTTGAAATCTAAGCCCCAATGTGTTGGTGATAAGAGGTCGGGCCTCTGGGAGGTGATTAGGTCGTGAGGGTGGGGCCCTCATGAATACGATTAGTGCCCTTATAAAAGAGGCCTGAGAGAGCATGTTTGTCCCTTCCACCTTGTGAGGACATAGCAAGAAGGCACCATCTGTGAAGCAGAGAACCCTCCCCAGACTCTGATCCGCTGGTGCCTTGGTCCTGGACTTCCCAGCCTCCAGAACTGTGAGACATACATTTCTGTTGGATATAAATTACCTAGTCAAAGATATTTTTGTTATAGCAGCCTGCAGACAGTAACTGATTCACAGAGATACGGTTTTTAAGATCTTCTAGGCCAAGAGAATCCTTCAAAATATTAAGTGGATGAAAACAGGTTAAACTGAGTTGACTGTGCCCAGCATATCAAAGCCAGTTTGCAATGAAACCGAGCTACTTAGAAAGTAACAGAGCTGAAAGTTTTTCTAAAACAAAACAACAACTTGGAGGAAGCTTTTTAAAAATAAGTTTTGTTTGTTTTAGTTCCTGTGGGTAGGCAAACATACGAACAAAACCCCACTGTCTCTTCTGAACACGGCAAATTAGGTTTTCTTGAGTTTACACGGCAAACACCTTCGTGAAGTGTGTTTGACACATGCTGCTTTAATCATTTTATTCTTCTTTTTAAAAGGCACAGATCATACTAAAATGTGTTGGTTTGATTCCCTTGAGCAAAGTCAATGCTAACACTAAGAAACCTAAAAAACCAACCCTCATCTACAAAGCAGGCTTTAGTTTTGACAATGTTTCTACCTATAAACGTGTTCTCTGCTGCTTCTCCGCACCTGATCAAGTCGGTAACTGACACCTAACTGTGGAATAAACACACAGGGACGGACTTTATACTCAAGGGCAAAACTGAACAACTGTTCCTACGGGACGACAGTCAACTATAAAACTGCAAACTGCTGCAGCCAACTCAATGGTTAGGAAAAAAGTTGGAAATGTGTGGGTGTATTCTCAAGGTCTTAGGAAAATTCCGGAAGTCCAGCAGATGTTTTCTGTTAGGAGGCCCCAAGAGCTACATCTTCTTCTTCTTTTTTTTAATTATAGGTTTATTTATGAAACCATTTTTCCTCTTAAATAGTTCTCTGCTAAAACTTACAAGATGGACTGCTGGCCGAAGTGCTGGACGCATGTGCCTTCATCTGCAACCCGGAATATGTGCACGTCAACATGAAAACCCCACAGGAAGCAGAGATCTAAGTCAATCACCCTAAGTGCTTTTCAGAATAACTCTTCCTTTCCTCTTATTTACTGAAGCTGAATTAGAACTTTTTCTTTCATCAGTTGTAGATAGTATAGTTCAGGTTTCAGGAGTGACCATGTTTTTCCTCCTTTGGAAAAAGATGTAATAGTCATAATAATAATTTTCCTTTTCTGCGTATTTTTTGAATATAAACATTAGTAAATGAGAATCCTATTCCAGGAGTCAGAAGTTAGTGAAGAATATTTATGACATTTGGATTAAATTAAAATTCTGTCCAATTTTAATTTTGAATACATGTCTGAATCCCCACGGGACAGTGTTTTCCTGACCATTGTTTTGCTAGCCGGCTTTTGGGTTACGAGGCTAACCATCGGCTCGCTCAGGGACAGAAATCAAAATTCCCAATGAACCAGAGTTTCAAAAGCCATGGGGTGAATTCATATTCAGGAAACATCTAAAATCTTATTTAAACTTCTCATTTGTTCAGGAACTTCTCTATAGACAAACTGGTCTCCAAAAGGTTTATAAAAGAGTAGGTTTCCATAACAAAATATATTTCATGAATGAATTGAAATGGGAGTTACTATCTAGGCTGGCCGGCTACCGAGCTTGCAAAAACCATCAGCATAAAAACCTTGTGAAAGTTTAGAGACCCAGCTGGCTGTGTGTTTTGGAGTATTTGTCTCATTGCTACACATGGTTACTGGATATATTGTGAATATGGAACACGTTCAAGAACATTAGATTCTCTTGGCCTTGTGGCGATTACTCAATTCATCAAGAATTTTAATCAAGCATCTTACAGAAGGAACTTCTGCAATTATCAAGCTATGGAAACCATGACCAAAGCAAGCCTCACTCATCTGCCTCCTCTTGCCCTTGAAACAGACAGTTTTTTCCCCTCTAAAAGGAGCAGGTGGCCTATCCTGTGCCTGCCAGGAAGACCATGGGGTGCAAATTTAATCAGATTAAATGACATTCACTCAATGGTGTGGGAATTTACATTTCAAACATTTTCATGGCAAGTCCCCCAACTTTTAAATAATTTTTGAAGAGTTCCAGCATTTCTATCTCTTTCACAAAAGTGGATTGTGTCACCCAGGGAATGATGTACATCTGGAGAACAAGAGATTTCACAAGACCTAGGCTCAAGTCAACACATTTGTGTTTTGTCATCTGTGGGAAAAAAATTGGTAAAGTGGTTCAGATATGCAAGACTTTAGGTCTGGGGCCAGCCAAACTTGATGAAACACTTTAAAACCCTGTTATGGGTAGAGCTAGACTTTTCCTTCATTCTCAGACCAAGTCAAGATGGGAGCTCACTTTTGTCCAAAATGCCAGCACTAACATGTCATGAATATGCCATGTCTTTCAGGGTCCTCTGGCTGTTTTCGGAGTGTTATCTCTCAGCTAGGTTTTTAGCTTCATAGGCTTTGAGGGTTTATGGGAAGAACATGTGTTATCTTCACTCTGCACGGTCTCCCTTGGTGACCTGGGACAGTGGTTTAACCTCAGATTCTGCATCTATAAAGGAGGTGTTTCTGTAAGATCCACGGCTGGCTCAGGGAACGATTTGACACGTGTGCACTACATTTTCTTTGCCTTTCTCTCCAATGCCCTTCCATTCCCTCGACCTATTTCCTAAACATAGTTACCACAACACTGGGTATCAGTAGCTGCTAACATACGAATACTCTTAATGTTAATGTCAATAAAAAATTCTTACAACTAAAAACTGGCAGGAATTTGTGGTTGATCTGTTTTGATAAAATAGTCTAAGTGAGCCAAAAAAGGTACAGTTATATATAATTAAGGCAGAAAACAGTTTTTTTTTTTAAATGAATTTGGTCCAGAAAAAGGATGTTTTAAAAAAAACTCGACCTAAATTGATTTGGTTGATGGACTAGACGACCTCGGACTCCGACCTGCCCCTGGGCTGGATCTGTCTGACCCTGTACAGAGCCAGCTGCGTTTCCTATTCCATTTCTAAAGCGAATGACAACTCCCAACTTATATCTCTGATCTTTTGCTTATTTACACTTACTGATGTCGTTTCACCAGGCGGTTGAGTTTTCCTCATAATAAATATGCATTCTATTATTTTTAGTTGCACTCAAATAAATATATTTCACACTGTGTCTTTTCCCCCCTAAAGTGAAATGTAAAAATAGCAGTAGAAATGACCAAGAAGGGAAAAGAAAAGGAGAAGGAAGATGCAGCCAAAAAAAAAAAAAAAAAAACCTTTTTTTTGATTCAGATTTTTGAGCTTTTCTAAAAATAGCATCAAAGCCCTTGATACAGTTAATGGCACGGAGAGCTGGTGTCTCGCTCCAGTCTGCATGTGCCTGTAAGTGTCCCCAGGGCGGACACCTTCTTTCCCACATAGGGTACAGCTGCTTTCACGCAAATATTCGCCCATCTCTTCAAACCATTAGAGAGTTGTTAAAAGTTTAACTTCCGAGAACATTTTTACTGGATTCAAAATAGCCCAGATAAACGTGTGACTCTAAAACATGGTGTAAAAGCCTCCCTCTAAGTGGCCTCTCCCAGCCCCAGACACAAGCTGATTCTTCTCCCGCCCCGGCTACCCATGC
Source organism: Varecia variegata (assembly GCA_028533085.1). Lineage (NCBI taxonomy): Eukaryota > Metazoa > Chordata > Mammalia > Primates > Lemuridae > Varecia > Varecia variegata. The sequence continues at coordinate 62,907,206 of CM052445.1, read as the reverse complement.
CCTCTCCTTGTGCCCACAAAGGCCTATTCATTCTCGAGGAGCTGACACGACCGTTCCGGGTCGCCGTCTGCCTTCGTTCGCATGCTCCATCCTTCCTTCTGCTACATCACTTTGCAAGTGGCAGCCCCGTTCAGAGCCAATACTTCTGGCCTCCAGTTTTGATTTACTCCAAAAATGTCTGCCTTGCCAAGATTGCGAAATATGCCACCTACGATGTTCTTAAAAAGTTGAAAATAGTTCAACCGTTTATTAATGGAAAAATAGGCATCCATCACTAAGTGGAGATGAAAAATATAAATTCATTTTTAAAGTGCTCTTCTAACATTTTTTTCCCCTAATCAAGCCTGTACATATTAACAACTCCAAACTTGAAACCCTATTCAAAGGGCAGGGACGCCAAGTGACGGCTTGTGGCACCACGAGGGGTCCTTTGGGTTCGGCGCTGCCCACGCCGCGTCCCTGTTAGACTTGTGTCTGGCAGGAGCGCTGTGGAGAAAGAAGTCCAAGCTCTTCTGACGCACTCGTAAGTAAACAGGCTGTAAAACTTATCTTCAGACAAACATCAATGGGGGCGGATAAACAGTCGGCCAGAGGAGGTTTTCCAAAAAATCTCCGACTGTCATGTAATATTAACAGGGCTGTGCTGCGGGCTTGGCAGGCCCGCGGCAGCCCCGAGCACCGTTATGACCAAGGATGGTAAGTGGCTGGGAACGGACTCCTATTAGTCACGTCCGTGCAGCCTGGGCTCTCCGGAGGGAGTGTGCACTCAGGGTGGGTGGAATCCAGTGCTCCAGCTTGAAACAAAAGTAAAACCACAAAACATTTGCACAGTGACCTTTTCTCTAAAATCTGTCCGTGCGTACAATCTGACATGGGCAACAGCTGAAACATAGGAAAGAAGACAAAGATTTGTCATTCACAGTAAAGAAACAGCGACTCCAAAAATCGGTGCTGATCTTATCATTAGGGATTGGAAACCACCTTTCATTCTTTCCTCACAGGATAAAAGGGTCCATTTAGTTATTTCTATCAAGATTTTGAATGGCTTAATTTTAGACTATGATAGAATTTAATTACAAGATGGTCAGTACCTAGCATTAGCAATGGTAAAGCAAGGGGTGGGGCACCTCTGACATTTCACTAATGAGAACCAAAGAGCCACGAAGGGGTGTTTGCCAGAAAATGCATCAGTTCTATGCCACAGGACCTCTTGCTGGCCAGATCCCATCGCTCTAGGAGCTTTTCCAAGCACAGAACTCCCTTGCCCCAGGTGAAGTGCAGAGCAACTCCACTCAAGAGCCACTCCGGGAGGACATGGGGCGTGGCTCAGCCTGGGCACAGTTCCCCATTTGCAACCTGTGCTTGTGCAAGAACCATCTCGACCCTCTCACTTCAGCATCAGAGAAACTTCCACCTTTTCACAAGCACTGGGTTGGTTGTCAAAAATCCTTCTCAGTCTGCATGATTCAATCGCACGAATCCCCCATGGCAGATTCCCATTTAAAAAAATACAGAGCGTCCACACCAGCTCGGCAGTCGCACCGCACTGACGAAATCCAGTGCAGGTGCACGGCAAGAGGGTATAAGGGGCTCTCTCCCCACACGTTTCTCTGTCAATCTAAACTGCTCTAAAAATAAAGTCTACCGAAAAATAATAGAAGGAAGCGAAGAGCACGATTAGTTTATTTCAATCTCATTTTCATAAGGACCTTTCTCATCCTTTGACTCCTTGTCGGGTTCCACATCCCTGGAGTGGAGCTAGCGACAGGCTAACTTTCACATCTGCTTCAAAAGCATCAATAATGACAGATCTTGTTGAAGAAAATTTTTTAATTATAAACAAAATGTTATATTGAGTGGAATATAATGACCACATCAAAAAAGGCAAAGTGAAAGTTGCAGGAGAAATGTGTCACATTGTATTTGACTCTGCACAGTGAGGTGTGGGGCAGGGGTGGAGAGAGACTCGCCGGCTCTGCAGGGAGAGGGTCTCCCCTGCCACCTTGCCTGGTGAGCTGACACCCATGTGCCTTTCGTACAGTGAGCATCTCTCCACAGTGAATGAAACCATCCTATTCAAAGACCGTTCTCTTCCATATAATGGGGCAATCATGTCATAGAAAGTGCTCAAGAGAAGGAAGAGTGACTTGTTCTGATGCTGACGGGAATCTGGCTCTGCTGGGCTTCCCGAGTGAGACACACCACTGGGTTCCTAAGCTGCCCTTCCTGAGGTCTTTGTCTGGGGGGATGTTGACTGTACCTCACCATCATCCTACTTGTTGATTTGAGATCCAGCCCTCCCAGGAGGAGACAAGTCTCCGCTATTTACTTTCCGGCACCAGAGCCAACCCATGGAGAACCAGCGGCTTTGCACAGAACGGAGCCTGCAAGGAGTTCTCCAGCCCACAGTGCACCTATCTCTCCATTTGTTTCCAGTAAGAAGCTATGGCTAATTCAACATCTGCCAATTCCACGAGATCTTTGTTACTTGGTTTTTGAGTTCATTATGAATTGACAACCACATCTACGTTGGCCAGCAGTGGGAGTAAAGGGCAGTTAGGGGGGTGCCAGGGGTCTGTGCAAGAGCCTGGATGGGCCAGGACTTGTGTCGCACGTTTTGATGATCAGAAATGGGCTGTGGCTCATTCTTGAAAAGACGAGTATTCACCGACTGAGGCAGGAGAGAGACCCCTCCCACCAGCAGTTCTAGAACCAAGGCTGAGCAAGGTGTGGCAAACTGCAAGCAGGGGACAGCTAACTGAACACTGGGCACAGCGAGGGCTGGGGGTTGGCTGTGCACCGAGATCGTTCTGGTGTCATTGTGCACGCTCGGAATTGGGCACAGGTCAGCACGGCCGAGTGGGGTCATGCAGCATGTGATGAGTTTCGGATTTGCATCTGGGGAACGTCCACAGTCCAGGATACGATGGCGCTGCCTGGTGAAGACCTGTGCCCCAGAAGTGACTGCGTCTTTCTCCATCTGAGAGCATGTTCCCTTGCTCATCCTGCCCTCGACATTTAAGTACCAACAGTCCATTCTGCCCCCACTACCAGAGTCATCTTCTAGAAGGTCCACCTGGTCATGTGGCCCTTCCACCTAGAACTCTCCCCACACCCTCGAGAGGGTGCACCTGCGGCTCTCCGAGCCCCCGGGGGTCACCTCGCTTCAAAGGCCGCTCCTCTCCTTCCTGCCCACTCGCCCTTCCCCGGCCGATCTCCCCGCACTTCCAGCATGATCTCCCCTCTCGGCACAGCTGCAAGGTCAGCAGGTGATAAGTCACCTCTTCGTTCGGGGGCAGCCTGCAGGCTCTCCCTGCAACCACGCTGGGCTCCCTGCCCTCAGCCACTGTCCTCGGTTTTGCTTGCTTGGTCTGCTCCTGTCCCAGAGTTCAAAGCCCCCTCTGCCCCTCCACTGACTCTCTCTCGCTCTGCTCTTTCTTCACCCTGGAAACCCTCTTTTCCTCTCCTCGGCCCACGACTGCAGCCCTTCTGTCTCCAGGTGCTTCCGGTCCCCGCCTGCTGCCCCCATCCTCTTCTGTCCTCACGTGGTCCAGGCCTCAGCTTGCCACACTGGGATCACTCTGCTGTTCCGCCTGATCGGGACGCTTCATCACCAGCCCTCCTGCCCTCCCACAAGCCCCACGTCAACCACCATCCCCCGTGCCAGGGGAAGGTGCGAGAACCTGCAGTGGCTCCCCGGAGCCTCCTGCCCACTCCTCAGGCATCTAAAGCCCCTAGGCTGGGTCACTCCCCTCACTCCTGTCCCTGTCCCTTTGCTCACGCCCGGTCCCTACCTGGAATGTACACGCTGCTCTCTGGCCCTGATTGCTCCAGCCCAGACATTTGCTTTTTATTTTTTTTCAAATTAACTTCTGTTCTTCTGGTCTATGTTACACAGCTGAACAGTTAACTGTGCTCTAATTTATTTCTTATGTGTTAATTTAGTGTCTCTAACTGGACTATAAGCTCCTTAGGGCAGGAATATTTCTTTTTCTTATTTTTATTGTAGTAAAATACATATAACATAAAATTGACCATTTTTAACCACTTTAAGTGTACAATTCACTGCCATTAAGTACATTCAGTGTTGTACAATTATCACCGTATCTATTTCCAAACTGAAGCTCTGTGCCCATTAGGCAATAGCTGCCCACTCCTCCCTCCTCCAGCCCCCGGTAACCTCTGATCAACCTTTTATCTCTGTACACTCCAGATAACTGCATATGAGTAGAATCATACACTATATGTCCTTTCGTGTCTGGCTTATTTCGCTTAGCATAATGTCCTCAAGGTTCATCCATTCCTTTCTAAAGCTGAGGGATATTCCACTGAGTGGACAGACCACATTTTGTTTATCCCTACATCTGCAGGTGGACACGTAGGCTATTTCCCAGACTGCGAAAGATGCTGCTATGAACAGCAGTGTACAAATGTCTGTTCAAGTTCTTGCTTTCAGTTCTTTTGGGTGTATACCTAGAGTGGAACTGCGGGTCATACTGTAATTCTATGTTTAACTCTTTGAGGAACAGGAGCCATATTGCCCACATTTGCATTTCTCCACGATGTCTAACGCTGTGGGCGGGGGGTGGGGTGGGAAGGCGGTGGGTGAACATCTAATATTTTATCATGAGGTGGCAATGGAAGTGACTGGTTCTGTGTGCACCCTGCTGCCAGGGTGCTGGGTTAGAGCCAGCTGACATGCGGCAAACTACCAAGCCTCTCTGTGCCTCAGTTTCCTCATCTTACAGGGGGGAAATAGCCACCTGCCTCACTGGGGAATTGTAGTAATTACATATATGAGTTAATTACATACACGCACATACATGTAGCAAAACAGTGCCTGGTACAGAGTAAGCACTATGTGTTTTCTGTTGTTCTATGATTATAAAAGACCTATTTGCCAAACTTTCAAGGGATTTAAAAGATCCCTAACCCAGAGACTTGTGAAACACACACACACATACAAACACACACAGGTAAACGACACGTAATTCTAGCACCAATTCTTATTGCATGCTTTTGTTGCCTAATCGGACTCTTCTGCATAAAGATACGGAGAAGGAAACCCTGGATACGTTGGGTGGGAAGAAGACACGACCAACACCTGCCCTGCTTGAAGGTTTTTACTCTGAGTGATGCTTTGGGAAGAGACACTTTGCCCCTCACTGTATCTGAGACATGTAATAAAGGTTTTTTTTCCTCTTTATAGTAGGATTCTCTTGAAATTGTCTAGAATTATAGCGCAAAGTGTAGCTGAAAATTGAGAAATTAAAATCCAATACTGAAACCCTTATTACCCAGAGAACTGAAATACATTTCAACAGAAATATCATTTCTTTTTATGTAGACTTACATTATCCTGGACTGTATTCATACAAATAGTAGTCCCGACATAATTTCCACATCCAAGCATTGCCATTTCTAAACTCTAATCTTTCAAAATTATTCTTGGATGGGAGAGCAATTCAGCATTATGAAACTAAACCAGTGAAAGGTTCAGTTTGATATTTTAATTTTACATTTCCCTGAAATAGTCTTTAAAATGAGCTTGTTAGAGAGCTGAAAAAGCTCGATTTTACCTTACAGAAGATTAACTTCATTCACCGTGTTCCATGAATTTATACAGCTAGAAGGGATCTGAAACCAACCTGCGGGCTGCTGCCTTCAGCACCACCAGGGGCAATCCTCCCAGACGGGCGACCCCAGGGGAGAGTACCCACATCTCTCAGTCATTCACTTGGATATTTAATGCATCATTGTGGAGTTCCTGCTCCAGCCTAATCTAATTCTCAGTGCCTGCACTCCATGCTCTCCCTTCTTACTCTTTCCTGGTGAGGACAGAGATCAACGCCTTATTCCCCGTGTCTCAGCCCTTCCTGCATGGACAGATTTACACGGTTATTCCTTAGCTTTCTCTTGACACTAGATTGTCTCATTTCCTCTCCTTCTTTATTCTAGGACTTAATTTACAGTTAAGGAAAGGAGGAGGACAGAGGACACCACAGCAGATCAGATGGTTTCCAGGACGGGAAATATCCAATAACGATTCTTGACCACAATTAGATAAGTGGGGGAGGGGATTGTAAAGCAAGGGGTTCTCAGGCATCCCCTGAGGAAACAGGAATGAGACAGGCCTTGCACTAATATGGTCTTTTTTTCTGCACAGGGAAGGGGATATCTGCTGTGCAATACATTTTTGGGCGAACCATTCACAAGCGTTCTTCACATACTAAGAGGATGCACAGGCAGAGGGGCCGGAAGAGCCCCACAGACCCACGGCTTTGCCTGTCATCTTCTCTTCTCCCATTTGCCCTAATTCATCCCAAATCCTGGTCCCTTCAGACTGGGGATGCTCTGTCCCGGTTGCCTCCTCTCCAAAGCCCACCTTCCCCCTGCATCTTGGAGGTAAACACCCAGCCCCACTGCATTTATCTTTTAACTATGGGGTCAGGCCTTGAGTTTACTTACATTCCTTTGGAACGTGAGTGGGAGAATAAATAAAATAAATAATCCTTCCTATGAGCTCTTTTTAACCCGCTGAGCTGTTGACTGACTTGTTTGCTCACTGCTTCTCTCTCTCTCCTTTTAAATTCTTGCAATGTGCAACCCTGACTTTCAGTATTGCTTTCAACCTCTTGTTTTTATAGAATCTCAAATCTAAAGTTTTTCACCTCCTGCCATTTATTGTTGAAAACATGGATGTCTGTTTCCGCTCCCTCCAAATTCACCCTTGGGAGGGAGCGGAATGTATGGGAGCAAGAGGAGAGAAGGTTCCAGAAGACATGCCTGTGAAGACGCTCGGGACGTCTGTAGGTATAAGGAGGACCAAGAAACTCGGATAAACAGTGAGTAACAACCACAGGGCACCACCACAGCGAGCCGGAGAGAACCCATGCATGCCTGCGAAGCGGGAGTGGCTGAGGAGAGGCACGGTCCCTCCTGGGCTGGCTGGGGCCACCTTGTGCCGAGCAGCTGCAGGACCCATCGCCACAGCCATCGCCTACCGGATACAGGAGATCACTGTGTCTTCCTCTGGCCCCTGGAACAACCCTGAAGGAAAGGTATCAGTACTCCATTTTGCAGAATCAAAACCTGGGCCTTACAGAGCTTAGGGACTGACTCCAGGCCACCGAGCTCTTCAGTGGTAGAGCCGATTTTCCAGGAAAGGTCCGCCTGGCTCTGAGCTGGTGCTTGTTACTACTCAGTTTCTTCCTAAGCGTCCTTCATGGCTCAGACAGGGAATACTTGTTAGTCCTCTGGACACCCGCTCAACCCCACAAATCATGAACATTATTAAATCTTTGCACTGCCAACAGCCAGGCGGCAACAGACATCCGGGCACGCCAGCCGCAGGACACCGAGCGCGATCAGGTCTGGCTTCTCCTGTTGGGTACGGCTTTCGTCACCATTTAGCTTCTAGTTCTTTTGTGACCCAAACTCAAAAGTCACATCCCTGCTAAGTGGCAGAAGGGGCCCTGGAGAGGCCCTGTGCATACTGCAACTCTTTTCTTAAATGCGAGTTTGATACACACGGTGGGTTATGGAGCCCATGGCAGCCAATCTAGCTTTCTGGAAGCATAGTTTCCAACAAGACTCTTCAAAAAACAAAAAAAGCAAACAAAAAGCCCCATCTAAAGCACTACTAAAAATAATTACATTTTCTCAGGAATGAGGAAGCTTCATACAAAGAGGTCTTAACCCCACAGTTTCTTCCTCAAATTGGTAAATTCATAATTCACTGGAGACCCAAATAATTGAATAAACAGTTTGAAAAGATACTGTCAGATACAAATGAAGTAGTTTCCGCTTGATAGATATCTTGCTTAGAAAACAGATTTCGACATAAAAAAATGAGAGTTTCATTCAAATTTGGTAATAACTCCAAATGTTCAGGGTGACAGGGGACAGGGAATTGTCTAGCAGGGACTTTACACAAGGGTGGGGGTTACCCATTCACATTTAATAATAGGCTGCCCGTCTCTCTCAGGCCCACATACAACCCTGTCCTATAGGATTCCTCTGGCGAAAACATCCTGAGAATGTGTCCTTCGGAATTAACATCAACGAAGTCAAAGGGCATGGGAATGGGCTTGCCAATCCCTGAAGAATGGTTTTCAGCTGATCTATGGAAAAGCTACTCCTGAGTTCAAACACAAAGTTATAGAGTGTAAAACTGGAATTCCTAATACAAGAATTTTAAACATGATTTAAGATTTAATGGGATGTCAATTAGTGGACGTGAGTCTGGACCAAGTTCTGTCTGTCACCTGTGGCACAGCATTGAACGCCCATCCCAGACTCCCAGGGTGGGGCTGGAGCTGTCTGGGGTCCCTCTGGCTTCAACTCCAAAGGTTGCCAGGCTACTTGGGCCAGGTCGTTATGTGACCTTTGGGAATCTGTGGACACAGAGATGCCACCCACCTTCCATGGATGTCTTCCTGGGCTTCCCATCAAGCATCAAGAACCCTGGTCCTCATGGGACAGGATGTGACCTAGAAGTCTCCAGGGAAGTGGGTCTCTCCAAACTTTCCTATGTACAGGGCATCAAGAGTGACTGCAAAAATCCTTTGTGGGTGATTGTCTCATTTGTCTTACTTACATCCTTGCACCTCACATGGGACCTGGCATCTGGTACATGCTCCATACACACTTTTTGAATCAACAGATGAGATTGCTGTACTGACCACGTCTTCCAATTATTTTTTCTAATTTCCCCGTGCCAAATAAAATAGGCATTTAATAAAATGGAATTGGTTTGACCAAGTATATGGTACACTTGGCTAAATACAGTTGACTAAGATGTACTTATTAAACATAGATGTTTTTTTTTGAGAAGAAAGTAAGAGTCAAATAAGAAGTGGGGCATTTAAAAATTAAAAAAAAAATTGCTTTAGAAATGTTTAAGGAAAAAAGCACCTGACACAATAAACTAGAAAGGCTGAGTAAGGTAGACACACCTAATCCTCATCTCCGCAAGCTTGGAGTGAGAGGTTCCCGACCAAGGACGCACAGCCCCTCGCAGGAGCCTGTTTCCAGGTCAGGCTTTCCTCGTGAGAACTGCTGGTGAGAACACCCAGAGGAGAGCAGTGCAGCCCACGCCATTGCAGTCTTCCTCCCTCAAATGGGGAATCTGGCAGACAACAGTGAAGACCAAGGGGTCCGAGAACTACTCTCCGAGTTGGGCCCTCCTGCAGGGGGGCGATGCTGGCCACATCAAGGCCGGCTGTGCAGCTTTGATGTCTAGCTCTGCCGCTGTTGTTCACTGCTATGTGATTTTAGCTAAATCATGAAAGGTGGATTCACTCCAAACTATGTATGTGCATGGTATATGTATGAGCATGCATGTGCATGCAAGTGATAGGCACAGCACATGCTAAAGGTTGATGGTGCTTTAGAGACATTTAATGTCCCCCAAGTGACTCACTCCTCTATAGAGAAAGGAAGTGACGTCCCTTGCTACCTTGCCCAGTCAGAGGTGATGGTGGTGGCTGCTCTAACCCCTCAACAACCAGGTTTCCATTCTGGCTCTGGCACCGGCCACACTGTCTCCTCTCATTCTCGGACTGGGCTGGCTGTCCTGGAAGAAGCTGATCTGAGAGGACATTCTGAATGAGTTGGGAGAAGCGTCTTGGCTGGATGAACTCAACTGGAGATGCCAGACACAAAGGAAAGGTGGGCCTGGAAGTCGGCTGCTCCAGCCAGGCTGAGGTGGGAAATCTGGCTACCAAGAAGGCAGGACAGAGATCACAGTGCCACGGCCACAGCCCCCAGGGTGTGAGGACAGACCCTGCAGAGGGGAGGTGAGGGACGAGATGGGACAGAAGGGGCGGAGGCACAGAGGCGGTGTCGGATCACACAGGATCTGTCCTGTGGAAGGCAGGGGGCGGTCCCGGAAGCAATGGAGACCAGATCTTTGAAGTTGGAGCAGCACAGTTTATCATGCACAAATTCTGATGTCAGAGTTTTCCCTCAAGTTATATTTAAATTCAAGTCTGTGTCACATACCCGTAAAACTACAATAAATGAGTTAATCAAAGCCTCGTTTGTGTGAGGGGCAAAAAGAAAAAAAAAAATTGTTTTTTGCTGACTCATCACATGGGAGCTTAGTTGCCATATGTCATGTTTAACGTCAAAGAGCCTTGCTTTCTGATGGATAAAAACTGCCTCTCTCATAAACACATTCCTTCCAGCAGCATTCATCTTGCTCTGTGGTCTAAAATTGTGGCAGCAATTTGGAGTATGACAGAGCACAGGGCTCATTCTCTTTCTCATTCAACGAGTAAAAATAAATCTTGCATTTCGGGCAGAGGAGAGGCCACAGTGCCAGGAGTCCCAGAAACCTTCCCTTTTCAAGTAGTGTCTGGAGCACCGAGCCACGCCCGGCAGCCACTTGCCAAGAAAAGTCCTGCGTCCTGACGGAGCGGGAGGGCGCTGCCCAGCCCACGCCGGCGGACACGGACACAGGCTGCACCCGAAGCCTCGCGCCGGGGACCAGTCTATTATTAACCCTCCTCTAAGGTTTCGCAGTGCATATAAATACTACCTTTCAGCTCATATTTGGCTGACTAGGTAAAGTCTTAGGAATTCTGTTCAAATTAAGCTTCCATGGACTCTGGCCTTTAGTCTTCTTCTTGGCTACTTTGGGTGTTTTGTTATAAAGGTTGTATTGCCGAGTTTTCTCAACGTAGTCATCTAGGGATACCAGAAAGTCCATTTTTGGTCATGCAGTCAACATGGAAGCTTTAGAAACACCCCAGAGGCACACACATATTTGAAACGCAGGTAACAGCGAGCAGAAGGGAGAACACACGCAACACTAGGCAGGCTTTGCTCCTTTCGTAAACACCAAACTGTCCTGCATGGAGTCCCAGACACAGCCAGGGCAGGGTCAGGACTCCGCAGCAGACCGGCGCGGTGGCGCCGTGCGCACAGCTGTGCGAGCCGGGGCCAGGTGCGGCTCCTTCCAGGGGCTCCGGGAGAAAAGGAAGCCTCAGAATGGCCTTGAAAGAGGAAATTCTGGCTTCGCTGCCATAAGGCTGACTGTCTGGCCCCGCTGCCTGCCTCTCAGTCTGACGGGCTGAGCCCTCTTTAGAAAAACCAAAGTCGAAATCCCCCCTCGGGGCCACCGCCTGCGTCCCTCCTGGCTCCGCGCCCAGCGTGGGGCTGCCCTGGACGGTGGAGAACCCGAGCAGAAAGCACAAATGCTGCCAACGTGGCACAATTAGACCTAAAGCAGCTCGATTTCTGGGCCACCGGGGAGGCTGCCTTGTGCCGTTTTGAAAATGCTGGTTGTGGTGACGGCCCTGGTACGGCTGGGTATTGAGATGGTCCATTAGCGAGTTGTCTGGACAACATCTCACTTAGCATCCGACCCTGGGCATTCTCCACGCGCACCTCTCTAGCAGCCCTTGATTGAGAAGGCCGCAGGCTGGGTTTCGCACACCCGCTTGTGATTGCTCAGAAGAGCTTGTTCTTCCAGCTCTGCCCCAGGTCACGGCCTTCTCGAAGGTAAGAATCTCACTTATCTTTTTCACCTGAGTACTCTTTACATAGTGCTCAATTTAGGTTTATGGGCTAACGTGGAGAAATACTATTATTGTTGTAATTACATATGTATATGTTATCACATATTAATGTATCACATATAAATATGACATATTGATTATAACACTACAATACCAATAACACTTCTCCACTATTTATGGTGTGCTAGTTGCCTTATAAACTTCATTTCTAGTCTGCACATCAAACCTGTGAGGTGAGTACTTTCATTTCTATTTTTTGCCAATAAAGAAGGAGGGATCAAAGATATTAAGGGATGTACCCAAATCGACAACTAGAAATGTCTGAGCTTTGAGTGTGGGTCGTTTATCTCCAGAATCCATCCTATTCTCACTGCACCATGTTTTATACAAGAGGCACACTCAAGTCTTTCTTCTTAAAAAGTGAATGCTGGTCTCTAACTGGAGCATGGCTCTGGGTTTGCTGGGCTCTGTCCCCAGAGTTTCAGGTTTGGTAGGTCCCAGGTGCAGCTGGTCTGGGGACCTCACCTGGGGACCTCACCTGGGGACCTGTGGATGCTGCGTGCTACTTGGCATTTCTCAGTGCTCAGCACTGCTGCACTTCAGTCGCAGACACTGAGGTGTCCGGGATGGGCATTTCCTTCATGGAGGCAATCATGGGGTGGCCCCAGGTTTCTGACCCCTTTTAGTTCTTACTGTGGTTTTTGTATTTATCTTCTTTGTTCTTTGCTGCCAAGTTGTAAACGTCACTTCTTGCTTCCCTCCAAAGGCACCTCCATCTCCTTCTTTCTTCGCAGTTCCTTCTGTCCCTCGTGTGCTGGAAGAGGGACCGCCAGGCTGGCTCCGGCCTTCCTCACAGACCGTTGCTAAGCGTCTGCTCTGAAGTGGAAACACAGCTTCCTCGAGAAGCTCACGGTCCTCGGGGGGCTGGAGAAGTCAGACAGCGACTTCACAGCTGCTGAGGGCACAGAGGGGGCACCTCGCTCAGCCCGGGAAGGGCGGTGGGCGGGCACGGCACCCCCAGAAGGTGAAATGGGGCGTTGTCTTCAAGCATGATCGATAGTGAAAGGAGGTAACTTTAACAGCTGGATGGTGACCTTGTCGGACCAGGGAGAGAGGACCCGAGCCGACGACCTGGGAACAAAGGCACAGGAGAGACCACCTGGCCTCTGACTACGTTCGTTCGCAAGAGTGAAGTTACTGGCTCAGTTCCCGTAGGCCGAGCGCGACAGGCTACACACAGAATCACAAGTTGGATACTGGAAGAGGATTTTAGAGTCTACCTCAGCCTTTCCCTTGTTTTAATAAGGTGTAAGGTGTCAACATTCCCTTAAGTATTAATAATTAAGAAGAGACACACCACCAAGGTGATGGCTATTTCTAGAATACTCATCCTGGTCTTTCTTCTGTGTACTCCTCTATAATTAATTTAAGATTATTACCTACTTTGTATTATTTTAGGACAATTTTGCGCCTTTACAGATGGCTTTGTTATTTAATTTTCCTTCTCACACAAGGTGGGCCACAGGTACAGACACTACTGTTCTTCTGATCGTATTTACCATGTGTAGCAGTGAAGGGACAGAATTCTCGGTCTGCACAGAGTGTGACGGGTGCAGTTCATTGTGTGCACCACAGGCCTTTTTCTCTCACCCTCCGCACGTCACCTGCGAGGGGCCCACCTCGCTCAGCTCGCATGGCGCTGTGGTTTGAAAAGCGCTGTTGTAAAATAACCACCAATTGCTTCCCCCTATGAACGCCTTGGTCTATTATGTTTATACAGCCTTGCACAATCTAAAAATCCCGGAGGAAACATATGTATTCTTAACCTGATATACACCCATGAATGTGGCCGTCAAAACCACAATTGCACTGCAGCGTGCTGTGACCATTTATCAAATGAAAAATACAGTTAATTAATCTCTGGATCCATAAACTCTGAGAGGGTAAACTTTGTAGAATATTATATTAGCTCCCAGGATTCAGATCCAATAGTTCTTTTCCTTCTCTTGTCTCCCAGGAGAACTGTGAATAGTATGTATGGCTCATCAAATCAAGCAACAAGAAAATAACGAGTTCCCCATTTGTTTTTCCTGGACTTTGTTCTGACACTGTCTTTCGTAGCTGCAAAAGGGAGCTCCCAGTCATGGCGTTACTCCCACATGTGTGAGCAGATATTTTGAAAAACTAAACAAGTCTCATTTTTTAAAATGTGGTACATCAAAGGTGATGTTTACAAGAGCTAGTTGAGTTGATTCCCTGCCAGAATCTTATGGTTGAAATTAGAGAAAATCACCAGTGGAGTTTCATGTGCATATTTTATACGATGCTATCCATGACTGACCACGAAGCAACCACTTGGCCTTCATTCGGAAGCCTCTGTGTAAGCTTAATATAAACAGAAATCTATAACCACCGAACTCAGTATGAATCATTAAAAAATTATCTGCAGATTATTTTTCTGTTATTCAAAGTGTACAGTTTAAATAGAAAAAAAAATGTGATGCAACTATTCTCGAACTCCTTGATCAAAATTCTTTGGGAAATAAATTTTCACCCATTAAAACAGGTAGCTAGAATTCCTTAAAGTGGGAAGGCAGGAGGAATTTTTGTTGTTGTCTATTTCTTCTATTAAAATTCCTTCTTTCATAATTGGATCAATTTAAGGAAATCATTTAAACTAATTGTTAAAGTGATATTTAATAGATTCTTCAATTTTATTTACTTTGTATGGTATTGTATTTACTTTGTATGACTCATTGCAAATAGTTTATGCGCAGAGTTACCATAAATACATGCTGTTTTTTATTTGTGAAGTATCTAAGGAAAAAAGATGACTCATGCTTTTTAGTTTGCAGCACCTGTTTTGATACTTTATTCATTTGCAGTGTTGTGATTCATATATTTCTCTCTGGGGAAGCAGGCGGAAGATGGGTGTACATTGTTCTGTGAAAACTCCCAAGTCTCGTCTTTTCCCCCTAATTCTTTTAAAATGTGCTGTGGAAAGAATTTATCCCATTTGGCTAATCAACAAGAATGCTCTAGCACTATGCAGCTGTTTTTTTTTTTTTTTTTTTGATAAAACAGTCCTTAAATGTGTATACTGCCATAATTGCTTTGTTTGAAGGCATTTGGAATGGAGAGAAGGTTTTCTAATGAGCACACGGGTTTTTCTCTGTGTATGACTTGGCGAATGGAAGTCCTTTTAGACCAGTTAAACTACTTCTACTTTCTGATCTTAGAGTAGTTGTCCAGTAGCAGACATAAATGGTGCTGGTAACAGGAGGCAATCATGAAAAATTCAGTGATAACAAATACTGTAGTTCCAGTGCAAATCTGTCCCATTGAAATAACTATTAATCAAGGCATGGCATCAAGCTCCTAGAGAAAAAATTATAAAATCTCAGTATGGGCATAAGAGTAATATTATAATAAGATGATGATGTGCTGGAAGCTTGGCTGTGTATTGCACACTTCGTTTAATTTCTTTCTGAAAGGGAGTGAAAAGGGACTGAGGCAGATCCGACCCCAGACTGGGTCCAGGGTTGACCTTTGGACTAACATGAGGATTCCCAAATGCAAATTCCAAGTAGATTAAGAAAAAGCTGACTATCTGAGACTCACTTTCTGGCCTGTCCTTGAAGCTGATTCCTATCAGGCTTTCACTGAAGTCTTATGTTTGGTTGTGGTGGGATGACCACTAACACCCAGGACTCGCTGGGCAGGAAGACACGTGGCACAAGTTGGCATCTCGTGGCTCTCGGTGAATAGGTTTAACAGTTGTTCATGTCCTCTGTCTGGGACCGAGGCACGTGGCTCAGCCACTGCGGGCTCTCCAGCAAGCCTCCTGGCCTCCTGCTTGTCTGAATATTGATGGAAAAATTCTTGACATCCTTCTGATGTGTGTGTGCATAGATAACTCTCACTGCTATGATAATGTGAGAACCCAATGACTTAGCACATGTACGAGTGTGAAGATATTTAAAATATTAATATTTAAAATTTGAATATTTAATTTAAAATATTAAAAGTATATGAACAAGTGACTATGACTATAATTACTACAGATTAGGCAGAGGCAGAGGAAAAGTTCCCTTTAAAAAAGTCTCTATAAAATAGGAAACAATACTATTAACTAACATCCAGGCTGGTGGAGAAAAAAAACCTAAATAATTGAAATGATCTGTTCTAACTTTCCCTCAAAAGCATCCCCAAAGAATTTCTTTTTTAAGGAAAACTGCCTTTTAAAAGGCTCACTTGGGTTCATAAGCTTTCATCAAATGCAAATCATTCCCAGCTGGGTTGAGGATATGACTAATTTGTTCTTTGTTGAGATTTCTTTTAATCTGTAATCCACAGACACTTTGCTCAAAAGCAAAAGGTGTGAGGAAGGTGTGCAGTGGAGCAAGTCCTCTGGGAGCTGGACGGTTGTGCATAGCTGGTCATTGGCAAGGAAGGGCCGGCCCCCTAAGGGCTGGTTGGTGGCACAAGGAAGGCTGCCTAGTGACACCCGAGGGCTGCAGAAGATGAGAAGAGGAGGCCCAGCCCGATGAGGTGCAAGCTCTTCTGCCAGAGGCTGGACGCGGCCACACCTGAGTCACAGGGACAAGGGCCCCAGACACTGTTCTGACACCATCCACATGTGTTATTGGGTCACACTGCAGGCACTTTATGAGATTGGTGTTATCATCACCACCGCCATTCTAGAGATGAAAAATTGTGGTGCAAAGAGATTCAGTAACATGTTCAACGTCGAGTACACATGTACTCAAGTGCCCTGGCTCCGGAGTCTGTGCCCAGCTGAGAGGGCACCTCCCAATTTGGATTTGGGGGTGCAAGAGGAGGGAGGAGCCCTGCAGCTGCTGCTCAGGTGGGAAATCTGTGCGCTCCACCTCTGCCCTCACCCTTGGCTCCTCAATTTGAGTGAGGTACAGGGCCTGACCCCTGGCAGGAACTCAAGTATCTGCTGAATGAATGAAAGAAATGGGTAGCAAGATGGGAGACGGTGACCCCTAGGAATTTTGCTAGGGGCTTTTACAAGAGCAATTCTTCCCCTCATATGCACTGGCATGCACACTCTCCTCATATTTTCGGGTGCTGATTCCTCTAGCTGAGGGTTTCTCAACTTCAGCATTTTTGACCATTTGGGCCAGACACTTCTGCATTGCAGGGGCTGTCCTGTGCATTGTAGGATGCTTAGAAGCATCGCTGACCTCTACCTGCTAGATGCCAGGAACCGCCTCCCCGCAGTGTGACAACCAAAAATGTCTTTAGACATTGCTTGATGTCCCTTGGGGAAGAAACTGCCCCATGTTGAGAACACCTGCTGTAGACATCTAAGATCAGAAGTGACAGTCCTCACCGCGCCTAGGGAACAGGTGTACTCTGACGACTCAGCGCCAGGCAGGACTAAGACTGGGGCTGCTGTGCACAAGTGCTGAGGGCACGTGCGGAAAGTCCTCGCTGGGACACGGATGGTTTCGTCTCCTGGAGCAGCTTCCATTCATGATTTTGTCTACTGATACCAGCACGCGGCCTTCCGTGAGGACCCTGTGAGGCAGGCAGTCTCACCACCACACTGCGAATAAGGAAATGCACCAAGGGATTAAGTTTCATGCCTAAGGACAGTCTAGATCAGATTGGAAATATTTTTCCTTGTTGTTCAAAGAGTTTTGCTGCCTAAGTACCATTCAAATTCTGCCTGTAGAGAATGCTGCACTCAGGAAGTGCCCACCAGGGCAGGCTTTAATATGAATTTTCACACAGATGGAATTGACTTCAATTATTTTCTTGTAAAGCAAATTTTACTGATTATTTCTGTTTCTTGGAAATAAGTTGCATCAACTATTATTTTCTCTTAGCTCTTTACGTCAGCCTTAAAGGACTTCCTGATTGAGTTGTAATCCCGTAATTTCCTTCTGTCCTGAGGAATGTCTGGGGGTGGGAGACGCAGAGGAAGGGCCTGGTTCTGTCAGAGACGCAGGACGAGCCCCGAGACCGCAACGGGCCTCGGTTTCCTCACCCGGGAGACCAGATTTCCCAGTGCATTAGATCCTTTCTAGAGCTAAAAGTCTCTGGAATTTGTTTCATAACTTTTTTTTTGGGCAAAACTTGTTTCTCCTTGTCTGTATTTCTTTACATCTGGGTTTTATTTACAATCTGTATAAAGGGAGATAAAATTAAAGCTGCATGCATCTTATTTTTAGCAAAGAAAGCAGAAAACACTACTCAAAAAGAACAAAGCCTTGATGAAGTACGTTGAAATTCTTCATTTCACATTATAGCTTGATTCAAGACACCTGGGCTATTCCTGTTGCCAAAAGCATGTACATGTGATCGCAGTTTTAACATTCTTACAAGCTGTGCTTTATACCTCTGTTGAATTCCCACAGGCCCTGTTTGTTCTCTTTTAGAGCAAACCACTCACTTTTCCAAACTGGGTTTTGATTGCTAACAAGAGAAACATTTTGATGGTCTTTTTTTTTTTTTTAACAGAGAAGTTCTATGAAGAAGAAAAGGTTTGTTGAAATATACTTGCAATATGTTCACATTAGGTCCGAATAAAGCCATTAAATATTAGGCTAATTCTTATTAAAAAAACAAAAAGAGTTGGGGAAGGAGTTTCTCTGAAGAACTGATCCTTGGAGGGTTTCTGAAACCCTTTTCCTGCAGTCAGATATTTTTGGACATCACCATTCCCATTTCTCCTGATTCCTGGCTAAAGCCCATCAGTTCGGGGTATCTCAAATCCAAACTGGGGGGCACACTCCGGGGCAGCCGGGGGAACGTGCCGGGTCCTGGGTTGGAGACAGGCCCGGGGCTCTCTGTGCCCTGCCGGGTGCTGCACCTCCAGAGCCGGGAAGGGTGCTTGGGGAGAAGGAGAGTGAACCAGCTGGAAACCCGGGCAGGCGAGATCCAGGCCGGTCCTCGCATTTTAAGGAGTCGGAAGCTTTAGCAGGAAAGAGAAAGAACAGCTGAGGAAGAGCAGACACCAACAGATGTGACCAATGCTCTATCTGAATAAAAGCAATTTGACACCAAGCAAGGGCATAGATGGCATTTGTGGCATGGAGAATAGTAACCAAGAAGCCTGTGACAGCCACTCTGGTGACCGTGATCAGAATGCCACAGGTGGCACGGGTGGTATGAGCATGCGTTCCTCCCCTCACACCAGCTCTTTCAGGTGGGGAAGATGGACGCTGCCCAAGTCTCAGCTGCTGGCATCATTAATTAACGACTGAACACAACGGCACTGAACATCACACATTAAGGTTTTCCGCTTCATAGGACAAACCTCACTGACAATTCTCAAAATCAGTGGCCAATGATTGAACACAGGTCTAATTCCGTATCACAGCAAGGAAGAGTACTTTTAGGATATGTTTTCTTGAGATACAGTGAACACGTGCTTAATAATCTGGCTTGATCGAGGCAAGTAGGGTGCGTCAGTGCAGAAGATACCTGCAGGCTGTGCACCAGTGGTGCTGGCTCTCCAGGGAGGTTCAGGAAGGTCCTTGGGGGCCTTGTACTCCAAGTGGGGTCCCTGGCCTGCCCGGCAGCCCCCATATCACTGGGGAATTGGTGCAAATGCAGAATTCCAGGCCTCACCCCACCTACTTAATTACATCTGCATTTTAACAAGATGCCAAGGCTGCTTGTAGGCACACTAAAGTTTGGGAGGCACACGTTCAGGTAATTCGCCAGGTGAAACATTCGCAACGTAAAAATTGTGATTTTTAAAAAATGTAAAGTTTCCAAAATTAATGTAAATTTTTGCCAAAACACTCAAAAACTATTAGAAAAATAGTGACTTTGGGGAGTTAGTGATTGTCAAATAATGAATTAAAATTCAACTATCAAATACATGAATCAAAGCAGTATGATTAAAATGTATTTGAGGAGGTCGGAGGCTCATGTAATATCAAACAGTCACTAGAACAGTTGCAGCAATAAAAAGTCTCTTATCCTGTGACACAATGTGTTCCAGACCCTCAGATTCCCTAGCACCAGTGAAAGGTGTAGAGATAAGAAACTTTACTTATTTATACCTTACCTCGTTCTAAAAGGGATCAACAGGTTAGATAAGAAACTTGGCATCTCGGACTGTCACGAGCAAGCAGGCAGCAACCCTTGAGAGTGAGCTATCATATTTACCAAAAAATTCCTAAGCCAGTGAATGCAAAAGATTTTTTTTTCTCAGCGAAAATTTTGTTCAACCAAAATAAGCAATGTGATACTATTTGTGCTCCCACAGCATAAGGATACATAAATTACCAAAATTAGGATATAAGCTGACAAAGTCTTAGTTTACCCAGGGCATTTGGAGGGATAAAGAAATGTTTCAGGGGAGCAGAAGAGCTAAAAATTTAATTAATAAAAACTGGTACAAACCACTCCGATATAAAGATATGATATAATCATGATGTTTTTTCTCTGTCAAAATCTTAAAAAGACCTGAGGTCCAAAATGTCTCATTTATGCAATCTCAAAGTTAGCCTCAATTGTAGGATGCTCACCCACAAACCCAGCAGCCCCCTAAAATGTACAGTTGACTTACATTTCATGTAATTGTACAGGTGTCTGTGGTGGAAGTTCCAAGAAAAGATAAAACACATGACAACACCCACCATTTGCTGGGCATTGACAGATCCTGAGCTAAGCTCTTAAGAACATCACCTGACTGGGGCTGCTGGAGGTGGTCACCATGATTCCATTCCGCAGAGGAAGACCTCAGAGGCAAGTGTGGCCCACCCCACCTCTCGGACAGAAGTGCTGGAGCTGGAATTTGACCCTAGAGTCATGACTCTGAGCTGGCACGCTGTCCTCATGCCTGCATACCAAGATGTGTTGCACTCCGAGTCCAATTCTGCAACACGTCTACCCCAAATCTCATGTTATAGAGTGTCTTCTGCATGCCCTATTTGAGTAGGTAGGTGCTAAAGTAAAGGGGTTCCAGAAAGGAGAGGACTTATAACCAGGGGTTATAAGAATTAAGTTTAGGATTGAAGAACTCCCTAAGGAGATTCATTGGCAGAGCTACACAACATCACCCCTTGACATAGAGGATGAGACTTGAACAATTGCCTGTGTGTTGGGTGTTCTTTAACTCAGGAATGCTCTGAAGCGGAGACCCACGCACTTAATGAAACTACAGTGGCACAGTCAGGATGAGGTGGGCGTGTGGGAGTGGGGAGGGGAGGAATAATTGGTGTGGAGGGAAAGGAAGAAAGCATTGGCCATATTTGGAGAAGCCTTCTGGTTTACAAATAGGAGATTCTCTGTGAGCAAAGGGGAAAGCAAAAAGAACCAAACTGATTTGCCAATTTCTGGAGTAGAACTGCTTCCAACAGAGGAAAGAGAGCAGGATAAATACAAACAGATGGGGAAAGGATGGGTGTTCAAATTACAAAACAGTGGCCTTATATACTTTTGTGTCTTCTCTGGCTTAGCGACTTTGTTCAGGAAAAGAAATTGTTGATGTGAAATTACAGGTTGAGAGAGAATGAATAATTTGAAACAATTGAGTTTCAAATGTGCAACTTCATACCCAAATTTTAAAGGATGTCCTTCAAGAAAAGTTAAGAGTGTTGGTTCTAAGTTCTTGGTTCAGATTTTGGTTCCTCAACTCTCCAATGATGGGATTTTGGACAGCTCATGTCATCAGCCTTGATTTAATTTCCTCAATGTAACAGGAGACTACATCCCAGAGCTGTTCTAAGGATTAAGAGTTAATGAATGCAAAATACTTAAACAGTACCTGGAGCACAGTAAGCCATTAATATCAATAAATCCTGGGTAGCATTACATCTCTTAGTGAACCAACTGGACATCATTTTCTCCTTTTTCCTATAATTTACACCATGTGCTAAAATTGAACATGGCATAATTATGATTAACTCAATAAAACTTCAGTTCAGCTGGACACTCTCGAGCTGGATAATCTGGGATTATTCCCAGGTTCTTAGTCTCTGCCACAGGCATGCAAAAGCTGCCCGTGCCTGTGTAGGGCTGCATTTTCTCCTTGAAGAGCCTTAGAATCCAAATAAATAAAACTGATGCTTCACCTTGGCATGTGCCCATTAACTTATACTTTAAAAGCAATAAGAAAAACACAGACACAGAAGGGAGCCAATTTAACAGATGTTGGAAGATGAAGGTATTAAGATGTGATGGATTCTCATACTAAGTTGGCAGAGTTACATATAATGTCAGAGATACCTTGGATTTGCAGAATCCTCACGTTCTGCAACTTGGATACTGACAGGACATGTATACAGTAAAGCATTTGTGAGCAGAGGCTATATCTGAAGTCCGTATTACTCAACCCAGGAGATACCCTCTGGGGTATAACTAAGCCACACACAAGGACAGGGGAGAGCAGCCTTTTGTTTAGCTTCCAAGTATTAAAGCATTTCTTAATACAGTGCTTTAAATCTAACGGCTGCTTCTAGTTTGTTATTATTAAAGTTCATCACTTTGGGAGGGCTGTTCTATGAGATATTTTGATTTTTACTTTTTAAAGAAGAGTAGCCAAATATTTCACTACCAAAAGCCCTTTACAATAGGTGCCCTATGAAGAAGGTAAGATAAAATTAAGTTCTTGAAAATGTACTAGCTACTAAAGGGCCAATTAAATATCACATCTATGAAGGTGAAGAAGGCTAACATTTGTAGGACATTTTCCCATCTATAAAATGTTTTTGCAATGCAATTGGTACTGTTTGGATGGCAGGTAGCAGGGAAATCCTGAAGTTTGGGATTCTAAAGAAATATGAGCATTCTGTAGCCCAGATGTGCTATTAAATTGGAACAGATAGCCCAGATGAATCATAGTTTGGTAGGAAGAACTTACAATTAAGTCATTATGCTTCTTTTTTAATTGTGAAAACAAGTAACAGACATCCCAACTCTGAGAAATACTATGTGTACAAAAACAAACTGTTCAGCCACTGAACCCTACGGCTATTGAGAAATGGGGTAGGTAGTTCCACAGTGGCTAACGTACATCAGAATCCATGCTGGACTTTGGAAATAAAATCATGTGAACCAAACAATGACCTTCCATGACATGCATTGTGTGTGCTCCAGACAATGGGGAATTCAGACACACAAACAAAAGACACACAACAAAACCTGCCAAAAAGGCATAGGAAACACCTGCTATTTTTTTTTAATGAAACAGGATACTAATGATTATTTCATGTGACAATTTAAAAATAATATATGCTTCTCTATAGTGGCCACAAATGAGATTTAAAGCACCAAGAAAAATATCAGTGCAACAATATCTACAGTTTAAATTGGAAATTTTCTGTCTTTTCAGATTATCTCTCTTGTCAACAGGAGAAAAGATCTCTATAGATAAGAAAAGAGCTTGCTGCCTTCCAGAAATAGCACACGTTAAAAAAGACTCGCAATGATATACAAAGAATAAAATGTCTCTAAATTTGGAACAATAGCATAACACTGATTATGTTGATGAAAAAAAGAGATAGATTCCAGAGAAGTGAAACTATACAGGACGATGCTTCTCAATCCCACATTCCTGACCTGTCAAAAAGAGAGACTTACGAGATTCTGAAATAGCTCGCAAATCACATGAAGGAAAAAATGGGTCAATGGCTGGGTCTTCAGACACAGAAACAGTATTATTTTTTTTAAACAAGAAAGTTCGCTGAAGAGTTTTGGGAAATCTTCTCTCTCCGTGCTTGACTCCATCCTGGTACAAGGTCCTGTGTCCCCCCTTTCAAAGGAGCCACCTCAGCAGGGCCCACAGGGGCTGGCCTCTGTGACGGCAATGGCGTGTTGTCCGTGGCTCATTGAAAGACCCAATTGTTCACGTTTCATTTACATTTTAAATTTCTGTCAACCATAGTAAGACAGTCGGAAACTCCCTGAGTGGCATATAGTATCCTTATTGGGAGAGACAGAGAGAGAGAGAAAGAAGGGGAATTCCTGCAGCCACTCAGGGTGGGACTGGGCTCCTGGCCTTGCCAGAGGCTCCTGCTTCCCTTCCCGACTGACTGTGAGCCAACTTCCCGTCTGTTTATTTCGGGAGTTCCCTTTGACTCAAAGCCAACAGCATATGGAGATCAATGGGACAATAAATGGTGGCGATGGGAAGACAAATAGCTCCTGGCATAGCCAACATCAGACCCCAGGCAAGACGATCCACTCTGGGCCCTGGATTCTAGCGTTTTCTCCTATCACAGAGATGCCTCCCATGGCTGTGCCCCAAGAGCTGGGAATATCAGTGTCCAAAGCAGAAGTAAGTATATGCAGAGCACTGATGGGTTTGCAAAATATGTATCAATTATTGCTCAAGATACTAAGGAACATTTGGTATGGGTTTGATACAAAAACCTGGTAAATTTTAAAAGGCAAAAAGTGTATTCTAATAAATTTTTAGGACATTAAAAAATACACACTCAGATAAAATTAAAAGCTAAAAATTAATAACATCCCATATTAAACACCAGAGAATATAAGGATTTTCTATGATAGTAAATTGTTATTCCCCTGGAAACAAAAATATAGGAAGTATATAAATATTTGATAAATACAAAATATATAAAATTAAAAAACAAATGTAAATATGTGGAGGTACATGCATATGCACACGTGTATATATAATGCACATTTCAAAATCCTGAGCTTATTGATTGTGTCATATGCATCTCAATTCCAGGAAGAACTATCCTATTTCTAGAATTTCTCTTACTGCTTCGGGGGCTGCTAGGGAAGGATGCAGGGTGACAGTGAAGAATCCTCATCCTCCTAAATGCCAGTTTCAAAGGACTAATCTTATTCATCTTTGTGATCAACTTGGGATTTCCATTACTCATCTTTCCTTCCACAATAAATGACATTTTTGAAGGATGCCCTTTTTGTTTAAATTTATTTCCTTCTGCTAAAGAAGTCTTTTTAAAATACTGGAATTAAGGAGTTCATTTCCATTCACAAAGTTCTTTTTGTTTACTTCCTCAGTCTGATTATTCTAGTTGAGGGTATGCAGATGGCTAGATATCCCTTTTCATTCATGCTATCCTCAAAATAAAGTCCTAAAAATACCCATAGCAATTAATATTTAGAAATCTCCTTTTTGGTCAGTAACCATCTTCATGGAATGTCTGCATCTGAATTAGATCAGTATTAGTCGAGAGAAGGGGAGAGAGAGAGAGAGAGAGAGAGAGACTCAAGGGCAGAACAACTTCATTCTCCCCATTCCCAAATCAGAACCTTTTAGCTGGATCTTTTAACAATTTAACAGGAATCAAAGTAAAATCCTGGATCAAAGTCCAAAAATTAATTGACCAAATGGAATAGTAATAGTCAAGCAAAATTAAAAAAGAATACACAAAACAACTTGCTGAAAAAAATGGATTTTTTTGGTAGAAATACGTTGCTTGTGAGCCAATAATGTGTTTGGTAAAAAAGGGTGAAAGGGCGAGAAGATTGTAGGACAGAGTTTTAGAAGCATAGCTTCCAAATCCGGAGGGAGGGGAATAGTTTTACTTCACTCCACACTGATCAGGCAGTGGTTAGAAAGCTGAGTTGAAATCTGAAGGCCAGGACCTAAGAAGGAAAGTGAGAAACTCAGAAGAAGGTGTTTCGCATGAGGTGCGACTTTTCATATGGGCAACTGGTCAGGAAGTCAGGATGTAGTCAAAGCTATTAATTAGAAATACTTTAATATGAAAAAGGTTTAAGAGATCCTGTTCTTTACTAAGCTCTGTTGGGATCAGTAAATTCTTTTCTTATTTCAAAAATATTAATTATGGGGTACAAGTGTTTTTGTCACAAGAATATCTTGTATAATGCTTAAGTCAGGGCTTTTGATGAGCCCATCACCAGAACAGTGTTCATTGTACCCAATAGGTAAGTGTTCATCCCTCGCCTACTTCTCCCTTTCTTGGTTTCCAATGTCCTTTATATATCTTTGTGCCTGTGTGTACCCATCTATTAGCGCCCACTTATTACTGAGAATGTATGGTGTTTGGTTTTCCACTCCTGAGGTACTTCACTTAGGATAATGGTCTCCAGTTCCCTCCACATTGCTGCAAATGATATTATTTCATTCCTTTTTGTGGCTCAGTAGTACTCCATGGTATATATACACCACATTTTCTTTATCCACTCATGAATTGATGAGCACTTAGGTTGATTTCACATTTTTGCAATGGTAGACTATGCTTTCAATAAACATTAAAGTGTAGGTGTATTTTTGATAAAATTACTTCATTTTTGGTGGGGGGGTAGATACCCAGCAGTGAGATTGCTGGATCGAATGATAATTCTACTTTTAGTTCTTTGGGGAACCTCCATACTGTTTTCCATAGGGGTAGTACTGATTTGCAGTCCCATCTACAGTGTATAAGCATTCCTTTCTCTCTGTATCTATTGTTTTTTGACTTTTTAATAATGGCCATTCTGATAGGGGTAAGGTAGTATCTCATTGTAGTTTTAATTTGCATTTCCCTGATGATTAGATATGTTGAGCATTTTTTCATGTTTGTTGGCCATTTGTCTATCTTCATTTGAAAAACTTCTGTTCATGTTTTTTGCCCACTTTTTGAGGAGGTTGTTTGTTTCTTTCTTGCTGATTTCTTTGAGTTCTTTGTAGATTCTGGGTATCAGTGCTTTGTTGGATGTATAGTGTGCAAATATTTTCTCCAATTCTGTAGGTTGTTATTCACTCTGTTGATTATTTCCTTTGCTGTACATAAGCTTTTTAATTTAAGTATCATTTATTTATTTTTGTTGTTGCTATATTTGCCTTTGGGGTTTTCATCATAAATTCTTTGCCTAGGCCAATGTCTATTAATAAAAGTATTTTCCTACATTTTCTTCTAGAATTTTTATGGTTTCATGCTTTACATTTAAGTCAACCTATCCCTGTTTGCAGCCAATATGATCTTGTATCTAGAAAATCCTAAAAACTCCACCAAAAGACTCTTGGAATTGATAAATAAATTCAGCAAAGTCTCAGGTTCCAAAATCAATGTACACAAATCAGTAACATTTGTATATACTAATAACAGTCAAGCAGAGAGTCAAATCAAGGACTCAATATCATCTACAATTGCTACAAAGAAAATAAAAAAAAATACTTAGGAATATACTTAGCAAAGGAGGTTAAAGACCTCTACAAGGAGAACTACAAAGCTGTGATGAAAGACATTGAAAATGACACAAACAAATGGGAAAACATCCCCGGCTCATGGATTGATAGAATCAACATTACTAAAATGTCCATACTGTCCAAAGTGATTTACAGATTCAATGCAATCCCCATCAAATTATGAGCATCATATTTCACAGATCTAGAAAAAATAATCCTAAGCATTCATTTGGAACCAAAAAAGAGCCTGAACAGGTAAAGCAATCTTAAGCAAAAAGAACAAATCTGGAGGATCACAGTACCTGACTGCAAACTATACTACAAGGTTATAGCAACCAAAACAGCATGGTACTGGTATGGAAGTAGAGACATGGACCAATGGAACAGAATAGGGAACCCAGAAATGAAACCATTTACCTACAACCAACTGATCTTCAACAAAGCAGACAACACCACACACTGGAGAAATGAAGTGCTGTTCAATAAATGGTGCTGGGAAAACTGGATAGTCACACGCAGAAAAATGAAACAGGACCCCTATCTCTCGCCATATACAAAAAATTGATTCCAGGTGGGTTAAAGCCTTAAATGTAAAGCATATGATCAGTAAATTTGAAGGAGATGGGGTTTGGATGGGGATGACGGAACAGGCAGCTCTTTGGAGCAGGAGGGTTGGGGGGTGAGGGCTTGCTGGAGTGCAGTGCTAGAGCTTGGGCATCACCGAGGTGTCTGAGTTTGTGTGTATTTATGGGGTGGAATGGGAGGGTGGGATTCCTGAGGAGAAGCAGGCATGTGTCAAAGTTCAGCTTCTCCTATGTCACAATTTTATCAAGAGCTTTGGTGACAGCAATCGTAGTACACACCACAGGGCCATCTGTGGTACACTGCTGATGGTTACCCTGGTCCGATAAACGGCCTGTCAATCGTGCCCACTTCATTTCCTGTCAATGGCATGTCTACCATTGGGTTTCTTTTAGTGCAGCTGCGAAATGCGTCTAACTGCGCTGAACTTTCATGTGGGAATCAACGTTATAAGAAAGTCTCAAAATCTTATTTTGAAGAGCAGAAGCTTTGTTAGTGCAATTTTTAGGAGTTGGATTATTTTCTTTTGCAATAATATACTATGCTTTTAATTAACTGAGTTTTTAAATGAATTTTACTCTGGGCAGTTACTGGGAAAGTCTGTCCAACTTCCTTCCCCGGAGTCCTAGGGGAACAGAGCAGATCTCCATCAGTCCCCAGTGCAATCTCCTGTCCTTCCTGGGTATGGGGTTGGGGAAAAGACTGCTTAGTGTTCTAGACCAGTAATTCTATCACTCTATGAAGAGAAGTCCAAATATTTGTAAAACGTCAGGTGTTAAACGATGAGGAATTCACCCTAAGGCCTTCCAGTGCAGGAAGCCTGGCTTCCTGTTGCAGAGTTGTGCTTGAATTTTCTGGATTAGTTACTCAATCCTCTCTTTCTTCCAGGTTGCAATGGTATGGTGTGGGGCCATGGGCACATACAGGAAAACCTGTGCAAGATTTATGAATCTCACCATCTGTGGCTGGCATATCCCAGCCACCCAGGCACAGGATCTGCCGCTTCTCTAATCTGGGTTGAAATGAGTAGAATATTAAAAGCAACACAAACAAAAGAGAACTGCCTCCTAGAGGCTCACAGATGCTGTTGATCTTGTTCCAAATCAATGGAAACTCATTTGTCCTGAAAGGCTGTGGCAATATTCCTTTCCCTAAATCCAAGAAAGTCTAATTTTCTTGGAAGATGCTAATATAGGTGCAATACACAACTGATCTTGACATTAAAGACCTCTTGTAATGCACCTATTATTTTCACAAGACTTTTACAATGCCATAGTCACTGCTCAAAGTGTATTTTCTTAAAAATAATTATTACCATGCAGAGCTAAGACATGCCAACACTCTAATTTTCATTAGAGAGAGACCAACCTCACTATAGAATTCATTTGAACTTCTGTTTCTTTATTCAAAACAGAACTAAAATTTGAAGGACAGTTATAGTTCCTTACAAAGACAACAATCTAACAGAAAACATCGATGCTGACAGTGGAGCCGAGAACTCATTAGGCCAAAGATATTATCTACCCAGTATTAATTACTTCCATTTCGTTTCATTCTGTTTTATGTTTTTTATTTCTTTCTGATTCCAAACCTTTAGGAGTTCTCCATCCTAACAGAGTTTTAGACACAAAAACTTCTGTTCTTATGGTGGGATTTTTGCTGCCCTCGCAGCGGCTCAGCAGGAAACTGCCATCAATACAGGGCCTGTGTTGGGTTACAGGGAGGTCTCTGGCTGCTTCAATTCTTCTAGAATGTAAACTTCTAGACTGGACACAGAGAGGAAAGGGGCAGGAATATTTTGATCTTTCTAATCAGTGAGGACATATGGCCTTTTGAAGGCCTGCTTTGTGCTTCCCCTGTGAGTCAGACATCTGACGCCTCGAATGATTCGGTTGTCTACACTGCAGTGAACTCATTTGGGTGGGATGCCACAGGGCTCAGGGCTGCAGGCTGCTCAGGGCATCAGATTGGTCAAGACAATTTTGAAATGCCTGTTTCATTTGGGTGAATTTCTGTTCACCCAAATGTTAATGTTATTGACACATAATGTATGTAGCATCTTCACCCTTTGGTGACGAAGGACATTAACAATGTCCTTCTGTTGTAACACTGGGGGAAATAAGGGAGGGATGAGATGCCC
Source organism: Varecia variegata (assembly GCA_028533085.1). Classification (NCBI taxonomy): domain Eukaryota; kingdom Metazoa; phylum Chordata; class Mammalia; order Primates; family Lemuridae; genus Varecia; species Varecia variegata. Next base: position 62,877,841 of record CM052445.1, on the reverse strand, counting down.
CATGTCCTAATTCCCAAGTGCCCACTGTCCGTGTGCATCTGGGGAGGAAAGTGCACGCACGGTCACTTGGTTTGGTCATTTCTGCTGGTTCCCCCTCTGGCTATTATTTTACCATCTCTAGAAGAAAACAAAAAGAGTAATTTCAAAAGTTTACAAAATGATCTATTAATTTTCTCTGATTTATGGAAGTATGACAGAAGACGATTCATAAGCAAGAACATTTAGACTCGTGCAGACTAACCTCAGAGGCCCACCGAGACAAGCCGGGCTGGGAGGACAGTGTGGACGCCGTTTCCACAGTGAGGCCCCACGGTTCAGACACTCTTCCTACTGCATGAGGGGAGGCAGATTCTGAGAAGACATTTCTATTTCCAGAGTAGCTTTTAGAAAGCATATAATGCTTGGTAACGACTTCGGTCTGGTCTTTTTAGAAATCCTGCAATTGTTTACTAAGAATGAATTGGAAGTGAATAAAACAAAACAAAAGTCTTTGAAGACAGGCATTTCTTCTCTAACAGAAAGGGGGAAATGCTTTCATGCTATACTTGTCAAAACATTCCATCAGGAGGTAGAAAAAAAAGGAGGATTTCTAAAACCAGAGTTTTGGTTTGGTTTATAAGAACAGTAGAATCATGAATCCCTTCTTAGCCCAGTTTATCAATAGTCTCTTAGAGTCTGTGTGAGGTTTTCCATCAAGACACAAAATAGCTTTTATTATCATTATCCTGAGTGTGAACCAACATAATACGCTTTTCTGGAAGCCACACAAGGAAGGACATTTCTCCAGAACAGTCAACTGAGACTGGAGTCCAATTAATAACCTTTTCACCACTCCGGTGACGGTGGCGGTGTGGATGCCTGTCTCCCTGGGGTTTGCTTGCTGGGGTCACCTCCCAAGCCCAAGGGAAGGTCCTCCTCCAGCTGGCACCAGGCAGAGGGCTGGCCTCGTGGTCATTTCTGTGCTTCTGCAAACACCATACGTTCACCAGCGTCCCTAGTTTCCATTCTGTTCTTCTAGAAACATCAGAGTAGCCAGAAACCAGGCTAAGCTAAAAAAAGGGTTAACTTTTCTCTTGGCTTTGTTCCCTCCTCTGATGGAGCTCTGAAAATTCCTCCTCCCTGGTTAGTCTGTGTGAATGCAAATTCAGAAGGGAACATATGGGTGTGCGGTTCTCTCGGAGAGACTGGGCTTCCTCCCGTGTTTCTAGGGTAGCAGACTAATTCACTGAAGATTGTTAGTGTTTTAAGGTGCTAAAGTAACCAGCTTTCATTAGCGATGCCTGACACCAACAAAGCATGATTTTTTCAGTAGGGAGGAATGTGGCGTGGGCTGTGAAAGCATGTGTGTACGCATGCGCACTCACGTAGTGTTCATGAGAAGTGGGGAAATGGATAAATAAAATATGAAAACATTTTCAGTTCTTCCTCTGCACTCAGGTACTAAGACATCCAAAGTGCCAAAGCTTCCTTATTAATCACTGAAGATACAGTGTGCCTACTGTAAACATGTTCTCTGCTAGCCACAGTATTTATCAATACCTGCTTAGCTGTTACCATAGCAGCGTTGTGACATGGGCAATTTCCGCTTAATGCAATGCTAGGCCACAACCACCGTGATTAATTTTCACCAGTGACTTCCATAATTCCTGTGAGTTAAGAGTGTGTTTTACTGACAGGAAGCGACAGAGTCCAAGGTAAAGTTTATCCTGTTTCATTCAGATAAAGGAAATGATGATTTCAAGGTGACAAAAATAAACTTTTTCTCTAAAAGCTGACTTTAATCATCAGATTCTGTCTATAATGATGTTCTTTGGGTCCATTTCAGTGAGGCAGTATTAAAATTATGTCTCTTTGGGATTTTTCCTTTTGGATGAGCTCCAAACTGTCCCGTTTTCTATCCCATCCTGAAGAGGGTGACAATGGTCCTTTTGACTTAAGTATTTATCGCATGGGGTGGGGTGGAGAGTGTGGGAGGGGCCTGAAGCTCTGTAATGCTTCTCTCGTCCCCAGCGGCACAATTAACTGGATCCCACGGCAGTTTATTAAACGTCCTACTTTAAGAAAATGGTTAAATCTTGCTGGAAAGAAGGGAAGAGCCGTGTTACGTTCCGAAGCTCCAGGGTGGATGAGCAAAAGTCTCCTCCTGGACCAAAGCAACCAGACACGGGTCTTCAGCTAGGGAGGGGGGCGTTCTTGGTCAGGGCTCACATTGGAAAAACGAGAAATACATTTCCCCAAGAGGTGTGGGGTACGGCGGAGGGCGAGGTGATGGAGCAGTTAAGGATTTCCTCATGGGGGTCGGTGCACTCTGTGCACACGCCATTTCCAAGGTGCTGACCTCTGGGGTCTATTGCTTTTGAGATAAAGATATAAGCCCCATAGGTTACACATCCTGGTCTTACTTTTATGAAACCCTGACTTTATACTATGCTTTATTTTCATCCAGGATTTACTATCTAGAAAGAATATTCCCACACATTTACTGCGAGTTTACTGTCTCTGCACCCTCCTTAGACCCTCGAGCCCTGGCTCCACGCGCGCTAGAATTGGGACGTTCAGCACGGTGGCTAGACCCACGTGGCCATTTCATTTGCATTTTAATTAATAAAAATGAAAGAAAATTGAAAATTCAGTTCATCCTTCACCAGCCACATTTCAAGTACTCACAAAGCCACGGTGGACCGCACAGATAGAGAACCATCTTTGAAGAAAATTCTTTTGGAGAGCACAGCCCTAGAATGTCACCTCCAAAAGATTAGGGATATGTATGTCCCGCTCTGTTTGCGTCTGTAAGGCCTAGATGGTGTCCGACATGTGAAATGTGTGCAGTATAAATACTTGTTAAATGAACAGCTATTGTTTTTAAATTTTAGTAACCCACCGTGGCTATGCCTAATCTACTGCCTCTGTTGGGGGCTGAGTTTCATGTCTTTCATGGCATTTTCTTCAACTAGAACTAGACCCTCATGGAATGGATCACCAAAACAAGACCCTTGACCAGCTACCCCATAAAGGGCTCTGACCTGGGGTAAGATGCACGACTGCTTTAAGAAATCTCCCGAGGGCTCCTCCCCCAGCTCAGCCAGACAGTCTCCTGGGGACTTGCAGTCTTCTCCCCACCCAGCTCTCCTGGAGTCACCCTGGCCGCCTCACAGTCCCCAAAACACAGGGGCCCACCTTGCTCGGGTCCTCTGCCTGCTGCTGGGCCCCCTCCCACGTGCACCGAGTAGCCCCTGCTATCAGATGAGCTCCCTGCCCGTCGTAGCTGACATGAAATACATATTCGAGGGTGGAAGGAATGTAAAACTCCACTGCTGAAAGGAATCTACGGTTCTTTTCATGGTGGCCGACGTGAAAGAAAATGCCACTTTAAAAGCTCGTCACTACACAGGATTGACAAATCAGGTGGCCACTGTCCAAACCTGCTGCAATACCATTTTCCCCACAGAAGATAATCCTGTAACCCAGTTGCTGCAGCTCCCGCGGCTCTGCATGAGCCAGACCACCTCTGCTCCAAAGTCACACTAAAAATAACCGCACGGTTTGGAAAGTGGGTGAGAGCTATGTGTAGACAAGGGTTAAAAAGCCCGGAAGCCAGGCAGCGTTTCTGCTCTTTCTGAATAATTCTTTGACCTTTCCGTGCTGTGATGGCATGTAAAATACTGGAGACGACTCCTGTTAAGTACGCTGAGCACACCATTAAAAAGTGTCTGCCTGGAAAAATAGCAGTCGGTTTGGAAAGAGGTCTGCCACAGCGACGCTTTTATTCTGCATCGCAAGTAGCTTCAAAGAGCCGAGACAGGTGGCTGCATGGATTGTGGAAACGGACGCAAGTTGCAATGACAGTCTGACCATCTGAGCTGGATGGATCTCCGTGGCACCACTGTGGGCTCCCAGTGTGCAGATTTGTACTGAGTCATTTCAAAGAGAAAATTCAGTTTAAATGTGAAATCCTGGCTGTATGCATGGCCATATGTATGGTTGGCCACATGTGACAGAAGACACTGTCAGCAAGGCTGCAGTTCACCCTAGAGGGATCTTGCCAATCGCTGTGTTCACAGCTGCCGTGGGCACCCTCTCCTTCCTTTCCCTGAGGCTACAGGTCTCTTTTCCTCCCAAGATTGCTGCCCCTCTGAGCTGACTGACAGCAAGAGCCAAAGACAATGAGTGCTCTTGCCTTCCCACGATCTGCCTCCACCCTCCTCTCTCTCCACTCCTCTGCTTCCTCTTTTGCTCAGTTTCTCTCTGGCTTCTTTCACTTTGATTTATATTGCTGAATTTAAGGAATCTTGTGAGGTTAAGAATTATTTGACCTACGTCCAGGGACCCACAGACTGTGGGAAACTCTTAGCTACATGAAAAAATGCAACGGCTAAACACAACTTGTTGTCCTAAGCACTTAGCCGTTGCTCCAGAGTGAGCTTGTTTGGTTTAGTCTCCTGTGTTCCGGCTCCAGCTGTCAGGCCCATCGGAAGGGGCTCCAGAACGCGGACTGGACCGGTGCTGAGTGACATGGGCCGCTCCGGTGCACATGGGCAGGGGCTGAGGATGTCATCTCTCTTGTCCCCCTGTGGTTTGACAGGGCCGTTGTCCATCTCACTAACCTGTCTTGGGACTTACACAACTTGTCTTTGTACTTACTACTTTTTCAATGCCCAGTTGCCTTAGGGAAAAAAGGTGCCCTGTGAAGGTTGGTGTCATTAAAAATTTGAAACAACCTACTGATTAGATGTTAGGAGGGGAGAACAGGAAGCTCGCCGAATAACTGAAATAATGAACTGAAATTGACCTCACTTAGAAAAATCTGAGGCTTTCACAACTTTTTAGGCGAGTTAATGAGCAAAGGCAAAGTAGTTCTTCATTTGTGGAATCCGATGCCTCACTTGCTCTCTCTACTGATGCCTGTACTATTAACCTGGGTATCACACAGTGGTCCTATTTCTGCTTTGGCAGAAATTCTGTAACAGAAGTTCACTCTGATGCTTTCCACTCAACAGCTGTCCATCTCCACAGTGTAAAAAGAAAGAAAAAGGAATACGAATGGAGAAAAGTACTTGGGGTAGGCAGCTGTCTAGTGCTGAGGACCTTGTGGTATTCTGCAGAGGGGACCGTCTGAGAAGTTAGTTTGGTGGCGTTCTTTGGTGTAGCATCGGTGAATTAGGACTTGTAATTATTCCAATATATGTAATAGAGATCATTTGAAATACAGACCCTCAACCAACATAAAGTCTTAAATCATGTTAAAGTTATTTGTTTTTTAATTTCCTAATCAAATGAAGAGGTGGTTAGAGAATTAGCTAGAGAATCATAATGCATGAACAAAGAGTTAAAATTTCTTTTCATCCCTGCCTGTGTGTTCCCTGTACCCCACAACCCCAATCTCACTCCTCACTCTTCTAGGCTGATCTATGGGAAGAGAAGTAAAGACACAAAAGATTATCGTATTGGAAAAAGAGTTCATCTAAAAGTCCCCAAACTTGGGTTTTGTCCTGGCCTCTGCTGTGGTCTGGGTGTGAGGTTCTTGCGGGTCGGTTACCTCCTATGAGTGTCCTCCTGTGACCTCCTGTGGGTGTCCTGCTGTGTGACTGCACCCTGCTCAGCTCCCCAGCTCCGCCCAGGGAGGGAGGTGGCCCGGCCACGCCAGTTCCCGCCTTCCTGCCCACTCTGTGGCTTGCTGGGATTATCTACGGGCCTGGGTGGTTCTGTCCATGAGAAGCGATTCTCTCCCTGCTATGAGAATCCAAGTCTCCATCTAAGGGCGGAGAATCAGGCTGCACAGATTTTACACAAAGCCCATTCATTTGGTAACATGAGAATTCATTTGGAATTGGAATCCATAGTACATTTGTGATTTCTGCTTGGAGTCCAAAAGTTATCCGGTAACACGGTTTCTGATGTTGGCTGTCACCATGGTGAGGAACAAATTAACTGGGGTACCGTGGCCATATAAGGCTGAGTTCGCCAAGAACTCGGGAGGGGGGTGTCTGCACTCAGGCATTTTCAGGGCTGCCACAGTAGCACCGTAGGGAAAATATACTGCAAAGCCCCCCAGGGGGAAGCTGTGGGAAAGAACAAACTATGCACACAGCTCTTTGAACAGCAAATTCTGTCCAACTGCTATTTTTATGTATTACATTACTTTAAAAAAATACTATCAGTCCAAAAGTAGGGCAGAAATAGCCGTGCTTTCTGCAGAAACACATTTGGGAAAATCTTTTAATTAATACATACTTAAGCCACAATACACGAGGATTGTAGTATTGAAATAGACACTATATCTTTAAAAATTGTTTTAACAAACTATATGCTATTGTTCTAACAATAATATCTTCAGTAATATACTGGATAATGTCTTCAGTAGTACACCCTGTAGAAAATGGTAAATGATAACGTTTATCTCTTTCTTGCCTTTTACTGTCAGCCATTTCTATCACCTTCTTGATCAATGTTCAATGGCACACCTGACACAATTGGGCAGCCTCATGTGCCTACGGTTAAAACAACCCAGTGACTGGCTCCCTGAGCTCCCAGGGCAGCGCGGGTCCCGTCCAGGTGTGACGACGGTGCCAAGCATGTGCAGCACACAGACAAGTGCAGACCTTGCAAGGTTCCAGGCCACCTGAGACTGCCCACACACAGTGGCTCGCACAGCCCAGGCCCCAAAGTGGGGTATCCTTTGCCTCCATCTCCTGGATGACCTCTCAGACAACTGCCAAATCTCAACCTAATTTGATCAGCATTGATAACTCACCTACATAATTACAGGAAAGCCAAACCCACATTGAGATTCGAAATACTCATGTTCATCCAGTTACCCAGAGGGTGTCAATTTTTCACTTTACTTGCAAAGCATAGAAACAGACTCAAGGTGTTTCTTTCTTTAGAGACACAGGGAAATAAAAGGTCTCGATGTCTGTATTGTAAATTTACTAAATTATAGAGACCTAGGAACCCTTAGACTCCCTCCTAATAACCTCTTCGAAAAGATCTTTGGAATAATGTAACAGCACACTGCTACGCAGATGCATTATATATCTAAATAATCAGAATTAGCTATCCTTACTGACGAACAAAATTCTTCTAAAGGCATTACGGAAAATTTTAATATATGGGTTCTGCATCATATAATCATAGAAAGTGAAAAGGAGCAGACCCAGTAACCATCTACTCAGTTTGTTTGGGTTCTGTCTGGCTGATTACTTGGAGAAGAATGTAGAGTCCCTCTAGAGTCTAACTCCATCCAACACAGGCGGGTCTCGCAGATATTTGCATACCACTAATTTGTCTACTCCATGCCCACATAAGGCTGGGCTCGCCTCCGCTCGGGGAGTGGAGAGTCTGCAGTCAGGCGCTTTCACCACTGCTGCAGAAGCATGGCTGGGAAAATCTATAGCAAGGGACCCAAGGGAATTTTAAATCTCCTGAAATGGCTTCCATATACTTAAAAAATGTTTACCCTTGTTAAATGCTGATAAATAATCTTCAACTAGCAATTCCCAAAGCGTAAAGAAAGTCCCCACCCCAAGCAGAGGAACCCTTTACTAAAACAGATAACTGTTAGGAGAATTGCAGCTCATGATGAACACAGCACGCGGAGATGAGTGCTTCAATCTAGGGGCAGGAAGCCTCCTCTGTTGTGATCTTTGACATTGAAATAATGATCAGTCACATGTTAGCAGATGAGACCACCAAATTTATAAAGAGGTGTCCTATCATAAATTTTACCAATTTGATTTTGTGCAGGGGACACAGGCAGTGGCCGTAGTACCCCAGCCTCAGAGGCCAAGCTCAAGCAGGGGTTTTACTGGGAAGGAATAAGGGAGGTCTACTTTAAAAAACAACTTCAGGATTCAACTTGGTGAAGCTCATTTGCCAAATGAAGGTGTAGACAAGCAGGAGTCCAGGAGGCGATTGCATGAATACAAGGATCAAAGAGGCAGAAGACTGTCGTAAAACGAAATACTGTCCCCACACTTCCACACATGCAGAAAGGGCTTAACCATGTAATTGCAAATAATACAGTTTTAAAATATGTAATGTCAAGACTTAAACATCAGTTTTAAAGGCAGCAGAACAACAGATCAATCACTTCAATTGAACATAATAAACCCAATATCAGGTCAATATTTCAAATTCTGGCAGAGGTAATGGTGATAATTTGGGGTAGCCTTTTTTTCTCTTATTTATCTATGAAATGGGCTACATAAAGGACATTCAGGGAATGAGTAATTTTAACACATTGACTGCCACACTAAAAAAAATGTTTTCCTTGGGGCCATGGTGTTTTATTATGAAAATAGGATAAAAACAAAATGATCCTTTCTAATTTAATGAATAATTTGTTATTTTTTATTGTTTTCTGTGCTTGAGTTACATGCAATTAAATTGCCAATGTTAATTGTAGCAGTAAGAACATCAATAAGTAAGATTTTCATGAATCAACTGCAGTTACACATGCTTCACGAGGCCCTGGGCTCAAAACTAGCTTGAGTTAAATACAACTCACATGGCAGTTAGTGTATTAAAAGTTAGAGTTTTATCCATGGTATAATTTCCAGTGTTCTCTAGCTTGCATACCTATACTGCAGTATAAATGCAACTATGTTTTCCTTCATGTAACAGTTTTATGAAATCTATGTTTATGTATAAGTATAAAATACACTTGCATTTTATATATACACATATATACACATATACACAGATAGGTATTTATAACAATGAACAAGAGAAAAAATGCTTATGAAAATTAGCTCAATTATTCTCAATGCATCAGGAAGATGGTACAAATTGACCCAATTTTGCACGATATTATTGTTTGTTCTGGTGGAAGAGATTATAACTGTATTAAATTTCTTAGCAAAGTATGCAATTAATTGACTTAATCAGGCAATTTAAGAAACATTCATTTCAAAGGGAAGTATGGTCATCTGCCGTAAAATGGCATTTTGGTCAACGACAGACTATGTATAAGATGGTAGTCCCCTAAGATCATAATGGAGCTGAAAAATTCCTATCACCTAGTGACATGGCTGTCAAAACATCACAGTGCAACACAATTCTCATGTGTTTGTTGTGATGCTGGTGTAGGCAAACCTGCTGCACTTCCAGTTGTATAAAAGTAAAGCACATACAACTACACATGGTACATAATACTTGATGATAAATGACTATGTTATTGGTTTATGTATTTATTATACTATACTTTTTAATCATTATGTTAGAATGTACTCCTTCTATGTGTTAAAAAAGAAAAAAGTAATGGTAAAACAGCCTCTGGCAGGTTCTTTAGGAGGCATTCCAGAGAAGGCATTGTTGTCACAGGCGGTGACAACTCCATGCCTGTTATTGCCCCTGGAGACCTTTCCGTGGGAGAAGATGGATGTGTGAGTGGAAGACAGTGATATTGATGATCCTGACCCTGTGTAGGCTTAGGCTAATGTGTGTATTTGTGACTTAGCTTTTAACCAAAATGTTTACAAAGTAAAAAAAGAAATAAAAATTTTGAAAATAGTAAAAGGCATATAGAATAAGGATATAATAAAAGAAAGTATTTTTGTACAGCTGCCCAATGTGTTTGTGTTTTAAGCTAAGTGTTATTAGAAGAGAGTGAAAAAGTTATAAACATTAAAAAGTTTATAAAGTAAAAAAGTTATAGTAAGCTAAGGTTGATTTATTATTGCAGAAAGAAAACTATTTGTAAAAAATATAGTGTAGTCTAAGTGTGCAGTGTTTATAAAGTCTACACTAGCATCCAGTAGTGTTCTAGGTTTTCACATTCACTCTCCACTCACTGACTCACCCAGAGCAACTTCTAGTCCTGCAAGCTCCATCCACGGTAAGTGCCCTATACACGTGGACCATTTTTTATCTTTTACACTATATTTTTACGGTACCTTTTCTGTGTTTAGACATGTTTAGATACATAAACACTTCCCATTGTGTTACAGTTGCCTACAGTATTCAGTACAGTAACATGCTGTGCAGGTGTGTAGCCTAGGAGCAATGGGCTACACCACACAGCCCAGGTGTGGAGTAGGCTGTACCATCCAGGTTTGTGTAAATGCACTGTGTGATGTTCGCATGACAAAATCACCTCACGATGCATTTCTCAGAACGCATCCCCGGTGAAGTGAGACAGGACTGTGCAAGGAAGGTAACAGTTATTGCAACGCTGTGACTTACACGCCCGCCTTTCTCGGGGTAGCACTGGCAGCCCCCACTGCAGTCTCTCCCTCCACAGGGCACATCAAACTTCTTCACACCCTGCAACAAGAAAACATAAAGCAAAGAAATAGTTACCTAAAACGTTGTCAACTACAATATGTATCATAATTTCATCTGCTGAGAATCCTTCCAATTCTAACATTCAAGACATTCAATAAGTCCTTTTTAAAAACAGACTTTAATTTTAAGAGCAGGTATAGGTGCGCAGCAAAATTGTACTGAGATTTCCCATAGAGCCCCTATCTGCCCCGACCCCACCGCCTTCCCGCCATCCACATCCTGCACCAGAGCGGACATGCGTGACAATCGGGACAATGGATGCACCTGCACTGACATATGGTTATCACCTGGAGTCCAGAGTTTGCATAGGGCTTCACTCTTGGTGCTGCACATTCTATGGTCAGTAAGCCTTTTTAAAAAACCCACTAAGTACCAGAGAACACTGCCTGAATCCAGGGATTCCATGTGAAGCGAGGAAACTGAATGTGCATCTAATATGACACTGAGGATCGTGGTATGAATGAGAAACTCTGGGGGCACAGGAAGCAGTTATTCTGCTGCCTGGAAATGTCGGGGTGCACCTGGAGAAGACAGCTGAGGTGAGCACAGAGAGGTGGGCAAGAGGGTGGCTGAGGAGGGGAGCAGGCGGGGCTGGCATGAACTGTGGTTTTGTCACACTCAGCAGGGCCACTCTGGCTCCATCAGTAACACCCATCATGGTGATCAAAGGGGGTTCCCGTGAGGAGGGGGGGCTGGAAGGTATGCCTGCTGATGGGGTGACAGACCCTCACCTCCAGCACTGGTATCACCTGTGACCTCAACTGTGAGCACCTGCAAAGGAAAGCCCCCCCCCCTTTCCTCCACTAGACGTGCTTATCTGGGTGGGAGGAGGAGGAATCTGGGGCCAGAGGCTTTCCCAGTGTTTATTTGGTCAGGTGGGTGGCACCATCCAACTGTTTGTCCAGATGGAGATATAACTCTGAAATGAGTTCAGTGGATAACTGAGCTAGTCCCCTGCCTGCACAGTCCCAACAGGGCAAAAAGGCGTTTCTCACCCTTGATCTCCACATTTCAGATGAAAGATGGACTTGGAGATTAGACTACCTGGAGAAGTACCTTAGCTCTATGTTCCCACTATCAAACATTTTGAGACAACAATGACAATCAGATCAGCCCTCTTTTCTCCCCTTTCTGATCAGCCAAGCATCAGCCCTGGCCTCCTCTCCCCTGCCAGGCGAGCTCCTGCAGCCCTCCCCCCACAGGTGAGCTCCTGCAGCCC
>CM052445.1:62800589-62865838 GCA_028533085.1 Varecia variegata | reverse complement strand
AGATGGACTTGGAGATTAGACTACCTGGAGAAGTACCTTAGCTCTATGTTCCCACTATCAAACATTTTGAGACAACAATGACAATCAGATCAGCCCTCTTTTCTCCCCTTTCTGATCAGCCAAGCATCAGCCCTGGCCTCCTCTCCCCTGCCAGGCGAGCTCCTGCAGCCCTCCCCCCACAGGTGAGCTCCTGCAGCCCTCCCCCCACAGGTGGGCTCCTGCAGCCCTCCCCCCACAGGTGAGCTCCTGCAGTCCTCCCCCCCAGGTGAGCTCCTGTAGCCTTCCCCCCACAGGTGAGCTCCTGTAGCCCTCCCCGCCAGGTGAGCTCCTATAGCCCTCCCCCTACAGGTGGGTTCCTGCAGCCCTCCCCCCACAGGTGGGCTCCTGCAGCCCTCCCCCCACAGGTGGGTTCCTGCAGCCCTCCCCCCACAGGTGAGCTCCTGCAGCCCTCCCCCAACAGGTGAGCTCCTGCAGCCCTCCTCCAACAGGTGAGCTCCTGCAGCCCTCCCCCTACAGGTGAGCCAGTGCATCAGCTCACAGGTAAATCCTTTTCTGGCCTTTCATCCTCAGCCAGTCTCTGCCACCTTTCTGGAGCCCATCCTGTAGACAGTTATTCTTTAGGGACCCTGGACAAGCCTGGCTTCTGATGTTCACTGAGCCAAACCTCATCATGCAAGTAAAACTCCCCAGATGATAGTCCCCTTTCCAATTGTGAACAAATTTTACCACATTTTGCCACAGCCTTTTCATTCTCTTCTGAGTTGTGTCTCAATGACTCAACAGGATGCTGGCTTGGGGACCCCCTCTGTAACTTTCTCAGGGTAGCATGTCTGCCAGGTCTTCCCCGTTCCCAGCATGGATGGAACGCCCGTGCGCAAGTGCAGGTGCCACCTCCAAGGCTCTGCTCAGCACAGGCTTCCTGGCAGTGCTGGCAGAGGGGCAGGACAAGGACACTCAAAGCTACCAGCAATCACTCTGTGTTCTTGTGCAGATGATAAACCCCTTCCCTTAGCTAACAATTTCTCTTAGAGAGGTCTCATTGGAGAGTTTCACATTTTTTGTGTTCTCATTATAATTCTTTGCCTGATATAGTATCTGATGCCTCAGTTACTACTTTGAAGAATTCCAAAAAGTCTGAAAAAGTCTCAAAACCTTTAAAGAAACCAATACCCTGAAAGCCTTTTACATCCCCTTTTTTTTTTTGTCCCGAGTGAGGTGATAAGACAGCTTCAGTTCCACAATGCAAAAGAAAACACATACAAAATCTGCTCATGCCCTCACAATTGCATTTGCCAATTTCCTATGGCTTCAATGTTTATCTACAATAGGGCTCATAAGTTTCACGACTTTGAATATGTGAATTTTTTTTAGAAATCCAGCTCCTCTAAGCCATAGGTTTAGCACCAAAGACAGGGGCCTAGCTGGCTGCCACATTCATACGTTTCATTCCACACGAGCAGAACATGAACAGGCGCCTTGGCTCACGTCCGCAGTTCACCCAATAACTCATCCGCCAGTTGCTTGGGAAGGGCGGGGGCCTCTACAGTCTAAAGGGTAAAGCACAAACTCATATTCTCCATCTGGTATTTCACATGCTATTTTTAATTTTGATTTTAGAGCCACATGCCAAGTCCCTGTATATAAATCAATGGCTGAAATGATTTTAATGGTTTCAAATTGATCTAACAGACTCCCTATTCCAGGTTTAGGATATTCCCTGGATTTGGCTATAGAAATGGGTTCTTCATAACCTGCTCAAAATGGAATGGTGTTTTCTTGCTTTTGGAATGAGGCCTTGCAGGCTAACTATGCTATCTCCTAGTCTCAACACTTTTTCAACATGTGCCAGTGGCTCAGACACCTGTCTCAGGAGGGGAGGAATACTCCACTGAGAGGCAGCTCCCCGCACCCAGCTTCCATGCCAAGCCAGTTTCCAGCATGAACATGCCAGCTGTGTGTGTGTGTACGTGTGCGTGCGTGCACCTGTGTGTGTGTTCCCACCAGCATCTTAGCTGTCCTTAGACGGACTCTTATGAATTCCAGCATCTACAAGAGCCCTAAGTACCACACTAGAATGTCAGGTCTCCAGGATGAACAGAAATATTTACTTCTTAGGGCAGGGTGTGTGCCCCAGACAGTCTCTTAAACACTGGGCAAGTCTCTCACCTGGGCTGTGGCATTCCCCTGACAAGATATGGGACTCTGAAACAGTCTCAAGACACGAACACCTTCCTGGGGACCTGGGACGAGGAGTGTGGCATGGCCAGGCCCCAACCCCCAAAACAAAAGAATATGAAATGCACACACCATCTGCCGCACGACTCCCAACCCTGGAGTCTGTCCCTTAATTTCACTGCTTGACACAACTGCAGGACAAACCGTGCTCCCACCCTTGTCAACTCCTTAATAAAAATGACGACTTTCCTCCCATTCTGCACCCGCCTCGCCACGCTGCTCACCACCCTCGATGGGACCCGGGGCTGGTCCCCGTCTGCACCGTCACAGTCTTCGGGCAGCGCACTCTCCCCTGTCCCTGTAAGAGCCAGTTTGCCTCAGGATTCTTCACAGAATCCTCCAGGTGTCTCACTAGGTATTGTACATTTCTTTCTCTTTCTACAAAAGTTACAGGTTAAAAAAAGACACATCAATTAAATCCTCCACTGATCTCCAATTTCCAGTCTGCGTTCCCAGCGGCAGCAACACGCAGAGCGATTCGGACACTGCGCTCTCCCTGGGGACCCCGCAGGTGCACCGGCACTGACTTCACCGTCTGAGCAGGTCAGAAGGAGATGACGTTCCCAGGGCCACGAGGCTGCTGTGGAAAGGACTCCCTTGTCAGGGACCAGGCTGCGGCCGCTCAAACTCTCAAGCTTGTTACTCTTCCTCCCAGGCTACAAGAGGACTCACCGTCCAATGGGACAAATTGTACTGCAGATCTGCGAGAGCCGGGGCAAGCTCCCACCCCATGGAGAATGCTCCAGTCTTAGCTCCCCATTTTCACGTGAAACCACACCTACCCGGGGGCACTGGGGCCACCAAGGAGCTGTGCCACAGCCTGCACTTTCCTTCAGCAGCACCAGTGAGAGAACATCCAACACCCCAATTCCAGCTGGGAGGGGTCTGGGAGATAATTCCTCCTGCCTTTCACATCACAAATTCATTCATTCGTTCATTCCTCACTGATGTGAATTTACTCTGGGCAGTGCACTGTGCTGGGCTCTGGGTGGGAAGCGGGGGACAGATGAGACATTGTCCCTGCCCTTGAGGCATGTGAACAAGTAGCACAAGTACAGAAAGTTAAATAAGTAGACAAACAACAAGCCTGCATAATCTGAATTGTGGTAAGTGCTCTGAAGAAGAGATGGTTAGAGAGTGCATAGGAACAGGGTGGCCTTGAGTATGAAACCACACCTGTCACCAGCGGAGCTACCTCAGCTCGGGCCTCTCTGGCTCCATTATTCTGCACATGCCAGACCCACAGAGGCCAGCCGCCCTGGCGTGGGAGAGCAGGACCTTTGAGGTAAGAACATTTTGGATTGGAGTGGGTTTTAAGCCCATTCTTCTACAACCCTCGGATGCCCCAGCATTGCTGTGGTCCCCACACTGCAGCTCAGAACCCTATTTAATCCACTGCACTTGATAGTCCAAGATAAAGACAGCCCACGGGGGTTGGGGCATCTTTTGTCCTTGCTAGACTGAGAGCCATCACAGCTCTTCCCAGATGCATGACCATTGCAAACTCCGGACCTAAATCCCAGCTTCTGGAAGACGTTTGCCTAGGGAATTAATTGTCAAGTCCTTCAGCAAAGGAACGAGCATTTGCTAAGGACCTGCCCGCAGTTCTATCTTGTCAACACACCAACCTGGAGACCAAGCCCCATTCGACTCATCTGCTCCTTAGAGAACAGGTAGAGGAATGAAAGAAGCTGGGAGAGGCCGTGTAGACAAAGGGAAGGGGATGCTAATTCTGTCATCACTGTAAGCTCTTGACATCTTTAGTGTTGTGGAACCCATAGGAGTAGTTCTGAAAAATAAACGTGAGCTGTAAGTTTTGGGAAATGAGACACAGGCCACGCAGCTTAAACATATGCAGCACAGCAGATTGCTGAGTGCCGCTAAGCTGCAAGGAGAGATGAGGGTGGGTGCTTGCTGCAACAATTCATAGGAACAAAACCCAGGCTGGCAAAGGAGAGGCAGGGTACAGAGAGCTGTAGGCAGCCAAGATACACGAACAAGAACAGACAGTGAAGGTCTACCTGGAAGTGGTGTCACAAATGAAATGGGGGGGAGGGAGGGAAAGGATGGGGGGAGGAAGAGAGGGAAGTAGAGAGAGAAGGAGGGAAAGATGAGAGAGAGAAAGGGGGAGAGGGAGGGAAAGAGAGGGAGGGAGGGAGAGATTGACTGGAGGGAGGGACTTGGACACAAAGTCAGAGGTAATCAATCCATGTTTGAAACGCTGCTGTTCTCCACCTAGACCCCTGCTACTCCTCGTGTGGGGTGTGGACAAGCAGCATCGCTTGGAGCTAGTGAGGAATGAAGACACCACCCCAGATTCATTGGAGCAAAACCCGTTTTCTAACATGATTTTCAGGCCAGCAGGGTGAGGTCTGTGAAGCCGTATGCCAGGTGGCTGGACCTGCATTGTGGAAGAGGCTTTTCCCAGAGACCATGACCACTGGACCGTCTCCCCGGGTGGAGTACAAGGAGGTGATTCTTACAGGTTCAGCATGCCCCACGACCAAGTAGACCCCAGGAGTGCCTGTCCTAGAAAGTGCTGGCCCTCAGGCCTCCCTTTGACCCTCGACACCTGTGGTGCATCGAGGGTGGCTCTGAGCACCCAGGACCCAGCTGCTGAGCTTCTAACCCATCAAAGTACCAAAGAACTTTTAGTTCTCTTTCCTTTGTTCAAAGCATCCTTTCAGGGCTCCTCTTTTCCTGCTGAATTTCATCCTGCCCTGAACTGGTAGCCAGCATTGCTGTGCTAATTAGAAATTGCAGAAATTGGAAATGACCTGGATTGCTTAAGAGCCAGTTGGCAATATAAAGGCATAAGATGTATTTTCTGGACACCTTAGATGATATTCTATTCAATTGGACTGAAACAGACATTTTTTTCCAGGTGGAAATTGGAAAGCTTTGAGCAAAGGATTTCTTGGTTGACTTTCTTTACAGGAATTCTTTTCCTTGGAGTCTTATCTGAATCTTAGCACCATTATATTTAGAAAGACTTGGAAACCCACCTATTTGCATGGGCATTTGTCCTAGACACATACAAATCACTAGATGCATGATCTAAATTCCTTGGTGAGTTTTTCGCCTCTAGGGGAAAAGAAGTCATGGAACCTTCTAAGGAAAACCAGCTTCTAGCTTCCTGAACTGGGCTCCTATCAGGTTCAGGTGCAGAGTTTCCTGCCTTGAGCTGCTGATTCTCTAGCTGCCAGCAGAGACTTGGCTCTGCCACTTGTAAATGGGATTCAGTGGAGTCTGAGAGAGATCAGTGGTGGCAGCTGCAGGATTAAGGGGACATCCGGTCTCACGGGCTGGCCCTGCCTTCTATTTGGGCAACCCCCAGAGAGCAAGGACAAGAGAGTATCATGTTGCCTCCATCAGAGGTTCTGTGCCATCAGGCAGAGAGAAGAGTCTTCCCTTCACCACCTAGTGAGCAGGGCGCACTCCTCTGCACGTATTGGAGGAATGGCCCCATTTCAACATGTGGAGAAAACTGCTCAGTGTCACTCCCTCCCAGTGGCAGATTTGTGTTCATATTTAGGGCATTTTAAAAAAGGTTCAAATAACAACTTTAATACCAGAAAATAAAGCACATAAAATATTTAGACTCTTTAAGACTAGCTATTAATATTTCTCTACCTACCAGTGCAAATCACCCATATATATTAAAAGAACAAACCCACTGAGATGCACCCAGCTTTCTGCATATGTGAGCACTGTCTAAAGTTGATACAATATATATGCATGAAAGAAAAAATGCTGGCTATTGTTCTCAACTTGCACACACAAAAACATGAGTATTAATTCAATTTATATGAAGATGCAAGAACAAAACTCATCTGTCCTAAAACAAAGAATATTTTGTCCTCCGCATGTTCCAAGCAATGTCTTGTAGAAAGAAGTCTTTTAAAGCCAATATACCTCCCGCCAAAAGAAGCAATTCTCTAAAGGGAATTTACAGATATTTCACCACTGGACTGCCCCCAGCACCTCTCCAAACTTCCTCTACAAAGGAATATTGAATAACTCATTCTAATTGACATAAAAGACAAATATTTCTTATTGTTAAAAAGAATTTCATGTTTTAAGGCAAAAATTTATACAAGTCTTTGTCTTTGTCACAAGTCCAGTCAAGCTGGACTTTTCGGAATTATTCTTTTAATCCCGAAAAAGGTCAACAAAGAAGAAAGCGAATGAAAGCCAACTTGGGAACAAGGTTCCCAGTAACATTCTATCAGTTTATCAGAATAGGAAATATAAGCCATTTCCACACATGCAGCCTTGGAAATTAAGGAAATAATTCCAACATGGTATTAGTAAGGCAAGGTATATGGAAGAGGAAGTGCGGGTCACAGCCACACCACACAGCGCAAAATCCTTCTTCCCAATGAACCTGGCATGAAACCCAGCCAGTTCAGTTTCCTTTGTTTAACAGTATTTCAGGGGCACACGGAATAAATGTGTGCACTGCAGAATGGTCCTGAAATTGTCTCCAGCTAAAGAGAGTGAAAGAACTGATGGACAGAGGTGCTCACCCACATAAAATGAATAATTCTAACGGACTTTTCCTCAGTGCCAACGAGTTCCAGCACAGTTAGGACTGAGTCAGAGAGTCGGGAGGAAAGAAGGGATCGGGCTGTGTGTTCAGAACAGGAGAACCAGTTCAGATGAGGGCTGATGCGCTGGGGGAGCTTCTTAGGAAGACAGTCTTCGTGTCCTGTCAGAGTTGCTTTGCTTTCCCCGGCGGGGGGGGATGCCTGTGAGGGGCTCGCCACTCCCGGCTCCCCACGGCAGCAGACGTTACGTCCCGTGCCCTCACCTGAGTCATCAGCAACACGCCACATGTTTTTATACCTGCATACTTACACAGTTTAACGAGCAATGACTAGCCAACTTGGCCTCCTTCTGTTTCTTCTTGGGCAGCTCAAAGTCTAGCGGTGTTTGCTAAACAGAGTTTGCTATTGACAAGATGAACTCTGACACATATTTTAGTGCTGGGTTTGGGTGCTAAGGGACAAAACTGACTCCAAACCAAAAGAAAAAAAAAATCAAGATTTTGACAAGATGGGGAGGTGGCCGGCAGGCACGGAGAGTGTGGTAGGCCAAAGGCCAAGGCCAGAACACTCCCAGTTACGCCAGTTCTCCTTAGCACATTTAAAGTAAGCTGGATGACAAGGTGCTGAACGCAAGGAGCCCTAGGAAGGGATTGCTTAGAAGCCGGGGAGTTGGAGAGAAGGTCTGGGGAGTGGGCCAGGAGAGTGACAGGGGCCTGGGGAAGGGGAGGGTCCAGGCAGGGAAACGACCTAACCTCCCTGAACACAGCAGCCTCTGCACAAGAGGACGAGGACCACAGCCCTTGCTCGGGTCTGCACGGAGGATTCAGTGGCATAGTGCACGGAGTCCCCTGTGCCATCCCAGTTTAAAGGTCATTGATACCAGGCCACAGGTCTGGCTCACTGACAGGGAGCACCAGACACGGAGGGGGATGGGAGCTGAAATCCAGCCAAAGAGGCAGGAACCAAGGCTGCCTGAGAAATAGCTCGCCCAGGGCCAGGCATGATCTCAGAGTGTGGGTGGGCCTGGGCCTGCAGGTGAAGACGGGTGGGCCGCCTGGCTGGGTTAGGCAAAGGGGCTTGGCATTTCCTGACACACATCCTCTGCTCTGGCCATTTCTTCACAGCTCACGCTTTATGCCCTTCTGGAAGCAAAGAGCAGCGTCTGAATGTGTCTCCTCAGCAGCGAGGAAGGCAGGTGTGCCTGGGGGCCCGGCACGCAGAGGAGCTGGCGCAGGTGCTGGCTCTGGGGGATGAGGCGCTGTGAGTGCAGGAGTGGGCGCTCTGTCCAGAGCCCCCCTGCCCTTTCCTCCAGGGGGCGCTCTTGGTACCCCAACCCCATCTTCCCCCGAGGAGGGTGGCTCAGTTATTTAGGTGTTGGGTGAGAATTGGAGGTGCCTCACCCTGAGTCGTCTAGTCCAGAAACCTGGAGCCTCGACAGCAAAGACCCAGGGAGGGGACCTGGGTGTGGCGCTGTTGCCAGAGTCAGGCAGGCAGGAGCCGCCACCGTGGGCTGGGGTTCAGCCGGGGCAGCACACGGGACCGGCGGCCAGACTACAGCACTATGAAACGCAGGTCACTTCTGTCTTGAAGCATGAAGGACATCTTGTCTGATGTATGAATTGCCTACTTTTTTTTTTTTTTTGCTTTTTTTTTTGAGACAGAGTCTCATTCTGTTGCCCAGGCTAGAGTGCTGTGGCGTCAGCCTAGCTCACAGCAACCTCAAACTCCTGGGCTCAAGCAATCCTTCTGCCTCAGCCTCCCAAGTAGCTGGGACTACAGGCATGCGCCACCATGCCCAGTTAATTTTTCTATATATATTTTTTTAGCTGTCCATATAATTTCTTTCTATTTTTAGTAGAGACGGGGTCTCGCTCTTGCTCAGGCTGGTCTCGAACTCCTGAGCTCAAACAATCCACCCGCCTCGGCCTCCCAGAGTGCTAGGATTACAGGCGTGAGCCTCCGCGCCCAGCCTGAATTGCCTACATGTTAACGTTTCTTTTCCTATCATGTAACATCTTGATCATTAGACTTCCAGTTCCCCTGCATTTCTAGTTCCCACAACCTGAGATCTATTCCACTGCCCCTGCCATGTCCATGGCCTCTCGTAACAGCTATGGCAACCACGTACCAACTGCTAAGACATCTGCAGATTATTTTCATTGCAATTTAGACATATTTATGAATCTATGGCTAAATTCTGTTTTGAATAGGGTCTTATTCACTTGATTCCAAAAGTTCATCTTGAATGACTTTCTGCCTGAGGTTCCCAAGGCTTTGAGTTACAAATGAAACAAAGTTTCAAAAGTCTCAAGTGAGAACTTGAGTTCTGTTTCTTTTTAAGCACTTCGAAACAGCTCGTTCAGCCCTCCAGGAAAGCACCTCATTACCAAATTTGACCCTCACATGCTAGGACCCAAGATCCTAGCTGGGTTGGCCTCAACCTATAAGAGGACACCCAGGGGTGGTGGCTGGTCACTGACTGCTAAACTTGATGTTGTCAGGAAGTGGATGCACAGCTCACATTATTCTGAGAGCCAACACACACCCCGGCTACCCTGCAGGAGGTGGTGTACATGTGTGCAGGTACGCGTGCATCCCTGCACGGGTGCACAAGCTGGGCCGAGAGGGAGCATTATTGCATCCTGGCGTTTCCAACTGAAGGCCTTTGTGTGCTGTCCCAGACTTCTTTGGCAGGTCTTTCATAGGCCGATTCCTAGAAACCACCTTCTCTCGCCCCACCCCTTCTCCATTCTGGATACAGATTGCCCCCCTCGTGTGCATCTAATCAGCAAGGCCTGGCGAGGTGAGTACTTGGCTAGGCGGGTACTTCTGGTCTCAGCCCTTTAGTTTAGAGCCCAAATCACGCTCTGTTCATAAGATACAACATCCTGTGTGCTTTGCAACCTCTGACCCCTGTGCCCTGGCTGTTTCCTGGGACCTGCATGCTCTGCTTCTCTGAGATCTCTCATGTGGGTTCTGTTCCTTTGGACCCCCCATTCCCTCCACTCTCAGAGACTCTTTCCCTTTCCATGACAACAAAATGCTTAAAAACATATTTCACATAATGATGGAATGTGAAGGATTTTCATGCATTGAGCATTAATACCTCTGGGTTTCCATCCTTCATAAAGAATGTGCCTTTGTACGCACTGTTCCCTCAGCCTGGAATGTTCTCCTCTCTGCCTCACCTTCCCTGGCAGTACAGTTGAGACCCACTCAAATATACCAGCCACTCAGCCTTGGGAGGAAGAAAGTCAATCTCACACTGATTTCACATCTTGTCCCCACCCATTCTTTCAAAGAACAGGTGTTTCTCTACAGCACGATATGAGACTATTCCTGAAAAATCCTCATATTCTGCAAAATCACCCACCGAAACAGCAAGGTCCATGGGAAAAACAGTGCTGGCACAGGCCACTCAATACCTATGCAACTTTGTAACTAGGGCACTCATAAAATCAGTGATGACCCCAATAAAAATAATAGCACAGTTCAATAGACATGTTGACTTCCCAAAAAGTAAAGAAATACTACAGCGAAGATAGTGCTCTGTTTAAAAGAAAAGTGAAGGCACAGCTTCATAGAAGGGGCTGTAAGGAGGTGCTGGGACTGCTGAGTTGCAGAGAACAAGGACAACACGCCCAGAGATTGGGAAGAAACCTGCACCACACATGTTCTAAGGAAAGCATGTCGCTGGAGCAAGGCCAGGGAAAGAATGTTGGGGACCTGGTGTCTTGTACAGAGTTTGATTCCTTGACAGTTTGCTGTGTTCCAGTGTATTAATGTACTTCACCTTCAGCTACCCTGTTACTTGGTGGTACAAACAGCACGCTGGGAAAACATCGTGTGTGAACTAATGTGACTTCTGTTCCATACTCACATCATTCTCCTATTAACCGATTACCTATCAGCAAGTGTGAGTCACAGAAAATGTGCTCTAACACAGACTATTTTAATATTCTCTCATTCATTACTCATTTGAGTGTCACTGTTCTCATCAAATAAATAAGAAATTGACCACATTAAAGACTGCTTTTTATGAAGCTATTGTCACTTAGTTCTTTTTCATAGCCTTAGGGATATTGTTCCATCTCAGTGTTGAGAGGAACAAATGATAGGGACCTTTAAACTCCTGTTCTAGAGCCCACCAATATAATCAGAGCTAGAAACAAGGATTTAGTCTTACTAGTACTCACATGGTAAAGAGTTTCACATGTTATTTTTAGAATAAATGCCCTTAAATACTTATAAGCTATTTTGTTTATGCCCTGTTTACCTAGACAAGTCTACCAAGACATCATCTAATGCAGGCATTACCTCACACATTATCTACACTAAATTTTAATTATTTATACAGCATGTCAGCTCTTGGTATTCTCTGGCAGTGAATAAAAATGTGTATGTTGTTAGTGTTGGCATATAGGTCTGAGCTGAATATTTAAGATGGTTTGTAAGAAATGAAGTGGATCCATCTCTTGAAGCTCTTTATTACAGAGAATGTTCAGTTTAAGCGTTTTGTTCAAAACCCTTCCTCTGTGTTAAATTTTGGGGGGGAAAAATCTGAGAACAGAATGAAAGAGACTTAGGAATACTTTTCCAGAATACAATAAGATTTCTGTTCTGGTTGGTGAAGACTGGTCTAGGCAAAGAAGGTGTTCGTTTGTATTGGCACGCACAGAACGGCAGCAGCTCTGCCTGGGCAGGCTCAGTTTCAGATACGTGTAGCTTCACCTTTGCAAACTAGACCGTCAGAGTCACAGGGGCTCTGGGGCCAGTGGCAACACCACACCAACACCATGGCCGCTTTTCCTACCTGCTGGCCTGGCTTCGGGGTTAGAATTTCTGAATTTCTCCCTTGCTCTTTCTCTGGCATGTATTCTGCCAAATTAATCATACCTGGCAGCTTTCGGAAGGTATGTACACACGCCTTTGCACATTAGCAGTGATTTGAGATTCTTTTGCTGTGATCTCACACTTAGTAGCTTCTCTTTCCCTGGAAGAAGGCAAAGAATAAAATCGACTCTAAATCACAGCAGAAACATCCTCCTGGGCACCATCAGTCACTGGTGGGAACAGGCAGCACTGGGTTATTTGTGTGTGCATTAGCCACTGGATATTCCAACAGCGAATTTTCAATCACACACCTCTCTGCTCCCAGATCGCTGTTGGGCTTTTGATTCTTATAGTTGGATGAACACTCAAGAGACCACACATGACACTATTTGCAATATTGACCTACAAATACTACATTTTCCCTGGACTCGGTTAGAGTGAGTTTTGGATGCCAACCTCCATTGATAAGGCTAATGCAGAATTAGCATGCACACATCTTCAGCTTGGAGCACTATCTTGAGAGGATTTGTACTGGGTCTGTGAAATTTTAAGAGCCAGTTCTGTCCTATTCTCTTGTATTGCTGCATGAAGACAGTTGATTTTTTTAGCCTTCTTATGCTTAATCTGGAGTGTGTATAAGAAGATGGGATTTTCCTGGGCTCCAGCATGCTATGGTCCTGTTCTAGGCTTCCAGTCAGGAGTGCAGATCCTAATGCTGTGCACTTGACTTGCTCTGAATGGTGCATGTCAGGTGGCGGGGCGGGGGAGGGGAGTCTCTGGACCGAGGGTGCTTGGGCTCCAGGCTGGCACTGCAACCGTGTGTCCTTGCACATAATAGTCACCCGACATGTCCTTCAGTTTCCCCATTTAAAAGATGGGTAGAATCTACTGTTCCTGCCTTGTGGGGCTTTTGCTAGGATAAAAGGAGATTAACCTGTGGAAAAGGCCTAGGACAGTGCCTGGCTCCTGGCAGAAAGTGTCCACTGTTCGTATTCTCATCCTGTGTTTTATTCCACCTACGAGGGGAAGGTGCTGCTCTATTTCCATCCCCATGATATAGACCCAGGGGTACAGCAGGTGTCAATATTCTCACCGCTTGGGGAGATTGCTGTTTATGGGAGACATTTAAACGGTTTAAGATATTCATTCATTAAGCATGCATATAAAGCGGAATCTATATGTAGTTTGAGGAATTGACCTTGGAAAGGTAACCATTTAATTTCAAGTTCCTTGTACCATGAAGTAAGATTTTGAGAGGAAAACAGTTAGCATGCTATTAATAATTCTTCTCTAATGAGTAGACTCCTTAACTTTATTTTCTCCCTCTCTTTTTTTTCATTCAGTGAATTTTTTCATTCAATGAATAGCTGGCTTAGGCACAATTTAAGCAGCTCAACTATGCTGAACCTTGTACCCAAGGTCACCCAATGAGCCAGGGTCACTTGGGCTCCGAGCCAAGATCCCTTTGCTCTGTTCGTCACTAAGAGCCTAAGATAAAAATTCATGAATACTGTCTGAGCAACATGGCTTATAATTCCCCCTATGTATCAAAAGTACTCTTATCACATTACAAACAACTAACATGCTGAGATTATAAACATCCAAAAGAGTGGACTTCCTCAAATATTTTAAGTGATGTCATCTGGCCCTTCTTTCATATCGGTTTTTATTATGCTCCTGTCCTTTCAAAACAGAGCCTGTGCCACAGTACAACAAAAGCCAGGAAACGTCAGCCCCCTTGCAGTAAGATAGACCAGGAAACAAGGAGAAACTGATAAAGTACAAACACCTCCAGAAGGAGAAGAAAAGAATCAATACTGACACAGCAGCAGCCTGGTCCCACTTATTTAAAGCTGGTATTCCACAGCTCTGAAACTCCTGCTTTGCTCCTCGGAAAGTGTGTTGTTGAGTTGTTTTCATCAGTGCAGACAGGAGTTTCTCTGAGAGTCTGCGAAGTGCCAAAGACCTAACGGTAAAGAGGAAGGCCCGCCCCCCACCTCCTGGGGAGATACAGCCAGTGGCAGAGGCCATCGGGCCTGAACAATAAACTCTTAACATCACAAAATGAGCTACAGCAAGATTATGTACGATGGACTATGTGAACCCAAGTGAGAAAGTAATTCTTGCCTGAATCACTGTGCTTTGACTTGAATTTTGACTGCCTACCTGCATTGTTTGAATGAACTTGCTAGACTGATTTAAACCATGTGTCCAGTCCCTTCTAAGGCTAGGTACAGATTTTCCATCTAACTTGGTGCTGTTTGGCGTGAGTCACTCGGTCCCACCTTGGCCACTCCTCCACAGGGACCCCGCAGGTAGAATTCCCGCCAGGGGTGGGAACGGGGGAAGCAGAGAATTTGGAACTTTGTGTGAGGGAGTGTGGACAAAGCTGGGCAGGAGACCTGTGGGTCTGACATCCCACGAAGAGAAGCGTCCCAGCACAATTGCAGAGCAGAGGCCGGGATTTCACACTTCCTTTCTTCCTGTCACCCGCAGCACCAGCACCACCCCGCTGAGGAAGCCACTGCCACGCCACAGACAGACAGACACCGGTGGAGCCCAGCGCTTACTCCTGCCACCACTGATGACTTCTCCCTTAACAGACGATGCTCCCACCACAACCCTCAGGAAGGGATGGAGTACTTTGTAGTTCCTAAGGTTGCATAGCAGAGAACACCCCGAGGAAGGCCTTAAGCCCACCCAGGGTCACATGTGGACATGCCAAACTGGAGCAAACAGGGAGCCAGAGTTTGCTTTTGGGCAACGCGTAACAGTTAAGGACAGAGAGTGACCTTGAGACCCTTTTAAGTGCTCTTTGTCTTTTTACCACTCTTTGTGCCTCACGATGTCTTCATGAATTACAGGGGTGCTCTGCTTGGGCTAGGAGATGCACCCTCTGGAAGACACTGCCAAGGAACTCAGAACATCATGCCCGGGGAGGGGACAAACCCGAACTGTCTTTCACTAGATGAGTCAGAGCATGTAATGTTTTCTTTTTGCATTTCCACTATTCCCAAATCTTCTTGTCCCTTTCCCTTACCCTTTTTCCTTCTCTTACATCTTTAGAATGAAAAGTTGTTGGAAAGTTTGACTTGCTGTATTTGTAGTCAGCTTGAACGAGGATTGTTGATGTACCTGTGGCCATATGCAATTGTATTCTTGGACTGGGCTGCCAGGGCATCGGGTGGCCATTGGACCAGAGGGTCATCTGGCTGGTGATCTGCCACTGCTTGTCACTCACCCCCAAGGACTTAGCCATGCTATGATGTCATAAACAACTACAATAAACCTGCTTCCCATCAGGTAAATAGTGTTCTTGTTTTACATTGAGTTAGCAGAGTTCCCACAAAAGCAAAGATTATGATATGTTACCAGTTGACTCAGCTTCGTCATATGTCAGTGTTCAATTTCTGGAATGCTCTGGAAGTGTACAGGCTCCCATCACTTGGGTAGTCCAGGTGAGCAACTCCTCAGAACCTGGCACTGCCACTCTGCTTCCTTCCCTGGTTTTCCTCCCACCGAGTTTACTGAGCATCTATTACAGTCCCAGGTACTGTGCTAGGATGAGCATACCTGCTTAAAATATCAGATTTTTAGAACCAGAAAAGACTGGCAAGATGATTCATTCTTGGTGACCCCCGTCTTCTATTAATGAAGACCTACTTTTGTTTTTCTTTTTTTTTTCTGAGTCTTAGGCTTATGGACAAAGAGGATGAGGTGCTGGTGGGGCAGAGGCCTTGGCTGGCGCCCTCCTGGCTGGGTCTGTGCCATGGATTGGAAGCAGCAAACACGTTTGAGACCAACCTGGCCAGGCCCCTACGCCTGGGAGCCCTTGTTCCCATCCCATTCCTCACAAGAAAAATAGGAGCCACCGAGATTTTAGATAAATTTCCCAAGATGAAGTACCAAACATGCAAAACCCTGATGACTCCCTCCTACATCTGGAAATCTCACCACCACAACTGTTGTGATTATAAGATTCCCCTCCCACATCCTCTTCAATGATTGGATTTAGTCTTCTTTTCTCTAAACAACGATTTTCTGCATAAAAGTAAAAAAAAAACAAAAAAACCCAAAAACAAAACAACTCTTTGACCCACTTAAAATGAAGTAACTGCACTTTCTCTGAGCTCTTCATCTCTGAGGTTCATGTCTGTTCTCGCAAGATGGCAACTTGAAAAAAATGTCTTAAATAGGTGGCCTCCTGGTCTCCACAAATGGTGTCAGGAAAGGACTGCTGTAGGCCTTGGCCAGCAGCACCAAAGGCAGATTCATAACTGCCAGCCACAAGTCACTGATGATAATCCAAGAGCACTATTTTCTTCTTGTATGCCCTTTTTTGGGGCATACAACTTTTCCAAAAATTGTCCTGCAGATCCTTAAAACAAAGCCCCAAACAAAAAACCAAGCTTCTCATTCCCCATGTGAGATGACCTCCCAGTTTCAGCACAGCACAGCTCCTGGCCAGAGTGGCCCAACCCTGTCTTCAGGCGACAGCAAACAAGACATTCTTCTCCTTGCAAAACCCAGCCTAGCAGTTCAGGAAAACAATCGCTCCTTCCCCAGCTGCAGAAATGGCTGGATTTCCTTGGCTGCTGCTTTCCTTCTTCTCTCAGACAAACCATCGCTGGGGTCCCAGGCTGGGCTCGCAGCAGAGCCAGTGTTTCCAGCGAGTGCTAACTGGGAAGGCCCAGGGTGGTCCCTGCTGCTCTAGCAGAGTTATCTGGGCCCAGCGGGCTCCCTGGAGCCTGGTCCTCCTCAGGGGAAGCATTTTGCCAATCACACCACCTTTTCTGTGTCTTTCCCCCTAGTTTTAAAACACTGGCCTCACGGCTCTGCCATCGTCCTCTCATGCCCTGTCTCACGGTTTGCTGTCCACGGTGGTTTTGCTCTTTGCACCAGCTCAAGCTGCGAGGCCACCACGGGCACCTTCCTAGGACCATCAGCTCTTCCATCAGCAGTGGAGCAACTGCTTGGCCTCAACTGGATATCCCTTCTCCCCTCAGAGTCATAGAATGCACCTTTCCTCTAATTACTAGAATCGACTAGCGAAAATGTATAGAATATAAGATGCATATAAAGCTGATCTAATAAGGGTCCATGGAGAGATCTACTCTGAAAATCAGTTTGGGACATAAGTTCCCAGTCAGCAGCCCCTACAGTGGCAGGGGCCCAGGGCCCACCCGGGGCACTTTGTGTGTGGTTCCAGAGTGCTGCAGAGCCACCACGCCCGGCCTCACGAAAGGACAAAGCAACAAGAACAATAACTTCACACTGTGGGGATCATGTTGTTTACTTTCAAAGCATTTTCATTCAGTGGGCTACATTTAAGCTGCACAAGGATCGATGCTCTATTTTTAATAAAGTGTTTGCTTGTCCTGAGCTGTCCTGAAAAGTGTCTTGGGGACACCGGCACACACAGCAAAACCCACCGCAGGGACTTCCCTGGAACGTGAGCATTTCCAATTTCTGTAAACGCCGGCGTCTGGGTTGGAGAGCTGCTGTGGCCGGCCACAGAGTGGAGCTTTCGGGCTGCTAGGGTGTGGCTGAGTGGGGACGCCCATGCCCACGCCTTTGGAGACACCGGATTCGACTCTGGACAATGCTTTGGGACTCCCAGGCTGCCCTCTCTGATCTGCTGCCTGCAAGCTTGCCTTCCAGCCCCGCTCCAGGTCACTCCATCCTCGTCCGGCGCTCCCTGCCCACCACGCTCTTTGAGCCTGGCAACAGCTCCTGCCCTACAGATGCAGCGGGACCACTTTGGGGGCCTGTCTGTCACTCTGGGCTCCACGGCCCATCAGTCCTGGGCCCTCACTGGCTATTTTTGGCTGAGACAACCTGTTTTAGGTCTTACTTTGATGGTTCCAAATGGTGGGTACAGCACCTTTTGCACTAGCCCAGCGCTTTCCAACTGTGGCCTGTTCTTAGCAGCACGTGTGCCCTCGTAAGACAGAGCCCGTGTGCCAGTCAGAAGCACCAGGACTCCACTTGCTGCTGTCTGGGAGACCTTAAGTCCACATGTGCAGTGAGCATGTGTCACATGTCTTGTGTCTACGAGGTAGTAGAAGCGTGCACATGTATGTCGTGTTCATACACAAACACACACGGTCTGTTTTCCTTATTTCCCCTCATTTATCCCTGGTCCTTTGACAACTTCACTGCTAACCAGCACTGGTACCCAGAGCAGCATTTGGGAACTTCTGTTGTAAACCACCTAGGTCCAGTGTGTCTCACACAGAGGCACACCACACCACCTGGGAGTGCACACTTTCCAGATAACGCCAGTCCAAGGCCAAACGCTGTAACTTTCCCCATTGACTGCCTCAGGGGCAGCAGGAGGTAAACTGCCTTTGCTCAGGGCTTCCAAACAGCTTTGCTGCTGAGAAACTGAAGCATTCAGGAGGAAGGCGCTCTGGGGTCAAGGCTCTGTGTATAATAAGTTCAAACATCCTTGGGAAGGAAGTTCCCAGATGAGCCATTTGCAGATGAGATGCCGCCCACTAACAGCCATGGCCTACCCCCGTATCCTCCAGCAAAGCCCCTGATGCAGATTAAAAGGGACCCATTTTCCCCGGTAAAAGGAATGACTATATTTAACCATTTTTTCCATGATATAGTCCTCTATAGATAAAACAAGGCCTACTTGCCCAGGTTGTTGCAGGGATGAGAAGGAAAGCCCAGCAGAAACCCAGCCCTGGGCGGCACCCAGAGCCCTCCGCGAACTACAGCTATTGTTACACCAGCTTCCTATGCCTCCTCTACAATGTATTCTGTTTTAAGGATCCTATAAAAACCTACTTGTTCAACCTCATTTTGATATTCACTTCCCATTTTTTTGAATTCATCTATTTTCATGAATAGTACCATTATATTCAACTTTCCGAGTGTAGCGTCATTCTAATTCCCTGTGTGTTCATAAAAGATTGGTTATGCTTGAGATATACAATCAGACATATTATCAGAGAGTCAGTAGAATATTTTCCAGGAAAAGAGGAAGTGGTCAACTCTTAATTCTCTGCATCAACTTACCAGAGTAGTGGAGAAAATAATTCTAAATAGCCCAGAGACCAAAAAAGTTAAACAACAAAAAAACTCTGGGAATACAGGCAGATGCAGACCTTTCTAATTTTTATTTTTGCATGTACCAGCTCTAGGTGGAAAGGCAGGTTAGACGTGACTGAGTGACTGTCTAAATCGGAACCGGGATGGATCTGCACTGCTGAGACAGCTGGTGATATTCCCCCTTTTGCAAAGCACAGTATACATGGGCAGACTTCCAGAATTTCGTGGTGACCTTTGAACCTTGCTTGCCATAGTCACCTGTTTCCCATCCTCATTTCACACATGTATTGTGAAAATAGTGAAATAGTATATATGAACTAGCTCAAACTCTTTAGAAGAAAGGCATCCTATAAATTTGGACCCAGAATTTTATCTTCTTCATTTTGAGAGTTAAATGTCACCTCTTTGGGGACGGGTGACTAAGCCTGGTGATAGCGATGGGTTTCGACAAGTCAGGGTGCACCCTGAGGACCAGAAATTAGAGCTCAGCCACCACTCTGGGCACCAAGGGGACCCCAGGTGAAGCACTGCAAGGAGAAGTTGGGAGTCGTCTGTATTAATATTTGGAGACCTGGGCAGGTGCACACTGTTCCCTGGGGAGCCTATTGCTGACTGCAGGGTCCACTAACGACTACACCCAAGCCCAGCGGGTAGGGAGAAACCCAAGGATGGGGTGGCGGCACAGGCTGGGGGACAGAGAGGTAACAGTCAGGTCACCTGGAGCTGGGCTCCAGGCTCTTTACTGTCTTCCTCCTTCAGCGAGGACCTGGAGGACTGGCCTTATGGGAGAGTGCAGGATCATCTAGAAAGGTCAAATGGCCCAGCCCTGGGAAGAGGTCATTTAGCACCTTTCCTCTGGGCTTTTCTCTTGCACTTCTTTCTCTAAAATGCAGATTACCCTTCATAAAATTTGCATCCTTATTTTTTCTTAACATCAAACATTTCCCCATTCTATGAAAAGCTCTTCATAAACAAAACCTTCTTACATGTTGGCTGTATAACATTTGTTCTTAGGGAAGCAACGGAATGTTCTCGACCACAGGGCTTTTTCCAAATTTCTTAGAGGGTAAATTTGCACTGCCAGGAACAGACCTGTTCAGCTCATACGCATCTGGAGTGAGCGTGCCCTGACCGTGCTGGGTGTGAAGGAAATGGGATGTCCCCCTGCTTGGGAACGGAAGCTGGCTCCCAAGTGCAAGGTCTGGATTCTGCTCAAAGTAAACCCGTGCATGATAACCCTACATGGGATGTTGCCATGGACCTGCCAGCTTGTGCAGACCCTTATTTTGTCTTCGCCCTCAGGGACGACTTGGGAACAGACCCGTAGGACACATGCACAGCAGTGACATTAATAAAGGGGTAAATGTAGGCCAAGTCTGGTGCGTTTGACAAAGAAAGAAGGAAGTGCTTCGAAAGCCAGGTCGGTCTTTGAATGTCAGAGTGAGGAGTTGGGGCCCCTGGTGAACTCCCAGGAAGAATTGGGGTCCCTGGTGGACTCCCAGGAAGAGTTGGGGTCCCTGGTAGACTCCCAGGAAGAGTTGGGGTCCCTGGTGGACTCCCAGGAAGAGTTGGGGTCCCTGGTAGACTCCCAGGAAGGTCTGATTGCAGCCCCATCCAATGGCACACGCTACTGAGCCTCAAAGGGAGATGCCAGTCATGTGTTTACGTCGTATTAATATTTACCAAATGCCTCTATGCTCAGACAGTGCTCCAGGCACCTTGGGGGAACAAGCCTCATATGCCACGCTCCCCACTCTGGGAGCAAACACTAACTGTGCATTCAAACATGCTTGAGCACTGGACTTGAGCTGCTTGGGCAGTGTCCGGCCCCGCCACTAACATGCCTTTCCCGACTTGGTTTCCTTGTCTGTAAAATGAGGATAATATTAGTTCCTATCCCCTAGGGTTAATGTGAAGGTAACTCGAGGTCATGCGTGTAAAGCACCTAGTCCAGGGCCGAGGCCACCATAAGAACTTATCTCAAAGGATAAAAAC
Organism: Varecia variegata; assembly: GCA_028533085.1. Lineage (NCBI taxonomy): Eukaryota > Metazoa > Chordata > Mammalia > Primates > Lemuridae > Varecia > Varecia variegata. The sequence goes on along the minus strand of CM052445.1, from coordinate 62,845,163 downwards.
TCTTATTATTTATAATCACAACTACACGGCAAAACAGAGGTGACTGTCCCAGGGCAATAATTATAGCACAGAAACAGAAAAGGAATTCAAGCACGCAGAGGTCACGTCCTGATAGCAAAGGTCCAGTGCAATTGGGGTGGCAAAACAGGACCCCAGCCTGCCGGGTCCTTCTCCCATCTCCGGTGGAGCTTGCTGTCACTGGTGGGGTCGGGACGCCTCAGTCACACTTGTCTAGAGAAGTCAGAAAATGTTTGGAGAAGAGGAAAAATTCCTACTAAAAATTTCCCCCTGTGAAGAGCATTAGAGAAGAGATGGGTGAGGAGAGACAGCAACACCCAGGCTGCAGGTGCAAGAACCTGCACCTGTGCAGAGAGGGAGGAAGCTCAGCGGCTCCCGAATCTCACTGCAAACCAGTCAGGGGACCTGACTGCTGGACGTGGACCGACATCAGAGCCGCAAAGAGAGTAGAGAATCGTACTGTTATTCAAGGACATGGAAGCCGAAGCCTCTCAGATTTTATTAACAAAGAGTAAACAGTCACCTGTCTGTGATGATGTAGAGAACCCTCCTGCCTAGAGACGGGACTGAGGCAGACAGCTTTTGAACAGACCTATACAGCTAGGGACTTTGGGTGGCCGCCACACCCCTGGAGGGGTGAGTCAAGGGTGGAATGTGGGCAGAGCAGGGATCTTCTCTGACACTCAGGGATATTTTCTTAGGGCGACGGGGCTGGTCACAGGCATAGCTGCACTCCACCCCCTCTCTACTGGTGGACGGAACACATCCTTTCCGGAAACAAGCCTGGTTGGCCCCGCCCGGGCCCTGGCAGGTTGCGATGCCTCCTGCATCCACTACTCACTGGCTCAGAGACAGACTTACGTAGCTACCATTGGAATCTGAGCTTCTGGAAACATCACTGTGTGCTTAGGTGGTAAAGAACTTTGACTGAGCTCAGCAGGGGGCTTCACCATTACCGAAAGGAAGCGCACATTTGAGAATACTGTCGATGCCAGAAATAGGTTATAAGCCAGTTACTCACAAAACCAGGGAACCCTGGAAAGACTCAGTGGTTACCTCCCAAAATACAACTCTTAAGGATGGCAAACTATGGTATAAACATAGAAAGTGATTCTTCTATTGAAAGTCAATAAATTAGAAAGCTAGATAAATCCACATATCTGTGAGCCCAACTTTTCTCGCCTCCATGTGCCCGTGCTTGGCTTTTAAGGAACCTCATATACTACAAATCAACGGCAAACTCAGGCAGACAAAGCAGAGAGAAGGGGGACATGTGCTGTCTAGGGAAGTGCTGTGTGGCGGGAGCCACTGCGTGTGTCGTCCCTGCAGCAGTCGGAGCGTGAGTCTGTGGTGCTGTCACGACCACTCTGCCTGTGGTCTGCTTCTCTCCTGCATTGGAATCTCTGACCTAAACCTAATTAAAGACGAGAAGGACTTGGAAAATCGTTTCCCAAGGCACTTTCAAAGGTAGTCCAGAAAGCTATTTTGGGGATCATATAATTTGAAAAGTGAGCCTGGGTTCTGAAAATAGCTTGTGTAGGTTCTAATAGCCATTTCAAAGCTTATTGATGCAGAATACTTAATATGTAGGTGGTAAATGAGCATTTCCTGATTTGATATTGCTCATACATTCTAGATGGTTCCATAAGGGAAAAAAGACAAAAGTGTAACAACAAAAAAGGAAGATGAAAGTCATCATTATTTGCAGATAACATGATTTCATACATAGAAAAGACAACAGTCTATAGTAAAATTTAGAATGAATCAATGAGTTTGGGGAAGCACCAACCATAAAAAAGCTGATAAACTGGACTACATTAGAATGCAGGGTATCAACATATCAAAGGACAAAGGCAAGCCACAGAATGAAAACAGGTATTTGCAATGTAAATACATGTAGCCAAACAGGGGCTTGTATTTAGAACATAAAGGGCTCCTGATGACAGACAACCCCACAGAAAAATGGGTACAAGACTGGAACCAGCAGGTCACAGGGAGAATATCCAAATGGCTAATAGATATATACAAAAGTGCTTGACCTCATTAGTAATCAGAGAAACACAAATATTGTGAGAATAAATACAAGATACCAAATTCTTCTGTTGGTTGTTTTGAATTAGTTTTTGGAATATTGCCTATCCCTCCTACTGCCCTGGGCCTTAGGAACTTGGCCCTGTGCTTGTGCATGATTTGAATCTGAGCGCTATTAGGGTCTGCTAGTCCGCCTCCCCCACACCCTGCCATCGCTGCAGAGGCCACGGCTGACTAACGAGGCCAGGCATGTGCTGGCCTGGGTCAAGGTGCCGTGGGCAGGCTGCCCTCCTGGCTCCAGGTCTGTGGAGGACTTGATCACTCTTGAGGAGAACAAGTGGGAAAAATTAGGACTTTTTTTCCTCTTTTCAACAACATGAAAACCTCTGAAATGAGTAAAAGGAAAAACTGCAGAAAATATATGATGGAGATTTGGGGTGGCTTTTCTCTCTCTCAAGCAATCTCATTCCTGCCCCATGTAGCAGACGTTTGTCCAGTAATCGGGAACTAGATCGCATTCGTTGCTCTATGACAACTATTTTTACTTTGTTAAGGCCTGGCATTATCACATAGTTTCACTGGTATACTTTAAGGCCAGTATAAAATGTGCAAGTTGATCTTTAAAGGATGGTTAAGAGCATTGTGATCTTTCTAGAAGAAACTAATATCAGTAAAATTCCTTTTTCTAAAAAAGCTGCATGGAAAGAAAAAAATATTATTGACCCCAGAAGAATCTGAACACCCAGGGTTTATTCAAACAGCATTTCAGGAGCAGCGATTTCGTGGGGAGGTCAGGAAGATGTGAGCCGCGCCACGGAGGAATGTGGCGGGGAAAGGTCCGAGACGGCCCAAGAGTCTGATTACCAAACTATGTGGAGGGGAATCAGTCAGCCAAAATAGGTCAAAACAGGCCACTCTGCTGCCAGCTACTGCTAGAAAACTCTTCTTAATTGCTGTTTTGGAAACTAATTGCCCTCAGCAGAAAGTATCTAGTAGGAGGTCTTGAACTCAGAGGAGAAGGGCCGAGTCATCTTGCGTGTAGGTACAGCTTGGGGGGGCACCGCACGCCCCGGGGTCAGGTGGCCCCTGCAGCCCTAAGGAGCCTTCCGAGAGGGGAGGCAGGCTGCCCACACTGGACACTTGGAAAAACAAAGACATGCACTTTGCTTTGAACCATAAGAGAATCCCAGAAATACTGGCCCGAGGAGGTTTTACCCTCTTTTCAGAGTTGCTTCGATGAGTTGTGAACAGGCAGATGGGGAGTTTCAATAGATTTCAAGGGATTTGCCCCAATCGAACTGACATCCTGGCTGGGCAGAGCTCTGGTGTTGGTAGACCCCCCCAGTGCCCCCAGGCCGCACCTCCCAGCTTCATTCCAACTCGCCACCCACCCACACAATGAAGCCACCCAAGGAAAACATCGTGTTACAGCGGTATCTTTCCACAGCAGTATCTTTCCACACTCGCCCTGAAACCGTAGCCCCTTCTAATCACTGACACGTCAGCTGTCTGCTTAGTGACCGTTGTAATACTGAAAATTCCTTTATTTAGCTTGCTTGAGATGAAGTCATGCAGCTATAAGAGTGACTTGCAAAACAAAATCAAGTTCCATTCTCAGTTAAAGGGGCCATGGAAAGCCTTTGAAATCCTTAATGGTACAACTTATTAGCCATCACATTTCATTGGAAAATTGTCACAGTGCTTCCAGTTTTTAAAAAGAGTAATTTGTATTTATAGAGAAACAAATACACTGTCGGTTTGGCAACTTAAAAGACATATACTTATTGAATCTGTCACATTTGGTTTTATCATTTAAAAAGATGAAAAGTTGGCTTCCTAATGCTGTGTTTTGCTGCATTTTATCAACTCCTCCTCCACTTGCTAGGGAATAATGCACTTTGCTGGGTGTGCTGGGGAAATCACTGGGCTTTTCTCCCAGTGTCATATTTCTCTGTCTCTTTCACGGTTATAATATTCCTCTATCTCTTCTTGGTTATAACATTCCATAGCTCTTTCACGAGGTGATTGAGAATACCAAACGGATGTGTGCACTAAAGTACTTCATGCAGAGCTATGCAGACCTGGAATAATTCGCTGGGACAAACCCTCTGAGTAAAGCGAAGTCAGGTTCCAACACCAGCTCTTCACAAACCAGAGCCCTCGGCCATGTTATTTAATTCCTCTGGCATCCCTTTCTCCATCTGTAAATAGGTATGACTGCACCGTGCCATCTATTTCCAAGGCTGCTACGGGGATTCAGTGAGATGACAGCCATGCAACTTTTCTTTGAAGCATAAAGAACTATGACAGCTATGAATCATCATTAATCATGAGAGGGCAGGGCATCTTCTACAGCATCAGGGCTGTTCAGACACCCTTCCGCCACCTTGCGTGTCCACCTCTCTGGTTGGTCTGTCTTCTTTCTGATCTCTTTTCAGAACAACCCCATTCCCAACAGTACCCCTTCCTAAGGTTTCTCCCTATTATCTAGGAGTCTTAATGGAGGCTTTCGTATGCCACGAAGAACATTTCAGCTTTCTGGATTTTCTAAATTAGGTGTTCTCAGGAGTTTAGGCTTTCCAACGGCAAGAAATCAAGACATTTTTAAAGTATGTTTTCTCTCACCATGTTGATTCAAAGTGATGCTAGCAAGGCTGGGGGATTGTTCTCAGAGGTGTATTGAGAATGTAAGAGGAATTGTGGTGGCATCTTACGTTATTTGAAAATTAGCATCTTTTAAAACATTTGCATTTAAAAAATAAGTGACTTGCTTAAAGGTCTAAACTTCTGCACTTAATTTACTATTGCATTTTCTTCGGATTTGCCTGTTTTCTATTTCATTATCTGATTATGAGCTTTCCACACGTTGTGCTAAAATAGAAGAAAAATTTATTTTTTGCCATAACATGGGATCTCAAAGAAATATGAGCTTTGTTCCATAATGTGTTTCTAACAAAGATCAATGAGTTGTGGCCTAGTAGAAGGTCTGTTCACCATTTCCAAAACAAGTCTTTAAAAACAGTGAATCATGTAATTTACTCAAAAAATGATCTAATATATAAAGTGATTTAACTTCTGAAATTAGATGACAGCATGAGCTGATCAAGGTTAACATGGAGAAGGCTGGGAGTCTCCGATGTCCCAGGAGCTGACAGCTGGGTCCCAGACAGGGCTGTGAACATCCCCAGTTCCCCAGCTCAGCTTCAGGAGTCATTTGGGCCAACTCTCAAGGTCCTACCTGGCTCTGTGAGTTTATATCCAAGATGAACCCTTCACAGAACAATGTCCTTCAATATCATCCTTAGTGCTGTGCAATCATTGAATTAAACATGCTGATTAGCACATTGAGCTAAACGTGTCTGTGCCATCAATGTCTTCTGCAAGTCCAATGTCTGTTTTCGTATTTCATGAAAGCAAGGAATGAAATAGATGAAGATGGTAAAATGCTTAAGGGAGACAAATCTCAGCTTATACCACATTTGCTTCAGTTAGCAATGAACTTGACGGCAGAGGTTGGCTCTTCTTCAATGTCAAGCTGGAGTGAAAAATTTTCCTAATTTTGTTTAATTGTGGAAAGATTAGACTGAACAGAAAAACATATCTGAATTGGAGAATTTTGGAAAGAAAAACAACATTTAACTGAGTTTTAAACAACTCAACAATTGAGCTAAGAAATCATGGTCCTCAGATAGAGGCTCTTCAGGATGGTTTAAACAAATGGAAAACACATTGATCAGGAACAGCTGATTTTGTCCAATAAATAAGTGCTCCAGAAGTTCCTTAGGAAGATTTTTTTTTTTAGGAGAGTAAGTATCTTTCTGATCAACTTTCTCAGACTATTAATTTAACTGAAGACTTCTTCTTGCCTATAGTCTACTGAAGACAAAGTCATAATTATTAGTCTAGATTAATGAGGTTTATGGTATTAATATATTATTTTGAGTTTATGGTTCTATTCATCACTTAATAATTTAAAATATTGACTCTATTTTATAAGTGAATTTCAGGAAAACATTATAAATCTATTTAGACTTTACTAAGACTATGAGAAATTCATCATTTTGTGTATGTGACCAAGAAACTGCATAGCTCTTTATGTTCACAATTTCCTTTTAAAGGTTGGCTTTTAAAACTGATGGACAAGGCCTCAAACTTCACTCAGGACAAGTGCCTTAACTAGTGATGAAAACAAAATTAGCAGGAGAACTATTTCTCTTGGACCGTTGGGGGGATTTTAACGCTTCACCGACACCCACAGAATGAATTCCTCTCCTAAAACAACACAAGCCAATGACTTCAAGCTGAATGTCTTTGTGTTCCATTCCAACACCCCATCCCCAATCTCTTCACTATAAAGAGACACACACTTGAAAAACACCTGGCATTGCTTAAGAGGATCACTCTGAATGAAGCACATTCAATTCCTTGCCTTTTCATGGCAAGAATCAAATGTAAAGTGCAGGGTCCTATTTCTGAGATTGACAGACCAGGAGGGCTGGCTGGGTGGAGGAGGTGATGTCACAGAGCTGGTTTCTCGATGGAATCAAATGTGGTCTGTGACACAAGGAAAGTTTGTCTTTAATATCCAGAGTGGGTGATTGTGTGTGCTGAGCTCTGGGGTCATGAGGACCCCAGCTCAGGAAGGAAGCCACCAGTGGAGGGTGGACGACTCAACCAGAGTAACTGAGGCAGAGATTTGTCGGGCAAGAGCCCTCTGGGAGTAGGGTGCCACGGGGGCACGGGCCAGCCTAGGTTGGTGCCAGCAGAGCCGCATAGTGGATGTGTGCTGGAGACAGGCAGAGGTGTCTGGGCTGAGGCACTGCAGGTCACTAAGAGAATACTGCTTCCAGCTTCTGGGGACAAAGGGCACTATACACCAAACAAGGCTTATCAGAAATCCAATCTTGCTGTCTATCCGTGAGCAAGACTTTTGTGTTACAAAGTGGTCCAGTTTTTGAGCTGGCTGACAAAGTGCCACCTGAGACCATGTGAGCTGCACTGATGCTTGAGAACTAACTTGACACTCACGGGAAGACAGTGGGATCCTGAGGTGGCCAAGGAGAGTAACAAGCTGACACCAGGAAATAGATTAGGAATCACGACCCGGGATGTGGGTGGCTCCACTGGGCACCACCCGCCTGACTGGGAATCACACCTGGGCAGTGGGCCCAGGCCTGAGGCAGGGCCGGCGTGGCGCCTGTGGGTCACCTTGGTCCTTAAGGCTGCAGGGGCCTGAGAAGGGCTTGTGCAAATCAGGGTCAATGAAAACTCAAATAACTCATGTCCTCAAAAAGCCTATTTAAAAAATCTCCTGTGGCCTGCGATATGCTGATGGAACGAGAGACTGAAGTGTTATCTCTGTATTGAGACACCTTCGGAGTCACTTGCCAAGGCTCCATGACACAGGGCAGCAGAAGGCCGGGGAGGGGTTGAGCTGTCAGGAGGGAGGGGGAGGAAGAGGAGGCAAGCTCAAGTTCAAGCTTAGGAGGGCAGAGAGGCTATATTAGCAATTGGCACCTTTGGGGAGGCATTTATTCTGCACCAGGCACTGGGTTAAGTGCTCTATATGCATTATGGAATTTAATTCTTTTAGCGACTTTCTGGGGGAGGATTACAAACTCATCTCACAGAGGAGGAGAACAAACGCTCAGGAATCTAAAGATCTCGCCTGAGGTAACACAGTGACTCATGGAGCCCAATTTGAATCCACAAATAGGACTCTGGGTCGGAAGCTCCTCACTCCTGGGCAAGGCACAAGTGCAACCGGGGTTCTGAGCAAATGGCTTAAAATGAAGTTCTGGAACACGGCACCTTCATATTGCAGGAAGTGCCTGTTCCACCTCCTACAGCTCTGTGCCTTGAAGGGGAGAGCAGCCCCTCTAAGGACAAGGAGTCCAAAGAAGAGGAGGAGATAAAGACAAAGTTGACAAAAGGATGAAAAATCTGCAGCAGGAAGCTTCAAATTATTGGACTGCCTTAGTAACTGTTTAAATCAAGAATTCTTCAACTTGATTCACTAATCTTCCGATGTGCCTTCCCTTGGAGGCTTTGACATGATATGTCTGACTACTTAATCTTTGCTTTTATCTCTAGTATGTGGTTGTCTTACATGGAATTTTCCAAAGGACTCCATTTGACAGATGTTTTAACTAGAGACGGTAAATGCATGACTGACCATCACCAAGGAAAATAAAATATCAGTCCACAACTACAGAGCCACCCCTAACAACTTAGAAAGATAACTGGTGGGAGGAACTGTGTTTTCAACTTAGTTTCAACACAAAATAAGCTTCAAGTAAACTCTCCATAAAGTATGAGTGCTGTTTTCTGTTTCTGATTAATTGGTTCTAAATGGTGATTCAAAAATGTGTTGATTTCTGATTACTATGCACACATTTGGTTTAAACTTTGTTAAAATGATGAGCTAAGGCTGATGGTGTAAGAAGAACCATTTTTACAGAAATAAACGTGTTTTCTGTTCTCTTCATGCCTCTAACGGGCTATTTTTGCAAAGCTCAGGGTCAAACTCACTCCCAGGCATGACATGACCCTGGCGGGTTCGGTGCTACATATCAAAAGATAAAAAGCTCTGCAAAGGGAGAAATTCCTTAACCCTGACAAAGAACAACAGATTAAATGATCCTGCCCCAACCATGGCTTCCTAAAATGCGCCTGTATAATAAGCAAGTGAGTGTGGTGTGTTCCTTGTCATGTTTCAGAAACCTGGAGCCTGATCCAGGGCAGGGGCCCCAGTCCCATACTGCTGATTGCTAAGAGTGACCATTCAAGGGGAAAACGGGATCCCAAAGCTGGAAGAGCCCCCCAGACACTGTCTCCCAGAGTCACTGCTCAAACTATTAAATGGAAATAGCTTGGCACTCTGCCTTGCAGTTGAAGCATATTTTGCATTAGTCTGACTTTGTAGATAAGCCAACGTCTGTCTGTCCAGTAGTTTTTTACACAGCAATTCAAATTGAGTGAAACCAATGAGAGAGAAACTCATCTTTGGTTGATCTTAGGTGCATATTTTTGAGGGACGTGCCTTTAGCACTGTGCATAATGATTGGTGCTGTGATCAAAAGTCCCCAAACCACCCAGCTTCAGTTCTGCCCAGGACCCCTGCCTTTCCCTCTCTCCCTCTTTCTTTCCTCCCACCAGCTCCTGCCAATCCCAGCTGCTACGCCAGACACGAGCTGGGCACTGCGGGGTCAGCATGCCCAGGCTTGGTCCCTGCCCTCACGGGGGACCCTGGGGCCCATGCTCAGGATTGGGGAGGAAGAGGAGGCCTCCTGCCTGTGGAAGTTTCTTACTTCACCTCTGCCCACCCCATCATGTGCGGGACTCCTCTGTCTAGGAGAGGCGCCCTCGGGCTGGGCCCAGCTTCCCTGGCACCCACTCACGTAAGCCCCAGGTTCTACAACTGTGGAGATATCAGTCATGCTTAGCATGACGAACTCCACAGGGAGAGAAGCAGACAGCAAGAATGGTGTTACAGGACGGTTGTTACAGTCAGGAAATCAGGACAATTACCAAGTAAGGAAGCCAGGAAAGGGGGTGACTTTCCTCCCTGACATTCCCAGCTGGACTCTTCCGGTGCAGATCCACCCACGGGCCTCCCTCACCTGGTGCTCAGGAGGACATAGGCCAGTCTGGGGGCCTTTTCCTCCTGAAAAAGCGACCACTGCTAGTCTCAGAAGCAAACACCCTGCCAACTTGGTATGAGGGGAGTCCAGAAGGAAATTCTCTTCTAAGATTCTGTTTTACGTTTTTCTATCATGTTGCCAAACCCAAAGCCTCTTGAGTTTTCTTGTTTTGTTAAGTTATACTTAGGTTTCAAAATTATGTGAACAAAATGTTCTTTGTTTTTAAGTCTTTCCATTTGTTCTGGAAATAATTTAGTTACACCTTGACTTACTTTAATTAAAATTAAAATTCTTCCCTTGGCTGACATTTCTCAAACTTAAAGAAAATGAAAACAACTGTCCAAAGGCATTAGGAAAATGCCGTCTGGCCAGTTCTGGCCATGTGAACCACTGCAGGGCGGTCTGTGCACACCACCCGGCCTCCGCGCCACACGGCGGTGACCCGTGCCAGGAGCTCTGGGCACGGGAACCTCCCCCACTGGCACCCACGTCCCGCAGGCTGGCCTCATCCTGTCCTCTCATCGTGGCTCAAATTACCTCTTCTCTCCCAAGACTCCAGTGACACTTGAACTTTACTCTCTGTGCCCTCAAGTTACTTATGTCTTGAGAATGAAGACCCATATTTATTAAAAAACAAAAATGAAAACCAAGAGTAGACATCAACTAATATTTATCAAGTACTACAATGCAAAGATATGTGCAACTTCTTCTTTTATCCTCAGAGCACATATTTCAGGTAAGAACTATTTTAACTCCGGTTTCAAAAACGTAACTAAAGTGTAAAGAGCCACGTAACTCGCCCAATGTCACGTGGCCAGGAATTAGCAAAAGTAGGTTTCGAGCCCAAGTCCCAAGCTGGCCTCGCTCCCTGCATCCCTGCCTGAGCCCGGGCTTCCCTCTGCACCCCCGGAACACGGTGCGTGTGGTTCATAGCGCGGTTCTGCGCCGTGAGCGAGGCTCCCACGGTGTTCGCTGACGAGCACAATCGCACGGGAAGTCAATCGTACTGAAAGTCCAGCGTAGGACAGAAGGTGAATCTGGTCTCAAACAGTGAACTTCTGCAGGTTGCAATCCCAGATGGCATATTTAACCTTGAAACTGAGGCAGACAGTTGAGCAACTCCTTCACCACACACACACACACACACACACACACACAACAGGGCACTCAGCCTCACTGCTCCCAGCTTGTCCTTGCTCTGGCCCAGACATGAGTCCACGGGAGGACTGATGTGCAGAACTCGCCAGTGGATATCATTCCTAGCGGAATCTGGCATGTTCATGTGGTGAAAGAATCTCACATGAATGATCTCATTGTGAACTTGTGATACAGTTATAGTATTCCTGTTTAGAGATGGAGACAACGGTGCCCAGAAAGGAAAAGTGACTGTTGTTAGTCACTGGACTCAAAGCCAGAGACTCCGCCTGTTTGTAAGAGTCCAGATGTGTACCTGTTGGCACATGTGGACTTCAAGGAGAACCGCAGCACGAAACAGAGTAGTGCAAGCAAACCCCAGCACACTGGCCCAGGAAACAGTGGCTCCCGTTGTCATTCTGCTACTGTCCACGGGGCCTCCTGTATGGCTAGGATAATTTTAGGAAGGTCTCTTGTCCCCCATGGGATTTCAGCAAATCTTTCTCTCAATTAGGAAATTCTAATTCTCAATTAGAATTTCCCAACAGCCTCTCTTTCTGCCCCTAAATAAAGCTGCGTTTGCACCTCCCCTTCCCCTTTACACAGCTATAGCGGAACCAGCCTCAGTGGCCTGGCATCTCAGACAGGGCCTGGAGGAGCGTGGGTACTGCGTCTGCAGGGACTCTGCTGATGGGGGAGTCTCCCTCTGTCCACTCTGCTCGCTCCTTGCTCAGCCTCTGAGGGCCTCTCCTGAGTGCTGTCCTTTTAGCCTTTATTGTTCAGAGTTCCTGAGGCTGCCCAGTCATCCTCATGCTTTGGTCCAGCCTCTCTGCAGAGGGGACCCTAAAAAGCAGGTCTGCCTGGCACTCCCTAGGGGCAGCGCTGGCCCTCTTCTGTGTCAGCAGCCCTTGAGGAGAAAGGAGCCAGGAGCATCCTTCAGCCCTGTGTTGTGTGTGTGCATACACGTGTGCAGGTATGTATGTGTGTATGTGTGTATGTACGTGTATGTGTGCAAGTGTGTCGGTGTTCTCTTTCTCTCTCCCTCTCATCTCTATCATTTATCTCTATACATTCCACATAGATTGATAGTATATGTTTTCTACATATGATATACATATTTTCAATATGAATATATATTCTGTGGCCGGCATTTATCCACTTAGCACAGTGGTTACAAGCATAGGTTTTAGACTCAGCGAGTCCTAGATTTCACTCCCAACTTTACTCTTCTTGACCTTCCCAAGTGGCCTGACCTGTTCATGCCTCAGTTTACCCATCTGTAAGGTGTCAGTGGCTTTGAGCAGTTCCTGGCTCCATGTTGCTCACCAAACGCGAGTTGCTGTGTTTCTACCATGGGACGTTCTAGCTGCTTCTGGGAGTTCTGGAATAGTAGGGGCATTTTCAGGGACTCCTCTTTCTTGTGTCTGGTCCGGGGATCCCACAAAGACTCCCAGGGGACCCCTTCCTCTCCTCCAACCTGGAGTCAGTGTCACAGGGCGTGAGGACAGCAGGAGGGCCCGGGCTAGCAGGCCCCATTGCATTGGCGGGTTTATTGCGTTGCCCCTTCCTGATGCCAGTCTGTGACTGTTGCACCACTGATGCTAATCAGCGTCTTTCCCCGGGGGACCACCAGAGCTTTGAGGCCCAGGGCACTCGCTTTTGGCCCCATCCCCCAACAGAAGCCCTTTCCCTGTTCTCACAGGTCCCCTCACTCCACAGTCACAGACCCAAAGATGCTCAACATGCAGAAAAACATTGTTATGTAATTTCCACCAGGTACCAGATCATTTGTCCAGGTGACTCAAAAACACAGATGCTCCTCCAATTCCCACGTGGGAGATCACTACACTGGACAAAAGCAACAAAACAGGAACTTTACGGGTGGGGCTGAAACAATCCCGGAAAAAATGCAAATCCTCCACAGGCAGATCCGAGCTTCCTTTACCATCACATCCAGCTAGTGTCATCCATGCGGGACAGCATTTAATTTGGGGGGAGAACCCACAGTGACAAAAAGAATATATACATACATATGTGTGTGTGTATATATATATGCACACACACACACATACTCTTTTATTAATAGTTCCGTGACTGTATTCCTCATCCAAAAGATTTGTTTGAACACTGTCAACTGACTGCATCTTCATTCACCATGTTTCAGGGCCCGGAGAGGATAAACATATCAGTGAACAGTTCCGGGAGGGAAGATGCCAGATACCCTGAACTTGGATTGTGGTAACAACAATGACACCGGAGGATGATGTGTTTCTGGGTGAAAAAGTGGGTGATGGGTGAAGACAGATGTTTAATGTCTATAGGAGCTACAACGATGCCTCAGAATCCTATCCCTAATGACAGCTGAGAATGCTGTCAGCTGGAGAGAGCCCTTTAGCTAGACTCTCAATGGGTTTCACTTGGAAGGGCAGAGGTTCCAGCTGGGCCCAAGGGGTGGGTGCAGGCATCCCGACATCTGCCACACAGGTACCCTGCCAGGAAAGGGACAGGGTGTCCTTCACCTTCCAGAGGCCGAGGCCACTGCGTGCAGATAGGTTGTGCACAGAATAAAACCGACCAGGGCGGGGGCAGAGGCTGCTGCATTCCTGCTTCTCGTTTCTGGTTATGGATGGCAGGGTGGTGACAGGCCAGTGTGCGAGGCAACAGCCATTGGTCACCAGCCATCCTTGTTCTTGGCCCCTCCTCAGCCCCAAACTGATGTAGAAGCTGCGGCCACTGGGCGGCTGCAGACTCCAAGCCACTGCAGTGGCCTGAGCAATGCCCTGCGGCACCTGCCGCGTGCCCGTCCCTGCCATCCACAGGGTTTTTAGGCAGGCGAGAAGGGGACTCCTGTTCTTTAAAGCACATGAGGACACTGCCTAACACACTCATAAGGGTTCATAACCCTTCACCCAGACATTACATCTTATGTTAACATTTTCTATAACCTTGGCATATTTATATCAAAACTAAGAAATTAACATGGTACAGAAATTAACATCAGCACATTAAAACTGCAGACTCTGTTAGAATGTCACCACTAGCGTAGTGTAGTCTTTCTGCCCCAGGATTTGCCCGGGGACACCACAGTGTACATAGAGGAATGGTTTTTACAAAAGAGCTGCTACTTCAAAAGGCAGCCTCATTCAGTGCAACAGAACACATCTTAACAGAGTGCATCAGGGATCTACCAGGAGCTCGGGAGAGGGGCCGAGCATCTAGTGCCCAGGGCAGAGCTTGCTGGGCAAGCTGAGGGCTGCTTGCACTTTCTTGCTTTGAAATTCACTCTCTGACCACATCAACAGGGCTAGAGAAACTCGGGCAGTCTCCCTAAGATTAGACACCACCTTCTTTCATGAATAATGAAAATACAAATTATCGTCCCCTCACAGCAGTTGAGGGAACTGAGAGCAGTATGCCATTTAGGCCATTACCTGTCCTGAGATATTCTCATCAACTGAAGGGCACGGTCACCCAAGGGGAATAGCAAGAAGATGCCCATCCAATGGCCCTGCCCTTTCTCTCATCTGAACTGACGAAGTACCATTTATGTACTGGATTCCAGAAGCTTCTACACTATGAAGATAAAAGCCTCACGCAGCATGTCCACTTTTAAGTGATGTCCTGGAGCTCACCTGGTGGAATCTTCTCACTGCTCCCCTCCCCCCAGCCACCTGCAGGCCCTCAGAGCTGCCTCTGCAACTCACCTGGGGTGCGCTGCTCACCTGAGAGAGCACCTGAGCAGTCAGCACAACCAGCTCTTCAACCTTTTCTTTCAGGCCCCAGGGGCAAAGTCTGTTAAGTGACTTGCTCCAAAGTCAAACAGCCAGTTAGTAGCCAGGCTGGGGTTAGGCTTCATTCCCCCTCCAGACTATGGTGCGGTCACAGGGCCCTTGATCTGCGAGCCAAGTCAGCCAAGGCCAGGACTTCACCCACCACCTCAAGGAGTGATGGTAGTGCCAACAAACATCGGCAGACAAAAAGCAAGAGGCCAATTTCAGAGTTTTCTCTAAAACCCTCTAATCAAAGATAAATGCCCTTTTCAGATTAAAAGAACAAGAAATTCCCAAACCACCTACTAGGTAGTGATCTCTTCATTAGGTCATCAAACAATGTCGAAAAGTTAAGTCTCCACTGCACGTAGTTTTTCCCTAGAATTTTTTCAATATTTTCTTTCTCCCTCCTCAGAAACAGTTACATAATCCTTTGCTTTTTACTATTTTAGCCAAATCTTTGTTTTCTCTCCTAGAACTTTTTCCTTACATTTCACATTGTCTCTCGCTATGGTTCTAAATGTATCCCTCGGTCAGTGCCAGAGCCTGTCTTCCCTCTCCCTGCGCTTTCCTGCCTGCCCTTCCCACCTGCCTCTAGTTCTAGAACACTGGTGGCAAATCCCGGCTATTATTTATTGTGGCCAAGTCATACAAGCCACCCAGGGAGGGCAACTTTAATAGCCTCTAGAAAGCTGAGCTATGCTTGTGTTTCCACTCTCATGGTGGAACCTTGTGATTTTTCCCTTCTGCATTTGAACAACAGGGTACAGCTGCAGGGAATATGGGAAGGGACTGTTATTCTTGATCCCGACACTGAACTCTGGGAAGCACTGAAGCTTCATACATCTCTCCCCACTCATCAATAAGCCCCCAGGAAAAGCCTTGCCACCACAGCTGCTTTTGGAGGGGAACGAAAACAGTGGCAGCCTGCAAGAGTCAAGTGAACTTTCCAAGGCTTGGTGCAGTGGAAAACCTGTCAGAAACCAAGCTGGTGCAGAGGCATTCAGGAGCCCAGTATCTCCCAGGGCACCAACATAACACCTGTGCTTTGAGGGCTCCTGGCCACATACCTATGAGAACTCACGTGGTGTGGCCCTGTCTGGCTGAGGTCCTTAGCTGGGCCTTCAGCCTGCTGTGTATTTGATCTCAGGGAAGGCCTTTGTTCTTGGGAATTCTCTTCCTCCCAGAATCAGGCAGGACTGCATCTCTTAGATCTTCAAGGCTGCTGCCCTGCCCCTTGAGATAAGTAGCAATGCTTACAGGGGCTGCAGCGAGTGCTTTGAAGTCTCCACTAAGGTTACAACATGCAGCAGAGGGAACCATCCCTTCAGCAGGTCCCGTGGACACCTCCTGGCACCAGCACCATGCTAGCCTCTCAAAGCACTTCCCAGGAGCCCACTCATCCCAAAGCCCCCTGCCCCCATGAGGTGGGTGAAATTATTAACATGCCAGTTATGGGGGAGCTGACACAGCGGTCTGCTGAGTGCTCACCTTAGGCAGCCACCCTTCAGCAGCCTGCCCAGCTGGGAATGGCACCCAGGCAGCTGCCTGAGTCTGGGATGGGACCCCTTGTGCCACATTGCCTTCCAGGATGGGCGTTTTGTACATGCACTCGGCATCTTGGCCTTGCATTCAAGCAAGGGTACCTCAGAAAAGGCAACTTGGATGGCAGAGAACACCCTCCAAGTGGCCCATGCAGAGCCCGGGGTCCACACTGAGCCCTTCACCCAGGCTGCCAGGGGTGTTTCTGCTTCCCCCGCTGCACAGACACCCGATGATATTGCTTCTTGCGTGCTCCGCACTCCTGGTCCTCGGCAGAGGACGAAGGAGGGGGACTCCCGTTCCCAGGAGCCCGTGCCTGCACCTCACTCTCTTGGCCCAAGGTCCAGATCCGCAGAAATCACCCACACCCCAGGAGACCCAGTGCCCTCCCTGCTGACTTACAGATCCAGAAGAGTGGGTGTGGGTTCCAGTCCCACTGGCCCACTTACAAAGACAGAGACCTTGGGCAAGTTATTTAAACTCTTTGTGCCTCTTTTTTTTTTCTCACCTATAAAACAGGGTAATGATAGTTACCTACCTCCTAAGCGTGTTTTCCTGTGAGGCATAGATGTACTAATGCACACAAAATGGAACACAGGAAGTGCTCATTAATTACGCGCTCTTAGCCACCCATTGTCCCTGCGTCTGCTGTAAAGCTCTAAGATACAAGCAGAAACCCTTTCTACTGAACCGACCCCCCCAGAGGAAGAGTCCTGAGACAGGCAATGAGACAGGACTCTGGAACACGGCCGGTTAATAGGGAGCAGAACTTGCCACAATTAAGAAAAATCTTTAATAACTACAGTTAAGGATCAAGCCATTGTTTCATGAGTAACAGCTATTAAAGCCAGTGGTCAATAAAAATTTAATAAGTAGAAGATCAGCTCATGGAACATAACCAATTGCATGTCTCTTAAGAACACATATTAATGTTTCTAGTAAAATGATTAAACTATTTATCTATTTTTATTTGTAGCTTTAGAATCTAAAGCCCAGAGAAATAAAGTAAATTGGCAAGAGATCTCAACTGCCTCTCAATATTCCAGCTCAATTTTTCCCAAACTTTGGCATCACATGGAAAATGCAGACTCCCGGGCTCCAGCACAGAAAGTCTGACAGAAGGTCTGGGATGCAGACCAGAGGTCTGAATTTATAATAAGCCTTTCCTGGTGATTCTGCTCTAGGGGGTCCAAGGACTGTACGTTGAAGAAGCTCTATTGGGCAAGAAATGTTCTTGGTCCCATTCAAGGACCTAGAGTCAAAGAGACTCAGGGTGAGTTTGCAGCACTCCGAGGTTTGGGGGGAGGCAGACAGGTGTGCTGCATGTCGAAGGGCACGTGGCCCCATAACAACCTGAGGGGGATTCACTTCCTCAAAGGGGGGAAACCAAGGCCCAGGATTTATGAGATCAGGGCAAAGCCATGTTGAGTACCCAGTTCTTCTAACATGAAGCCCTTTCCACCAATTTTCAGATCAGTCCTGATAGGAATTCCTGGGACTCTCGCCATCCTCAGGAATGGAAACAGTGATGTTACAAAAGTGGCCCCAGGGGAAGAAGCAGTGTGGGCATCAGCACAACCAATGCACACACTCATGACACACACTGGTACTTTTTTGGGGTCTCCTCCTTCTTTGAGTGAGTGAGGGAAAGAGAGAGAGAGAGTGTGTGTGTGTGTGTGTGTGTGTATTGCTTCTGGTTCACAAATCTGGGTCAAGTCTTATGTGTAATACAGGTACGTGCATAAGAACCCAGAGTCATTGGGTTGGTCCAAACATCTAGATTCTGATCTTAAGTCAGTACTGGGGGAAGGAAGGAGAGACAGACCTGAACTTTAAGAAAACTTTGGTCTGGAATGCTCTGGACAAAGTCTCTGTGTTCCTCCTCTTACTTCCCAACCTGGGCCCTGAACCAGAGCAGAAAGCAGCAGAAAAGCAGAGTTAAAGTGGTTCTTTCCCAAAGGAGAGTAGCTCTTCCTCACTCACTACCTGTAAAATCCTTGTTTGTTTTACATCAGGACAGAACAATGTAAAATTAACAGAATTTAAAGATAACCGCTAACAGTTCCCCTTTGTCTCTGTGTGTGCTCTAGCAGGGTGGGACCTGGGGTGGGGAGGGGTGATTCCCAGTGGCGCCCACCTGGCCAGAGGCTGCGGCCACGGGTTGGTCCATCAGACAGTCGACAGAAGTGGGGATGAGGACACTTGAGGGTCCCCTCAGTTTAAACATTCGTGTCCTCAACCAAGAAGACACACCAAACCTATCGCACTTTAGCCACGGTTACATAAAGCGCCGTAGAAATGGCTCCTGCTATTTGAACAAAATGTATGCAATCCATAGTGCAGGCACCACGGACGACATTGGCAGGGCGCCCTCCGCGGCGGGGTCTGGGGGACAGCGCTCAGCACACAGGGTCATGTGGCCGGACCAGGACATAGGAGAAAACGCGGGTTTTCTTCCGACGCGGGTTTTCTTCCATTGGTCCCTGGCGGTTGGGGCAACACTGATTGGCCCGCGCTCCCCCGCGCCCCACCCACTCGGCAAACCACAGTCCCCTCTGCCAATGGCAGCGCCTGGTCACCGGCCCTACAGCCCCACAAAGACCCCTCTCGCCCTCATCCAGCGCCTCGCGGCCCAGGACCGGCGTTTTGCCCCCGCTGCCCAGGCTGCAGCTTTGCTCAAACGAAGGAAAAGGATGCCTCAGGCTACGTTTTAAATTATCAGTTCGGGTGAAAAGCCGACGCCTATAATTCCCGGGGTTGAAGCCGGGGAACCCACGGGGAGGAGAGCGGGAGAGGGTCACTGGGGGAAAGCGAGCTTTCTTAGAACCTGGCCGGGTGGGCTGGACCACACGCACACGCACACGCACGGCGAGCGCGGGGGAAATGCCTTCTCAAAGGCCACTGGAGGGTCCCAACCACTCCCGGGCGCGAGAATCCGAGCGCATGGAACCGGAGCCGGGACTTACCGCCAAGACGCTCTGGGCCAGGACCCCCACTGCCACGGCCCCCAGCAGCAGCCACCTGGATGCGAGAGGGAAGAACAGGGAGGTGAACGTGCAGGCCCCGGCTTGTCAATTCCTGAAAGTTACACGGAAGGGCCCTTCCGCGCTGGGCCCACAGGGACAGGGCGGAAAGTCGCTTACCGCTGCAGGGCAGGGCCAGTCGCGGCTCTCTGGTCTCTTCTCATACTCCCGGGCCCTCCACTCTCCACTCTCTTCGTTCACTCTCAGCCTGGAGGCGAGAGACAAAGCGGGTTAAGCGAGGGGGTGGGGAGGTAGAGCATCCTCGCCGCCAGTCTCTGGGACAGGCGGGGACCTCGCGGTGCGCCCTCGCTTCCTTGCAGGGGTGACCAGAGGGCAGTCCCAAGACGGGATAGAAAAAGGGGAGCCTTCCTATTAGGCCCCGGTTGGTGTTGCTCAGCCGAGGCAGCTTGACCCCCTTTCCCCCAACCGCCTCTTCCCGTTCCCAACAAGAGCGCGCAGCCCCAGCCCGCGCAGGGCGCCCGGAGTCCTTGCTCTCGGGCCTGGGTTTTGGCACTGTCCGGGGGTCGCTCTCACCTCGGAGCCCTGCTTCAGGGGCTGCCGCCCGCCCGCGGCACATCAGCAGCGCGGCGGGCCTCCCTGGGCTCCCTGGGCGCCGGCCTCAGGGGCCCAGAGTCCCCTCTTGATCCTCTGCCCGGATCGGCGAGCTGGGGGCGCAGGGGTAGGGGCGCGGAAGTCCTCGGGTGCCGAGCGAAGAGCCCTGGAGTCCCTGCGCACTGCGGTCGCAATCTCCTGGCTGCGCGCTCCCGCCGCCCTTTACCCGCGCCGCAGGGTCCTCCCCTTTGAGGCACCGCCCGCTCACCGCCAAGGGGAGGGGCAGCGCCAACAAATTGGGGAGCTCGGCCGGCCGCGCTCAGGTCTCCGCTTGGAGTCGCCGCACCCGGGACGGTGCGCGGTGCTCACGCCCCGGCCTTGCGAGAGTGAGCTGCCCGCCGCGGGCCCCGCGCCACCCGCCGCAGTCCCCCGTGGCCCCCCGCCGTCCCCCGCCGCCCCGGGCCCGCCACCATGGGGCCTCGGCTCGGGGTCTGGCTGCTGCTGCTGCTCGCCGCCCTCCTGCTCCACGAGGAGCGCAGCCGGGCCGCCGCGAAGGTGAGTCTCCTACCGGCTCCGCTCCCCAGCGTCCCGCCTTGAGCCCCTGGCGCCCGGAGGAGCCCCTTTGTCCCGCACTCGGAGACGCCCGCCTGTCAGGGGTCGCGCGTGGCATGGCCAGGTGCACTCTCCGGACGGGTATCCGCTGGTGATCCCTGTGGGCTGCGATAGCGCATCCATTACGGAGCCTCCTTTGTTATAGTCTGGGTACGGGAGAGTTAGGGAACTGCTCCGGGCCGGGAGAAAGGAGGAGAAACTTAGCGCGCCCTGTGGCGGGTGAGGGTGCCTGGGAGTCGGCGGGATTTGAACCCGCATCACCGGGAGGCTCAGAGGCTGGGCGCCTTCACCTGCCCTGGGTGCGCGAGTGAGTTGGGGGCTAGAGCGGTGGACACGCACACCCCACGCTGCTCGGAGCCCCACACACATGTGTCTGCGAATCGCTTTGGGCATGTTTCCCGTTGTTTGGAGGCTCTGGTGGCCGAGGCTGAACAGCTCTGGGCCCTTTGCCTGGAAACAGCTGTGTCTCTGCGTTCCCACGACTTCTCTACTGCCCAAAGCGCGCTGCACAGCAGCAGTGGGGCTCTTCTATTCGTCTGGCTTAGAGACGACACCATCCTCGACTCGTTGCCTTTTACAAATATATTTTAAAAAATTATAACCACATTTACATTAGAGTGTGAAACCAAAGTGAAACTCCGTCTCATTGTTCCATGCGCAAATTGTTTTCCTAGTTTTCATTTCCTCTCGTTCAGTGCTTGCCCAGAGGAATCTGGGAGATCGGTTTGCAGGAGCTGAGGCTCCCAGCGCTGAACGGGCCTGGATGGACTGTTGTTGTTCTTTCCTTTTTTCTTCCCCTCAGAGAGAATAAAGACTTTGGCTGTTACTCAGTGCCATAGCCATGTAGTCCCAAAGGCCAAAAAGGTGTGGCTTCTAAACACATATTGCCTTTCCCCCCCTCAAATGCTTAAAAATGATTTTTGCTACTTGCCAGATTTCCCACACTTACTCTTTTACTGTTTTTTAAATCTTACTTTTGATTTTCTTCTTTTTAAAAACAATTTACATCTATTCACCAACTCCAGTCCACTATCGGTTTCATGCCAGAATTAACTGGTAGTGTTCACAGGGCTCCTGCCTGAGAGCTGGTCTCCTGGATGGCAGCTCCTCACTGGATGTTAAAGGACTAGTGGTTACATCAGCAATTAACTTCAGGTTGTTTCTCCCAGCCCAGAGTCTCACCAAGCACCATGGCCAGTTATTTAAACACTCTTTGGTAATGATGACAAAATACTTTCAAAAGAGCAGGCTTGAGAACACTTTGTTTTGGCCTGGAAATACTGACCACAAGATTGAACACTTGCAAGGCGAGATTGTTAAGTGTGGTGATGGCAAGACAGAGAAAGTTCTCTGTTGGGAGATGGGAACTGCTGTTTGGATTTGGATTTCCTGATTGATAATGTTAGCAAAGCAAAGCTAATTGTAAGAACATTCATGACTTTAGAGAGTGAGCCACTCACTTATGCAAACTCCTGTTCTTACCCGGGAAATGAAACTCATTAATGTTGAGTGTGAGATTATTTTACTTCACTGTTAATAATGTCTAAAGCCCAAGTACATTCCTAGCCACTGGCTTTGCTCTACCCCTCAAGGTGTCACAAAATGTTTTGAGAGATCCTGCATGTGGCCTCTGAGCACCAGTTGACCTAATTATCATTATACTATAACTCCCTGGGCTTAATTAGACAGAGAAAAGTGATCAATATGCATATGACTTATGGGTACACAGGACAATTTATTTAAAAATCATATCTGGCTAACTTTTAAATCTGGCTCATTTTTCATGCCATCAACAACATTTTTTGCTTACCTCCTTCCAAAATCAGCTGTTAGGTACACCAAAACACCAAAATAACTTCAATATTGATCCAAGCAAAACATAATTTAGAAATAGAGTTTGAAGGACAAGATGCTGCGGATGTGTCATGTCCTAATTCAGAAGCCAGTGGGAAGGACTTTTGGCTGAACTGCTCTTCTGGGTCCATGGAATCACACTTGACCTGCATTCACACATCCAAACACCACCTACTGTGTGCCAGGCATGAATTGCACTTATTTTTTTCTATATGAAAAGCCGTTTGATTTTGTATGTGGCCATATCTGCTGTGGTCATACTGTTTATTTAATAGTGGATGGATTTTCTAAACCATTGATTTCATCCCATACTGAACCTACCCCCTACTCCCACCCCACTGCCCTCCCCAGCTTTTCTTTCTTAAGCAAGATCGGAGGAATATAGTGTAGACCTGAGACAGAAATGTATCTGCAGTCTCTATGATTGTGAGCATCCTCTGCTCTTGGTCATGCACTTACACTGGGCTGAAAGAATCTTCCTTCAGCAGCCTTCAACCCCGCCCCCCCCTCTGGTTCTGTGCAATGCTTCTTAACAAATTATTTCTCAGGATCAGAAATGTGAACTTTCCTCTAAGTGTGGTGGTGGCTGCCCAGCAATACTATCACTTCCTGACTCTAAGTCACTACTCCTAGGATTGAATGACCTGGAGCTTAAGCTAAGTGAGAATTCCCATGCAAGAACGGACCACGTTCTACTGGAAATGCAATTTAGATGAGAAGGTTGATTTCTGTTAAGTCCCAACAAGAGTAACATCAACCAGTATGTCCGGAGTGAGGTTGGTCCTCATGTTCTTTACATATGGAATTGGTCCAGGGTGCAGGGAAGCACTTCCAAGACCAACTAGAATATACAAAGGACATGAACTAGGTGTGTATAAGTTTGGACTTTCACAGAATTATTAGTGCTATAAATTGATCACACATACACAGAAAGAGTATGTGTTAGGGGCAAGAGGATTCTCAATTTTATGTCTGCTTTTAAGCAGATTTGGGAGGACTGGTTGAACCCTATGCCTCAGTTTCCCTGGCAGATTTTCCCTTTCTTCACATGGACCCATTTGTTTCTTCCTTCGTTCCACACATGCATTGGGACGACCTCCTTTATGCCATGCCCCCTGCCAGGGAGTGACACCCACTCTGTCCCCAGGCAGGTCACAGCCTGGTGAGAAATATTGAGAAAGAAATAGACAAAACCAGGGCTGGTGAATGCCACAATTAAGAGAAATAAGGCTTTGGGGAACTCAGAGGAAACTTCTGAGAAGACATTCCGCCTCTGAAATATGAGGAAGAAATGGGAACTGTAAACTCAGCATTTTACTTTCACATGCACTGTTATGGTATATTATATGCAGAAGGTGTGACAATTCTACCTGTCCTTTCTCAAGCCTAAGGGTCTTTGCATTGAAAGATGACCCTAAAATTCCCTCCTTTGAGATCCTAAGAGGTCAGTGTTTCTATTATTAACAATCTTGGTGGCTGGACTTAGATCTCAGAGGGTAGAAAGGAACTGGGGCAAGGCCTATGGGAAGAGTGGTGAGAAGAAGCTCCCAGTTTCACCTGAAGACCAGCCTATGGTCCTGTCCCGTTTCTTGGAGGTGGCAGGGGCACTGGTGATGTTTGGAAAGTTGCAGCATGGATGACTGACTCTAGGCAGGAGTGCCTTTAGGAACTGACCCAGAAAACCTACCCTCACTTGGGCAGAGCCATGAGGGAGTTCACAAAACCCCACATTATTCATTAACAAGTCTGCTGGCAGATTTCTGGGAACTGGTAAGGATGGTCATAGCAAATTTAGTTATTTAGTTAAGAGCTGGTAAAGATTCTGCAGACAAATGGAACCCACAAGTGATGCCCTAAAGAAATCCTTTTAGACACCTGGAGGGCATCAAGAAGTGAGTAAATCACAACACTTGTTTTGATGAATTATACAATGTTTGTTATAACAATTGTTCCCGACATTGAAAAAGGATTAACCTCATTAAAATGTCTCCCAAGCAGATTTGGTATTCTGAGTTCTGGGGATAGAATAAGCTGAAGCACAATGGAAAGCCTAAAATGATATCATTAGGGCATTGTTCTTCCTGCTATTATTAAACAACCACTAAAAAATGTCAACTACAGAACAATACAAAAGACGATTCCTACCATTCTTGTGCATACAATGGAGAGGGATATAAACCAGGACATGTTGTAAGATTTCTTCTGAGGCATGTGTCACTGTAAGAATGACTTTGGGGCTAATACTTCTGTAGTCTGGGACACAGTGACCTGGTTCCCCTCAGTAGTGCTGGCCCTAATCTGGAATGTGAGTCTATCCTAGTTTTATTTCTATATCTGGTTTCTCTCTTCTTCTCTGCATTCTGTTCTCTGCCCTCCCTACCTGGGGCGTCTGCTGCATGACTCCTTGTCACTCGATGGGACATCTCACCCTGGCTGTGCTGCTTGGATCTCCAACTGGGCACATAAGTTCAGAACTGAACTTATCTTTCATGCAGGCCCAATGGCCTTCCCAGCTCTGCCCTTGCGGTCGTTGGCGTACGGAGCCTGGAGACCATGACTTCCCCTCCAGGGCTCCCCTTCCCTCCCTCTTAACCTCCATGTCTGCCCAGTCACAGGTCTCCCACTTCTTTCCTCGTGTTTCCCAGAGGCACCCTCAGCTTTCTCTTCCTGTGGTTCTGACCCCACCTCCAGTTCCCCTTGCCTTATGCCAGGATCACCACAAAAGCCACCTTCCCCACCCACCCTCCTCTCAGTCCTTGTTCTCTGCACCTTGGGGGGTTCATTGTATTCAGATGCCTCCTTTGCAACCACACACTTGCTCTGCTCAGGATCTTCTGATGGCCACTGGTGTCTACCCAAGGGCTCCCATCTCTTTCGCATGGCTTTGTGTACCCCTCAGGACATGGCTCACTCAAATTTATCTGGCCTTGTTCCTCACTGCTCCTCGACACACAGCCTTGGAAATGTCAGGAAGGACTAGTCTCTATTCCCAGAAGTCACTTTAGTTCTTCCTGCTCTCTTACCTGCAGCGTCTTCTCTCCTTCCCTTTTCTTGCTGTCGTTCTCCAGAATCTCTTAAAAGCAGCTCTCAGCTTGCACCTTTTCCATGCAATCTCCTCTAAAATCAGATTTCTGTTTAGAATATTGTCAAGTATCTATCTGCATTAAAAAAATCCAGCCTAAAGTTCAGTTCTTGTTCTGCCACTCGGTAGCAGTGTAATCTCTTTGAGCCTCCGTGTCCTAATACATAAAATGAGGATAATGACAGTGTCTAGGGGAACCTTCAAGTTGCACAGTGAGGTTGTGCACGGGAAGTCGGCACTCAAAGACATGCTGGTTGTGATTGCTTGGCATTGCATTGTCTCGTGTGTGCTGGTTCCAACAACCCCGTCAATTATAAGATGCTTGAGGACATATCTTCTTTTTAAAACACTCCCGCTAGGTCTGGGAGAGTGCCTGACGCACAGGAGGAAATCGTGAATTAATTACTGGTAATTGGTTCTAAAGTTTCTGGCTGCCATGGGCTCAGGATGCCCTGCAGAGTTCTTGTGGGAGCTGCCTGCCACCTCACACCACCAGCCCTGTTATTATTAGAGAACACAAAGGAGAATAATGCCAAACGAAGGTGTTTCCCCTTAAATTGGAATTTGGAGTAGATATTCCACCACAGACTAAACATGACTTGGAAATATATACAATGCTGAACTTTTTATGTAAATAGTTTATTCCGTGGTTTAGTAATACTCTTTGTAGAAGCTTTGCTAGATTTGGTTTTTAATCTGCACACCATAAAAACATTTTATTTTATCTGAGTTTTAAAGCTCACTTGATTTGTGGTTAGGTAAAAGACAAATGCCAAGTGTCCAAATCAGATATTCAAGTAATATTTTCCAGGCCACTTGGGCTTTTGTGCATCTGCTGGTCGCATCTCTTACTCGATGAAGGAGAATGATCTAACCTCCTCATCTTCTGTGGCTCTTGGAATGAATATTTTATTCAGAATTGCTGTTGGGAATTATTGTTGTGTATTACCAAATACATATCTTAGTGTACCATGGCCATTTCTTTCAGCAGTGGCCACAGCAAGAGATGCTGCCTGTGAATTGGAAACATCCAATTTGATGTCAGTTGCTGTATTCTCCTTTCACCAAATACACTGAGGGTTGGGGAAGCCATTTGTATATTCACTCATGGAGAGTGTAGCTGACTTAAATGAACATTGTCCAACTCAGCAGAATATCTGGAAACACAGTATTCTTGTATTTGACAATTACTATGGTTTAAAATTTGTATTAAGTTTCTGCTTCAGAAAATTAAGATATTCCTTTATGAAAAATAAAACACAGTGTTTCCTAGTTATAGCTCTGTTTCAAAAACTATTTCCACAAACTTTTCCCAGCAGCCATTCCCACACCTAGGGATGAAGATTCAGAAGATAATGAGAATTAACAATGTGTGTCTTCATTCCTGAAAGACAAATCTTACCTAACACTCATATTTAGTACACGGGGCATTTTTGAAGGTATCAGGTCAGTATTTGTTTCCTGTTTCAGTGTGTTACAGATAAACCCAATGACAACTATTTTGGTATTTTTCCTTAATTTCTATTAAAGACATAATATTAACATATAATCTAATCAGTGGACGATTTGGCTGCTACTTCTCTAATAATACTTTATTTTTACGTATGTTATTTTTATAATATAAAGATCAAAATTTATTTTAAAGTCCACAATTATCCTTTTATGTAACCAATGACTTATTTTTGAGCACAGGAACATTTTTTTTTATATCGTCAAGAGCATCAGCTTTAAATTTTCATTTTTAAATACAAGCAACTCTATTTCCTAATTAGCTTTAATTTTTTTAGCTGTATTTTAGAATTTTTTAAAGAACACAGTAACATTTTAATGCCACAGAATTATTATGGAGTTGTGAGCAACATATTTGCTACAACCAGACTGAAGGACCCTGGCAAAAGCAAAGTCTGTTTCTCTAAGAAGCTGGCATTAAAAGGTCAGACATAACACACCACTTTTTGGAAAGACAATTGCGACGTTTCAAACACATCTAGAGAGGAGATAGTCCAGGACCACACATGCTCTACAGGAGGTGGCAGGTGTCACAGGTAAGCATAGGGGCCCTGGTCTTTCTGATCCGCAAAGCGTGGATGACAATGGCACTTCACGTAGCTAGGGGGATTAAATGAGCGAATGTGCTCTCTTTTTGCCAGGCACTGATCTGTTTGTTCAATTAAAGGCCAATTTGGAGGATTAACAGCCAAGCAATGATATCGTCAGGGCTTCTTGGGGCTGGAGAGGACCCCTTGAGGATCACCCCCACCAGTAGTTGTCAAATGTGAGCTCACATCAGCTCAATAAAACACCCCCCCCCAGAGTTTCTGATCCAGGATGTGTGGGGTGCACCTGAGAATCTGCATTTCTAAAAGGAGAGGCTGATGCTGTGGGTCCAGAGACCACAGATCTGTCCATTCCCTTCCTTTTATGAGGTGGATGCAGACATGCCACGCTGGGACATTAAGTTTGCGCTCACATCGAAGCTGCACGGTTGCGTGTAAAATGGCCCTGGCGGTTTGCATTGTCTTTTTCTCTTGTTGGTTGCTGTTACTGCGACAATTCCAGCTCCAGCTGTGCGGTGCAATTGGGAAGGTCAGATGCAGGGAGGGGAGGAGGTCCTGAGCGTGCATGTGGCCTGTCAGGAAGTGGATGCTCATGGATTAACTTGCAGAGGGCTTGGCTGGCGGGAAGTGAGTGCAACTGATGCCAGAGCAGGGCCTGGCCCTCGCTGGCCCTCTGCTCTTCTGGAGTTGGGACACGAGGTTTCTGCTGACTGATGTACTACTACTTTAAGGCAGAGTTTTGCCATCTTTAGTGGCTAGACTTCCAGCCACGCACCTGTTGAGGATGGGCAGCACCTGGTGGGGCTCTTGGTGCTGGACCCCCAGGCGAGAGGCTCCCACCCCCACTCGTTTCCTGAGGCTTCGGCCACTTGCTGCTGAGGAATTTCTGTTTTATATCTCTTACCACCAAACCCATTTCCTGGAGATTAAAGGCCATTTGAGGTTAGTGGTTTAAAATAACTCCTAAATTTTGGTCAGGAAATGGCCTATAAAATGAAGATAAACTTGCCAAAGCAGGAAAATGGGTCAGTGATGGGAAAAAATACCATCCCCAGGATGGTTAGTTTAGTGCATGGATCAGATTTATTTTGGATAAATACACAAACCTGGTCCAGAATCAATACTATCCCTAAAAATCTGGGGGTGACACAGTTCCCATCGTGTAGGGTATGCCGCAGCTGTCTTCCTGACTTATCGAATTTGTAGCTTATCTTTAGCAAACATTTTTTTGCCTGTGAACATTATGCTAACGCCAGATGATTTTTATCCATTGTTAAAGCCAGTCTGACCAAATAGCCATTTGGTGCCTTGATAATAATTAGATTTTGTTTTCCCAAATCTTGAAAATAATGTTGTTTTTCTTTATTCTGGAATTCAGGCTTTTAAAACTTTCTTTAAAAATTCTATAATTAATACTTTTTAATTATTTCTTGTTGACTATAGATATTTTCTCTTCTTTCATGGAGGTTATCATCCATTAGATAATTGATTTTTCTCTTGACTAGATCATTCATTTAAAACATTCATAACTTTGGGCATTGTTATAGGCTAGAAGCCAAATTTGTAACCAAAGGCCCATTTTTTTTTTATATGAGTGAAAATAAAACAAATAAGGCTAAGAATTCACAGAAACACAAAGTTGTAGATTGATAGCTCAGTATCTCGCTTCTGACATTTAAAATCTGTTCAATAAATATGTGTTGGGCACTCATTCTGGGTTGGAAAATATGCAAGTGGTTAGAATTGTTCTTATACTTTTTATTCTGATACAGGCCCAAGTTAAAGTAGGAATAATTTTAATAATAGTGTGATAGATGTTATATTGAAAAATTAACACTTGCACTGTTCTCTTTTGGCCCCAAAAGCTTTCCATTTCTGAAACTCTAGGAAGAGCATCATACAGTTGCAAACTCTGGAGCCAGATGAGATGAAATGAATTCTTGATTTGCAACTAGCAACTAGCTGTTTGACCTTGGGCAACCTTCTTAACCACTCTGTGCCTCAGTTTTCTCATCTGTAAGTTAGGGATAATAATATATTCTTTTGTGGGATTGTTGTGAACGTAGTACACATGCGATAATACGTGTAAAGCACACCAGTGACTGCCATATTTTAAGATTTGATATTGTGAAATAGAGTTGGTCTTCCTCTAGTTTACTGGCATCCAACTCCTAAAATCCTTGGAATCTCCAAAGTGATAAGTGTCTTTTGTGTGCTAAAGAGTTGACTAGGGGCTGGGCTGGTCACCAGAAAGACCAAGGCAGGATTAGAGAGCTGAGACTTTCGGGCCCCACCCCCAACCTCCAGGGAGGGGAGAAGGGCTGAAGGTTAAGTCGATCACCCGTGACCACTGATTTAATCAATCATGACACATAATGACACATCCGTAAAAACCCCAAAAGACTGGGGTCTGGGAGCTTCCAGATAGCATGGCACTCCCAGACAGGGCATGGTGGCTCCGTGCCCCTCCCTTGTACCTCTCCCTAGGCACCCATCTCTATCCTTTGTATAATAATGATATGCTTTATAGTAAACCAGGAAACATAGTGCCTCCCTGAGTTCTGTGAGCCTTCCTAGCAAGTTAATAAAACTCAAGGAGGGGGTCATAGAGGCCCCAATTTATAGCTCATGGGCAGAAAAATAGGTGTAGTTGGGTCTGCAGTGGGGGCTGTTTTGTGGGACTGAGCCCTCTGACTGTGGGATCTGATGCCATCTCCAGGTAGACTGAGTCAGAGTTGAACTGAGGGAAACACAGCTGGTATCTGGAAGAATTGCCTGCTTGATGTGTGGGGAAACCACCCACACATCTGGTGTCAGAAGCTTGTTGTGAGAACAGATAAAAAAACTTTTTCCTCTCTATATCTTCAGATAAGAGTTCAATAAATGTTAGGTTTTATTATTGATTTTATTATTTTAGATATTCATATGTAAATAAAACTATGAAGGCTGAAAAATATCTTTCTTGACTGCTACTTTACTCTTTAAAATGAGATAAGCTTGGATAGTCTACAAAATATTGGGTTTATAGTGGTATTCGAACTATTAAATATGTTTTTATTGCATAATTTTTTAGGGCACAATTCTGCCCCTGAAGTATTCCATGATAGAACACTGGGTTTTTGAAGCATGACAAGAATAAAATTAGCAAAAGCAAATGGAAATGAGACACATTGCGGTGATTTTGTGTAGGAAATGGTAGCATCACCATTAATGGGGAAAGGTGGTAGTTTAATAGGAGCTTGTGAAAATGGAAATCCCTTTGAGACCTTTCTCCCTGACCTTGGTGGCCCAGTGAGAAGGTGCAGCGTGGAAGTCAGCCAGTGCTGGAGCTCAGCGCAGCTTTGGTGTGGGCGTGGCGGTGGGCGCAGTCCCCAAAGAATTTGCCTGACATCCAGGGCTGCATCTCTTCTCTGTGGGGCGCCAGGGGTGGGGCTTCCAGGCTTGTACACATTTGCAGCCTAGATCCATTTTAGAATTCAGCTGAGGGTGAGGTCAGAAAAGCCATTTAGTGGGAGAGCCTAAGAGGAAAATCTAAACAAACTGACAGATTAAGGGTATTTATCTGTTAAAAAGCCTAAAAATGGGCTAGTCACGGACAACTTGATAAAGAGTCTTTCTGCAAAAGTCTGTACATGTCTTAGGGAAATAAGTCTGACTTGTACATTTTTAGATTGAAATTAGTATTTATGGGACATTATGGCTTTTGTATATTAAGTGTGTTCAATGAACATAGCTGTCATCAAACCTCATAGATGAAATTTTATATATAATCATATGCACACATATATAAATATGTATACCATGCATATGTCTCATTCATATAGGAAATAGTATTCATTTATCCATGGAGTAAATATTCATTGCATACCCACTATGTCCCAGGCACTGTTCTAGGCTTGGAGACAAACAGAAAAGAATTGCTGCCCTCAGCGATTAGCTATAGAATTAATACAAACAAATTATCATATTGAACTAGAAATTATTTAAAAAGACATCCCTCTGCTGTTGTAGGGGTGGCTCAGCCTCAGAAATTGGCGTCATTAAAAGAGTTGTGACTCTAAGGTAGATAATTGGAGTCCTTTGCAAGAAATAGTATCTACTTTGTGTCTCTAAAGTACATTTGTGAGACTCACAGACATTCAGGATTATTCTGTTTTTAGAAATTTTGAAATACGATGGCTGTCCAGAAAGTATCCAGCCACTGTTAATATGTGGAAAACGGTATTACGTGGCTGGATACTTTCCGGACAGCCCCATATCTCAAGAGTGGGAAATGAGTTAGCTTGGTTCTCCTCTCTGCCCTGGGAATCAGGCAGAGGTAGCCCTGGGAAGCACCACCTGGTCTTAGGGTGGGTGAAGCCATCACATGTGGAAATACCAGATATAGGATGGGAGGGAGGCTGCGGAAAGCAAATGTGTTTCTCCAGTGTGCGTGACTTCCAGGCGCTTCGATGAGGATGATGTGTGTCACAATAATAATGGTGCAAGAATATTGTCCTTTGCCTTAAAATTGCGATGCTCTTTGGCCAGGTTGGCAGACCCTGTGTGAGGAGGCAGAGTGAGGAGGAGCTTTTGTAATCAGCAGGACACACCCCAGGACCTCTGCCCCACCCCTGTTCTCCAGACACAGTGGCCGTGCTGCCCTGGCCGTGGACCCGCACCCCCGGGACAGACTGTCGCAATCTTGGTACTACAGCACTGAGGAATTTTGAGCTGGATTCCCACAGCTGAACACTCACTTGCACCTGGAGCGGTTCTGGTCACAATGAGCACTTGACCCCTTTTCGGCAAGTCAAAATCGGAGTCTTGTTCCAAGGGCCAGGATCTCCCAGGTTATCTGGGCAAAAGAATCTCATTTGTGAGTTAGGGATGACTAAGTCAGAAACATGAACACAAGTTGCTGTCGAAATGCTCAGTGGCTTAAAAAAGAAAATGCAGGTCAAAGTTGTTGGCAAATTGTCCTGGATAATTGGCACTCCATGTCCCACGTTATCCTGCAACTGTGGAAAGCTATTAATAAGGGGAAAGATATAATGTAAAAATCTCTGATGAAATGTGCTATGTTACAGCGTCTTTTTGGTGAGAAATAGTGGTAGAAATGATCCTTAATTTGATTCCTTAATTGGCAATTCTCTTCTTAAGACAATACCACACTTCTCACGCAAGTTATTCTACTCCTGTATGGGATGTACCTGTGTCATTGGAGTGACTGCAGTATTTACTTGAGAGCTGTGCTTGGAAAAGTAAAATAGTTAGGGTGAGTTTCTCATTATTATTAGCCTTCCAAGTAGATGCAACAGCCGCTAGCTTGTACAGCCTTTTACCTACTCTTCTCACAGTTAGAGCGATGGCACTTGTGAGAGTCACCAGCTTTCGCAGCCTGAAGTTCTTCAGATGCAACAGTTTTACACACCTTTGGTCTTTTAAGCTTTGGGACTTTGCTAATTTGTGTGGGTGGGCCAAACCCCCGCCCCCCACTGCGGTAGAGGGGTGGTGGATGAAACTTTCCTGCAAGGTGACCTCAGATGGAATTCAGCATTTGTCATTAGCTGAAGGAGAGTGACTGCAGATACTTTCAGGGGATGTTCTGGAGAAGTGGTCTAGGTTGGAATTGAGTGGTTTTTTTTTTGTTTTGTTTTTTTTTAAATAACAACTGATTTCTTTCTCCACTATCCCAGAGTCTACTTATGAGTATGAGGTATGACATCTTTAGCTATTAAGTGACATAAGTTACCCAGTTGCTACCTTTTTGCATGCTGGTGATAACCCTGGACATGTCGGGTTTGTCCTGATCCAACACAGAGATAACTGTCTTGATGGTCCACCGATCCTGCCTGCCTGCCAGTAATCATCTGAGTTCCTGTCCCTCTTCCACACCCAGGGGTCGTGCAGGTGGAACTGCTGAGGCCCGGGGCCTGGAGCCCTGGGTGAGAAAACTGCATGGAGGGCACCTAGGGGAGCAGGAGAAGGATCAAACCAACATCCAGGGCGAGGTCTTCCTGACATTTCATCCCTGTCTTTCATGATTAAAATAAATTAAGGACGAAAGGTGGTTTGGAGTACCCATCCCCAAATTAATAGATATGAAAGGTTGAGCTCAAGAAACTATAGTCTAGACCACAGCATGGCCTCTTTTTGGGGAGTCCATAAACCCCTTGACATATACAAATTTTTATGAGTCTGTGCACAAGGGCGTTTTTAAGGAGGCAATGCCTGGAACTTTTATCACCTTCTCAAGGAGATATATGTCATAGAACATTGGTCTGGAGGGATTTGGTAGCAGATTTTTATAGGAAGATCTGTTGAAAAAGATTTATCAAGGAAGAAGCCCCTGCATTTGGCAGTGGATAGGAATACAGCTAAATTTGGCAATGGCTTGAAGTGTTGGCTCTCGGCTGCAGGCAGGATGCAGGCACTTCTGAGGGTGGTGGGAAAGTCGGTCAAGGAAGACAGTCTTGGCAAGCATCAATCTTTTTGTGTAGATGGAATGTTTGTCATTTTGCCCTCTTGATGCCTTTGCGTGTGTGCAAGCCCCATCTTCTCAGCTGGATTGCAATGTCCTTCTCCACGCCCCTGCAACGTCCAGCATGGTGTCTGAACATCCTTGTGTACAATCTATGTTCAATAAGTATCTGTTGAGTGATTAATTGGTTGCCAAGGCCATGCTAGAAAATTTAAATTTGGAGATGCAGCTAGAATTCATTCCTCTGCAGCTGGCAGAACCTGGTAGTTACCATTACTTAAAGAACCCAGTGCAGAGCTCTTGCAGTGGGAAAGTAGAGAGGAAGAAACCACCAAAGATGCTGTCTGGTCACAGGAGAAATGTTTCCACAAACACATATGGAGAGGTGCAGTGGGTGGTGGCAGGCGGTCGGTTCCCTGCTCTGCACATTTACTGGAGGCTGGTGCTCCCGGGTACTCCCAGCAGTGCCCTCACGTGGATGGTGGGTTCTGTGGACAGCCCACCGAGAAGATGGCATGGCTGAGACTCCCCACCTGTTCCCACCCAGTCTTAGAAGCATGCAGCAAGTGCTCAGGTGCTGAGAGACACTGAGGAAAGGAAAAGACAGAATCGAGCATTTGGAAGGATTTGGTGTAAAATGTCAAGATGGCCAAAGAGACAAGTGGATTGTAACTCCTTGAGCTACTTGGCACCAGGGAACTTGTTGTAGGCAGTGGGTCTGAAACACGGCTTAAGGTCAGGAAGGGGAGGCCTCCAGTGTGCTGGGATAGGGTAGGTGGGAGCCAGCAATTGTCCTCAGCAGAGGGGCCAGCGTGGCACCAAGGTCTCTGTGTGCCCGCTCCAGCTGGGCACAGCCCAGGGCAATCCCTTCCCACCATGTTACCAGCTCTGGGCCTGTCCAGGTGCACAGGGACCTGCTCCTGTGGGCAGCTCCGTCACCCTTCCGCCTCTGCATCGAGATTGCCTGCCGTTGTTCACTGGCCACTCCTACCTAGCAAGGGAGACTGGCACTGTGCCCAGGATCACTGGCAGGATGAACCTGAAGGTGACAGCAAAAAACAGTGGATTGGAGAGAGAGTCCTGATGGAACACAGCAGTGGAGATGAGGGTTTGGGGTGTGGACGGGGTCAATGAGCCAGAGGTGACTGCAGAAGGGAGTGAGTGGGCCCTGAGCACTGCAGGGGGCCTGCAGGGTGGGCGGGTCCAGCTCCGTCTGGCTTTGGGTGCCTTCGGTAGTGGGCGTGAGCACAGGAGTGAAGCCGGAGTCCAGGGGGAAGGAAGGAAAGGAATGCCCTGGCTCACGTTGCCTTTTAAGGGAAACAGTGTAGTGTAAGCATGTGGGCCGTTTAGATGTTCTGATTAAGAGGGTAAATCATCAAAGAAATTATGCCTTGGACAAAACATTTAAACAGTACACTGACATTTTAATGATACAACAATGAATGCTACCCAGATTGTGTTTCCTCTGAGGAGCTGGGCTGAGAGCTATTAGCTTACGTGGGGCTCACAGGTGCACGTGAGGGTAGGTGTAGTCACACCTATTGTCAGACCCAGAACATAAACTTTAAAATGCCTGGCTGGGCGCGGTGGCTCACGCCTGTAATCCTAGCACTCTGGGAGGCTGAGGCGGGAGGATCATTTGAGGTCAGGAGTTCGAGACCAGCCTGAGCAAGAGTGAGACCCCCGTCTCTACTAAAAAATAGAAAGAAATTATCTGGACAACTAAAAATATATATAGAAAAAATTAGCCAGGCATGGTGGCGCATGCCTGTAGTCCCAGCTACTCAGGAGGCTGAGGCAGGAGGATCACTTGAGCCCAGGAGTTTGAGGTTGCTGTGGGCGAGGCTGATGGCACAGCACTCTAGCCCGGGCAACAGAGTGAGACTCTGTCTCCAAAAAAATAAAAAAATAAATAAAATGCCTGCGACTAGACTCTAATGAAGTGGGGGAAAAAAATCACAAAACCTACACAGCAGCATGTCTAAATCACTGAACGTGGAGCAGGTAAGAGTCGCCTTTCAGAGGAGCTAACCACTGCGGGTGTGTTGCGCCCAGCAGCGGCTCCCTGCAACCAGTCCCTTCCCTTACACGCCCCTCTGCAAGAGGAGCCCCTGCTACTGCCCATGAGGGTGTGAAAACCAAGTGCTGACGGTCCCTGCCCTGGCATCTGCCTATCCCGCCCATTGCGGGCAGAACACAGTTCAGCTGGAAGCTGAGGCGGAAGTGGTGGTCCCCGGAGTCAGCCCTGCAAGTCGCAGCCGGTGGCATCTCATGCTCCTTTACTTTTTGAGTTTTCCACAAAGCAGGAGCCTGAGACGTTAGTATCTAGCCCCTGAAGGTGGCTTTTCTATGCAATTTTGTACTTCCACTGAAACACAGTTAAACATAACTTGCAACATAGTATCTGACGTGGATTGAAGTCTTTACACATTCAATACACGGTTTAACTGCAGTGCCACTCATTTGCAATATCTGCTGTGTCTTTGGTGAAGAAACACTGATGACAGACTAAGACGTTGGTGAACACAAGATGCTCAAAGAGCTTCATGAAAACATGGACAAGGAAAGTAGCAGGATGGTGCGGGTGCGGGACCCTGTCCCCGCAGAGGAAGTTGTCGGTTGTGAGCTGGTGAGGGGCCCACAGACGCCCGAGAACAGAAGCGTTGCAGTGGGAAGCGCATCTTCTCGGCCTGGGCAGCTGACGGGCACCGGCCTGGCGTGTAACAGAGCTGGAGCTGGCCCCCCACCCTTCACTTCTGGGCTTAGATGGGGGCCGTTCAGCCCTGGTTCGTTGAGACCAGAAACCCCTCTTCCATCCACTGTAACTTAGGAATCCGGCACTGGCCAACATGAAGATATTTGGAATTGAGGCCACTGCTGTCCTCGAGCGCTCACTGCCCTTAGAGCTCCCCGTCCTCTCCACTGAAGCTCCAGGCCCCTTGTGTTCGTCATTTACAGATGGTTCCCAGCCTTGAGCCATGTCACTAACCTGTCCAGGATTTTACACGAGGACGTGGAAGAGACGAGAATGGAAAACCAGTCTGTTATGCTCAAATTGTCAAAGTTAATTAATGCTCGTTATTTTCTTTCAAATGACATTCATACTTTCGTGATTTTTAAATTTTATGTGTGTAAAGAAAATACCCACACTAAATTGACATAGCGGAGTGGGAACAATTGTGTTGGTTGCTCTACCTTGTGCTTAGATAATCCTTAATCAGACAGATTTTGGTTGCAAGAGATAAAATCTTGCTCATCTCTTGAACCAGGCACTTGTATAAGAGTGGCAGCAGGACTCGTACACATTTTCCTATTTCGCCAGCATGAGCAAACATGAGTTTTCAGTCTCCTAACAATTCAAGGCTGCAGGCGGGCTTCTTGAGTTCTTAGCTGCTCTTTTCCAAGTATGGAAATAGTTTGCACTTCCTGTGTTGTAGGTGTTGCAGCTCCTACATTAGTCCCTTAAAGGAAACTGTTCCCTTGGAAGCACCTGTGTTGTGTTCTATATGCACTTTCTATTTGTAAATAGCTCGGAAGTGTGTTTGGTTTTCAACTTCACTTCCTTGAGCTCCCAGCCAACAGTCCCTGTGCGAGGCCATCCTGGTGCACGCTGCTCAAGGACATGCAGGCTTTGTTCCTGGTATCACAGCAGGGAGAGCTTTCTGCTCAAGTGACAGTTGTCAAGTGACGATGCCCAGTCCTTTGGCCTCTGGAGAAGAGCTCAGTGAATACAATAAGAACCCAAAAATATAAACTCTCCTCATTTTGTTCCATGTTCCAGTGGAAAAACCAAGCTCTGCCCCCAGTGATGGTTTCTTATTTGGAGAGGAAACTGGGCACTTCACAAAGATAAGGTCTTAATAGGACTGCATCCTTTGTAGACGTGGAGCAGGGGCATGTAGATTTGCAGCTGCACGTAACAAGTAACAATTTAGACTAGGTGTCTGGCGTGGCTGGCCTCGGGCTTTGGGGTGGGGACCACAGGCTGTGTGCCTTGCAGCTGAGATGGCATGAGAGCCTAAAGGAATTCTGTTACTATGGTTGAATGGCCGGATAGAAATAAGACGTGCAGTAGGAAGAGTGCACCCCATTATGTCCATTGCCTCATTCGTTGGCCTTGCGGCCCTTCTGTTCACACTGGGGGCTGCCCGGCGCTCCCTCTCCTCTTCCTAGGTGGGTGGCCTCTGCGTGAAGAAAGATACAAGACATGCAGCACCTCAGCCTCTCTCCACCCTCAGCCTTCATTTTTCCAAATGCCACTCCTGAATTTTCTGGAGTTTTGTGTTGTTTCCAAACTTGTTTTGAAGAAGAGCTTTGAACTAATATTGTAGAATGCAAAGTAGAATTCTTCCCAGAAACAAATTCTGTTTAACTCTCTCCGTGCAGAGTGGAGGTGCCAAGCAGCTGAGACAGTCGCAAGCGCTCACACACTCGGTACTGTGTGGACTTGGGGGTGTCCTCGCCTGAGTCCGGGCATCTGCGCCAGGCCAGCTGCCTCTCTGCTCTTCTGCTGGAGTACAGGCAGGCCAGCATGTCCACCAGCTGTGGCCTGGGGCTTAGTCACTGTTGGGACTTGGGAACAGAGCCTCAGCCAACCTCAGTGCCCCACTGGGGTGACCCGGCTTCCATCTGTCCCTCTGGGCAACTGCTCTGTACCCCAGTTGACCATCTTATGGCCACAGCCCCGTTTTCTGGGGACTGTTCCTCCTTTCCCAGGTGGACTTCCTGGAATAACCCGCCTCTGCCTCTCTCCCACCCCCACCACCTCTCCCATTCTCATCCTTGGCGCGGACCCCTTGCAAAGGCCTGGCCCCGACGTCCCACCCTTCCTGCCATGGTCACTTCTCCCCTTGGTCTCCAGCCCTCCTGATCTGCCCTGCAGCCTCCCCTGGGAGCTTCAGGGTGTCCAGACTCCCTCATGGGAAGGAACTGGATGGTCGTCTGCATGGTCTTGGCCCCACGACCCCATTTCTCCTCCAGTGTCAGGCGAAGGAGGTGTAACTGGCTTCGGCTTTTCCTGTCTGTGTTGTCGGAGCCTCTGAGCCAATGCTGCGCTCAGTCTAGTCACCCTCCCCTCTGCACGGCTGCTTGTCCATAGGTCATTCCTGTCTCCAGGGCTTGCCCTCCTTCCAAACCCCTCCAGACTTCTCTCTGGCTCATGCCAGAGGGTTGATGTTAGCACCTTTGCCCTCTGTGCTAGGAGAGTCTGGGGCAAAATTTAAGTTGGGCGCCATTCACAGAGAGTCTAGCACAAGGCTTGGGACAGAGGATGTGGTCATCCAATGACAGCTTTGTTGGTCAGAGTTCTCAGAGAAACTGAACACACACATACACACACATGCATGCACACACATCCACGCACATATAAAGAGATTTTTTTGTAAGGAATTGGCTAAAATGTTTATGGAGGCTGCCAAGTCCCACCATCTGCCCTCTGCAAGCTGGAGACCCAGGAAAGCCGAAGGTGTGCTTTGAAGGCCCGAGGGCCAGACAGCCAGTGGTGTGGATCCAGTCTGAGTCTGAAGGCCTGAGGGCCCGCAGCTCTGAGGGGCAGAGAAGACCAATGTCCTCTGTCCGGAAGAGTTAACTCAACCTTCCTCCACCTTTTAGTTTCATTCAGGCTCTCAGTGGATGGGTGAGACCAGCCCACACTGCGGAGGGCATCTGCTTTACTCAGAAACACCCTCCCAGACACACTCAAAGGGGACATTTAACCAGATATCTGGGCATCCCTTGGCCCGGTCCAATTGACAGATAAAATTGACAGTCACGGTAGCTTAGCAAAGGCCTGTTTGCTTCTAATGGGATCACTCTGACCCAGCCCTTTCCCTGAGGGCAAGGACAGCACGGTCTCCAGGAGAACAAGTGCACAGCAAGTATGAGCTACAGCCAAGGGGTCGTGTTTTCTTCCCGATGTTCAGGGCACGGTGGCCTCCTTGGCACTCGCCTTACTGCCCTGATTCAGTGGATGCACCGACCAGCCCATGCACGGCCCTTTTCATACCAAGGGGAGGGTGGAGCTGTATTTCTGTTCCTTAAAAAGGCCTTTTACAGACAAAAGCAGCTATGGAGAATATTTGTTTGATCCCTCCCTGCCGAATTAGATCCCAGCAAAATCTGGCTGGACCTGTGTTAGGAAGTTTGTATTCATTAATAATGTGCCACCCTCCCATGTATTTTACACAAAGAAATTGGTAAGAAAGATGGCTTTCTACTTCTACATTCTCGAAGGGTGTAACTTAGATTTTTCTATTCCCTTTTCTAGTCCCTTAGGGACTGGAGGCTAATATTAGGATATCATGTTGACTTTTCAAGACAATAAACAAAAATACCTCTGCAGCCCCCAAATCTGACTTGTTGATTTCAGGTTTAGGCCCCTAGCCCCGAAATCAGCAAGTATAATTTAGAAGCTGCAGGGATGGCAGTAGTCAGACGTCAGAGACCTGTTTGTGGCTTGTGGATTACCAAATTCCGAATTTTGGGCTTTCTTCCCATCTTAGCTTTGCTTGTGGCAGATGTTTAAGTCAGAGAGATACTGAGAACCTCTAAGGGGGTGACAAGTGAAATTCAGCCACCTCTTTTCGATGAT
Source organism: Varecia variegata (assembly GCA_028533085.1). Classification (NCBI taxonomy): domain Eukaryota; kingdom Metazoa; phylum Chordata; class Mammalia; order Primates; family Lemuridae; genus Varecia; species Varecia variegata. Next base: position 62,804,793 of record CM052445.1, on the reverse strand, counting down.
TGTACCAGGGGTGAGCACATCACGTCCAGACTTGAAATCCGGAGTTCTGTGTGTGCACCTGGCTGCGGTAGCTAGACAGACAGGTGTGAGGATGAGCTTAGAAGTCTGCAGAGACCACAGGTATTGGGCCCTCTGCACCCTTCTCCCTCGGACTTGGGGATACCTCTGGTGCCCATGTGCAAGTGGGAGGGGCGATTAGGCAGGACAAGTTTCTAGAGCTCTGCTTCCTGCCCAAGTCTGAGAGGTGCTTCAGAAGAATGTGGGAGGTGCTCCCCTGGGCAGATGTGGCCCTGAAGGCTGGGTTTCAGTCCCCACCTACCTGGTCCCCAAGTGTGCTCCATCCTCTATGGCAGCCCTGGGGAAAGAGAGCCTTCCCAACTGCACTTCCCATCCTACCAACACGTGATGACTCTGGCAGCCAACTGCAGTGATGAGAGCCTTCAGGTCCACGAGAGGTAACCCTGCAAATGCCACCCAGTGCTGCTGTCCAAGGCCACTCTAACCTAGCACAAGTCCTGGCTCAGTATATTGGTCATGTGCATGGTGTCCCCAGGTGAACTCACAGATGGCAGGCAGTGTTTGAGGGGAGCTTCTACGTGTGTGTGCATGACTGTGAGTGTGTATGTGTGGCCTGTATGTACATGCATCTGTGTGCACATGCATGAGGGAGTGTATGGATGCATCTGCCCATGTGCATGTCTGTATGCACATGCAAATGCACATGCACATGCACATATGTGTGGGCAGGTGCACGTGTGTGTGGGAGAGTGTGTGTGTGCCTGTGGGGTGCCCAGACACCCTAGCCCTTCCCCTTCTGTCTTTCTTGCTAGTTCTTGAGTTTACATGATGGCTCGGGCACAGTTCACATTCTTATCTCTCGACAGGCTCAACATGAACACACTTCACTTTTGGCTTTGATTTCTATTAGATATCAAAAACAAGTGTGTGATTTAAAAACTAGCTGCTGATGTAAAATCTGCTAGTCTGTATCATTCTTTATTTTCTCTAGTCTGTCTCCCTGAAATCTGGTTGATAACTCATCTTCTCTGAACATATTATTTGGTAACATAAAGAATCATGTAATTACTCTGCAGCCTCTGTCTTTCCCATGAAAAAGAACATCCCCTTCAAACTGAAAACAATAGATTAAATGTGGTGAAAAAGAAAAGAACTAAATCATAAGCGAGGTAAAGAGAGGGAAAGATACCATTTAACACTTAAAACTGGTTCAAATCCTTATGCCTGGAGCTGAGTGGGCTGGAAGTGACCAGATCATTGTCTCTCATCTTTGGTTTGAAACATCGAGAGGTGTGCGAAGGCTGGAGATAGGCAATCTCCTGATTGTTAAAATAGAACAAAACTGATTTCCAGAAATGACATATCAGCAAACTTAACATGCATGACCACACTCCCAGCTGGATTTTTTGGCAAAAAACTTGTGAATGCTTAGACAAAGAGCTTTCAGTCCCTGGAAGCCAACACAGGTGCTCAAAGACAGGTCAGGAGCATAGGTAGTTGTAGCGGATTTTGCTCTTGGCAGGTAGACCATTTAGGTGACACCAAGTCATGACATAGACCCTGTGCTTGGAGAACCTGTGCCCAGGGAGTGGGACCCGCAGTTACCTGAGAACACTCTGCTCAATGACCTTGGCAAGGCCTCAAAATCCTCCCAATTCAGAGCTCCTGGCATCCACCTTTGACTGGTAGGAGTCGACACTTGAGTTGAAACCCGATTGCCATTGCTAATCTAAAGGATTTGCCTTGGAAGTGAGGATGGGGTGACTTGGACGGGGGCAGCCATGCCCAAGAAGCCCAGTATGAATGAAGATGGAGTTAAGGTGACCCAGGTGAACGGACTGGATTGCATGGCATATGTGGGAAAGCAAGGCTATCAAGGTCACTATCAACTTGCAGTTATGTGCCGTATACTCCACATCTGTTCCCTGCAGTCTGTGCAATGACAGGGTCAGGCGGCAATCTTATTCCCATTTTATTGATGAGAAAACAGAATCTCAAGGATTTTTTCAGCTAGTATTCAAACTCAGGTCTGTCTGACTCCAAGATCATAATATCATCATTGGTATTGTACTGTGTCTCCAGCATGGTGAGGAATTACAACAGAAGGAGGAACGTCAAATTGTAAATGTTTTATGCACGAGAAACCAGAGTCCCTGGTGATTTGTGACCAGGGGAATATGCTGGTGAAAATCACCTTTAAGAAAGACTGGCTGGGTGACACTGGGCAGGCTGGGGGGGCGGTGGGTGAGCCACAGCCAGGAACATCACCACGGGGGGCTATTGTATTTCAGACACAGACTGATCCAGACCCTAGCAGGGAAGGTGGCCAAGGGAATGGGAAGGAAATAGTAGATGTTGGGGGCCTTTTGCAGAAAGCATCCACACAACTACGTGCTGACTCTGCGAAGGGCAAAGGAAGTGGATGGGTTGATTCAGTTCACTAACATGTGAGAGGGAACATGACATTCCTGACAGATTGGTAAACCACCTTAACGTGAGAGAATAAGAAGAGTCTCCTCTTTTGTTAAGATTCTTTGACTGAGAGCAACTAATTGTTCCAGAAAGTAGAGATTTTGATCAAGAATACGGTGACTTGGGTCTACCCAAGTCTTGACTACTTAGTCTTCTTGAATACTCAATTTACAGATTTTTGATAAAATGGAGTTTCCATGTGAACCCACGTGGTAAAAATCTAGGCTTTCTACTATTTTTTTTTCCCTAAACTTCCATTTCTACATTACAGCAGGTGATCACTTACTCTTCTTTGATTACAATTTCTGAAACAATCTGGTTGTTTTTGGCCTCCTGCAAATCTGAGTTTTCCTTTGGCCATTCTCAAGGGGCTAAAGGATTAACTAATGTTTATAACATATTTTGAAATAATGTCATAAGATGTCCTTCAAGGAGCACAGAGTTCTTTTTGGAACATTAAAAATCGCTCCGTATTTCTGTTTCTCACGTTTTTTTTTGGGGAAGCAACACTTCCAGCTGTAGGAGATGGGGGTCACCCTTCCCGAAGTCTTGTCATCGCATAGCAATGTTGCTTCTTCCAGCTGTTATCCCCAGAGAAGGAGGTTGGAGAGAGCGTCCCACATGTTTGGTGGTGACACAAGCCAACCAACCGATGGTGTCAAGGATGTTGTCGAGGTCTCTCGCCAAAGGATGTTCTGTTTACTGAAAAAGTTTAGAGCAGGACAGTTGTTTTTAAGTCCAAGTGGCTCAAAAATGGGACACATATTTGGGGTGGGAAGAAAAGCCCTCTTTTTTACTGATCCAAAAGGGCTGGGTTATTACTCCTGTGGCAAAGGAAGTGTAACGTGGCAATCTAAATAGATAAGTGAATATATTGAACACACACAGCACTAGAGAAAGAAACCTTCAGCCAGATTTTGGGCATATTTTATAAAGTAGATTTATTAGAGCAAAGAATAAAAGGCTCATCTTCAAATTTATATTCATGCATTATCAATATGGTTAGAAGTTCTCAGAATAGGACCAAGATGAGAGAGGCTTACTAGAATATTTCGAAGGGAGATTTTTATTTATTTATTTTATTTTTTATTTTTTTGGAGACAAAGTCTCCCTCTGTTGCCTGGGCTGGAGTGCCGTGGCGTCAGCCTAGCTCACAGCAACCTCAGATTCCTGAGCTTAAGCAATCCTCCTGCCTCAGCCTCCTGAGTAGCTGGGACTACAGGCATGCGCCACCATGCCCGGCTAATATTTTTTCTATGTATTTTTAGTTGTCCAGCTAATTTCTTTCTACTTTTTAGTAGAGATGGGGGTCTCGCTCTTGCTCAGGCTGGTCTCGAACTCCTGACCTCGAGCAATCCTCCTGCCTCGGCCTCCCAGAGTGCTAGGATTACAGGCGTGAGCCACCGCGCCCAGCCCCCCGAAGGGGGATTTTTAGAGATAACTTTCTTTTAAAACCAACACACCAACTTTGGTTTGCAGACGTCGGAGCAGGATCGTTCTCTGTCTGTGGAGGTGTGATACATCCAGACCATGCCATGTAATGCAACTAAGCTAAGGCAAACTCATGATTCGTGAGCAAGAACTTGAAGATTCTATACAATTCATTTTTAGAATACTTTCTCTTGTAATACAAGCCTATAATTGTTTTCATTTTCAATAGCATAATGGTGACTTTGTGATGTGTTCATGAGAATTATGAAGTTTGGAATGTGAC
>CM052445.1:62770829-62800489 GCA_028533085.1 Varecia variegata | reverse complement strand
GATATCAGAAAGGGAGAATCAAAGAGAATTAGGTAATGTACGAAGACCAGAATTTGCAGAAGGCACAGCAGGTGCGATGTAGATGCTCTTTGGAGGCATCTGGCAGGTGGTGTCAGGACTTAGGCAAGACAATGGACACAGAGGGAGGGCACCAGCTTTCTCGATGGCATCCCAGAGAAGACAGACTAATAGTGCAAAGAGAGTGTGGAGAATGAAAGAGGATGATGTGAACAGGCACAGATTAGAAAGTTGAACAACAATAGCAAAACTGGGGAAACTATCTGAAGGAAATCATGTTCAGCACTTCTCTTTGGCTGATTTTGGATGCTAGGAAGTTTTCTCCTGTAAGAAAAGACATGCATGGTAAGAATTTGGCATGTGTTGGTTTCCTCTTATAATCTATAGGTGTGTGTAGTGCTCAGAACCCCAAAATAATAGATTGGAGGTGTCTAGCACACATCCAGGCTATGCAGAACTGACTTTAAAAATGTGTTATATGGTTTTCACACTGCAGGAACTTATATTCTTTCTGGAAAGGTGAGTTATTTGGATGATCTCACAATATAGCAATCTGAGTGTTACTTGAGTTGGGAGAATGACACCCTATCCTGGGGAGGAGCGGAAGTGGGAGTCATCACAGATAAGGGCACAGAGTGGAATTAAACTTCAGGAGTGGAATATACAGCGTGGAATTGAACTGTAGAAAACCTCGCCTTCCATGGGGAACGTGTATGGGTCATAAGAAGCAAAAACATGTCAGATATGCAGGGAGACAGCTTTGTAACAAAAGAGGGCTCTCGTGTATATAAGCAAAGGTTGGTTAGGTAAATGCCAAAAAGTGCATATGATGCGAAGTATTTAGAAACAATAAAAAATAGTAGAACTACTGAGAACACCTGATTTGAAACACTTCATGTGGAGTCAGAAAAGTGTGGATACTGGAAAGCACTTGACCGCATGTTACACGGAGCACCTATTTGGGGCAAACATGGGAAGGAAGAAGAGACACAAGTTGGTGGTGATGGCAAAAATCAATGTGTCAGTTGTTCCACAGTAGTGCACACAGGAAAGGCAGCTGACGCAGGACGTAATGGCGGGAGTGGAGGGGAGACTTTTAAAGGTCAAGGTTGGGTGATAGTAAAAGAAAAGGAAGCAAGTAAAAGATGGAGGAGAATGAAATAATGTCTGATATGGTGCAAAGGGAAATAAAAAGAAATGGAATTCAGAAACGAAAATAACCATCTGAGAGGTAAAAAGTGGAATCTGTATTTTGGTAAAAGAAAATTTTCCTTTCCTGGTACAAAAAGGGTTGGCTCCCTGGTTTTATTTAATAATTTATGGTTTTAAGACTTGAAAACAAATTGTATTGGACTATTAACCTCCTTGAAGCCAGATAATAAGGTGTTCGTGAGAACATGATTACAAAAAAGCAATAGAAGAATAAATGAGTTTGATGCCATTTGTTTAAAAAAAGAGCTGGTTAGGTAAATGCTGAAAAGTGCACACAAAGTATTTGCAAGCAATAAAAACAGCAGGACTGTTGAGAGCGCCTGTGGCCTAAGTGGAAACACTTCGAGTGGACGTGGAAGAACGTGGGTGCCGGGGAGCTCTGTGTGCAGCGCACAGTGACAGTGGCCGACGGGACCATGCAGGGTGAGGGACTCATTATAGTCCTGGATTAGAGGAAGGGATTTTACAGGGCAAGGCATGATTTTTAGTTCGAGAAAAATTTTAAAAAAACAAGTGGAATGCCTCTGAGCTGCTGAAACATATAACGCAGCAAACGTGTAACCGACATTCCGATGCTAGATCGGCAGATTGAGAAAGTGATCGCCTCGGGTGATGGCTGGGAGAAGTGTGTGTGGGCTGCAAGCCTGTTCATGCCCGGACGACCACCTTCCCCCAGTAAGAAACGCAGCCTGTGTGAGTCCAAGGAATACACAGAAAGTGAAGGGGAGGAATTGAAGGACCTGAAGAAATCAGTTACGAAACCCATCAGAAGCGTATTTGTTGAGCATTTACAATGTGCAGACAATGGGGATTTTTGGGGGGTGGAAAATGCTTTTTAAAAAGGCTTTGAAGTTGGTACATAGTACTTTGTTGATATATACTGGATGATCAAATGAATGAATGCATGAGAGAATGAATGAATGGAAAGAGAGCACACTCAAAGGAAATATCTGGAAAGTGTTTTCATAAATCATTTCAGTGAGCACAGAGTACTGTATGAAGTATGATGCTTTCAAATTAGAGACAAATACATGGATATTTCCAAACTCCAGGTCATAAAAATGAAAGCAAAATGGTGAGGCTATAGGGGAGAAGGACTAGGAGAATGCAGAGGGAATAAAAATCTCAAATGGGTTCATAAAAATTCTGTTAATAAATTCTGGAAAAATCTAAGTGGAAAATAGCATTGGAAAGGGGAGAGGAGAATATAAAACTCCAGTCAATGTAGGCACTGTCTCTTTGAAAAGCACTTTACCTTTTATTATAATATAAATCTAGTTTGTGCTGCACTATCTTTTATATCCATCTGCCGCAATTGTAAGTGACTCTGTTGAAACTTACTGTTTTAAGTTCGTTTGGGTTATTGGGAGAAAATGTTATTTTGAATAACACAGGTACTTTTCAGTGAAGAGGGCTGGAAATGAGAAAACTAGAGTTCCATTTTTGATAGTTTGAAAAGGAAAAAAAAAGGCCCAGATAAGCATGAAAGAATTTTCTAAAAAATTCCATCAAATACAATAATGCTAGGATGAGTTACCCAATAATTAATTGTAAAAGATGATATGGGAATTAAGGGGAAATGAAGCCAAATGGATATTGAGAAATCCTCAGAAAATAACATTGCTTGTTTGAAGTGAGGGTGAAATTTAACTTACTCAATATGCAAGACTAAGGAAGACATGAGGGAGGGAAGGACAAAATATGTCCAAGGGTCAACTATGCAAAGGATGGCCTGAATTAGGCAGAACTGGACTGAAATGTCTGCCTACCAGGGGTTTGAGAGTAGAGTGCAGACGCTGGGGAGCTGGGTGCCGCTGCAGTGCATAGCTGAGGACAGGAAAGGATTGCCTTGCTGGGACCCTGGGCACTAAGGTATCGGGGCACCTCTACAGGAAGGATTATTATATTAATTAATTTGAAAACGTTCAAAAGATGTTCAGAAAAGATGAGTCATCACATCAGAAATTTCAGTAAAGACAAAGTGAAGAAAACAAAGAATGATGTAGAATAGAAAATTTTATGTCAGCAGCTAGTTTTTAAACATGTATTTGTTATGTGATATTTTACAGGAATGGCAAGTAAAAAATGAAATGTGTTAACATTGCTAATACAGAAATATGAGGATATAAATAGCTTAGAGAGTGATTGAATGCCTTGGAATATAGCTCCAGGGGAACATTCCAGTAAACGTATGGTAGGATTTACTGGAATGCAAATTTCGATCATTTAAGCTCAATTGATACTCCTGTCAATTGATCATCTAAACTGGAGTTCAAAAACCCAGATGTCAGGCAAATTAAGTAAGAGCAGCCAGCTTTGTGAGAGCACCCACATCCCAGCCAAAGGAGCCCAGGGTGGTCCTGCATTTAAAGGTCTGGAAAGGAATTAGAAGCCTAGAGACTCTATTTTAAAATATTCATTCAAAAAATTCTAAGATACAGTGTAGGCCAAGCAAGACACATCTATAGGCTGAATTCAGTTTACAATCTCTGTTCCAGATTTAAAGCACCGGATGTCTATATTGCAGGATTTTGAACTGTGTTGTGTGGATTGCACATAAATCCACAGAATTAGAACTGCTACACAAGAGCAGGAGACCTGGATCTTTATGGCTAGTGTGTGTTCTGATTGGTTGGTGTGGAACACCTACCAGTGGTTAGATGTTTAGAACATTATTCTGCATTCACTCAGAACGTTTACATCTTAATAGGATGCACAGTGATTGAGAGTGATAAGATTTGGGTCATTTTGTATTAAATATCAGACAAAAAATTTGAAACCTCATACAACCTGTACAGAGACGCTCAGGGTGTGGTGGAGCCTCTGCAGAGGAGAGGCATTTGGCACAGTGACGATCAGTCCTGAAGGCCAGGGTGGGTTCCTCAGGGGCTGAACCAGGGCTTCATCAACAGCTGCAGTAATTTACTGAACCAGGGCCTGGAAAGAAAAGGACAAAATATTCGAGTCAATAATAAAACAATCATGCAGATGTTTTCCTAAGTGCTGCTGACTGTTTCACAATTTGGGGTCTTACATATGCAGTGTGCTTTTTTTTTTTCCTTTTTAATGGTTTTTTTTTTAAGAGCAGTTTTAGATTCACAGCAAAGGTGAGCAGAAGGTACACAGAGCTCCCATATGCCCCTCACCCCCCATAGGCACAGCCTTCCCCATTATCAACGTCCCCCACCTCAGTGTCCATTTTTTACAATCAATGAATCTATACTGACACATCGTCATCACTCAAAGTCCATAGTTACATTAGGGTTCACTCTCTGTGCTGTTCATGTGCAGGTTTTTGTGTGGGCATAAGTTTTCAACTCATTTGGGTAAATACTAAAGAGTGTGATTGCTGGGTCGTACAGTAAGTATGTTTAGTTTTATAACAAACTTCCAAAATGGCTTCCAAAATGGCTGCCCCATTTTGCATTCCTACCAGCAATGAATGGGCATTCCTGTTGCTCCACATCCTCACCAGCATTTGGTACTGTCAGTGTTCTGGATTTCGGCCATTTTAATAGGTGTGTAGTGTATCTTGTTTTAATTTGCATTTTTCTGATAATATATGATGTGGAACATCTTTTCATATACTTATTTTCAATCTGTATGTCTTCTTTAGTGAAATGTCTGTTAAGGGCTTTGGCTCATTAATTAACATGGATTTTTTGTTTATTGTTCAATTTATCTTTGTAAACTTTGGATAACAGTCCTCTATCAGATAAGTCTTTTGCAAATATTTTCTCCCAGTCTGTGACTTGTCTTTTCATTCTCTTGATAGTGTCTTGCAGAGCAGAAAATTTTAATTTTAATGAAGTCCAGGTTATCAATTTTTTTCTTTCATGGATCATGCTTTTGTTATTATATCTAAAAACTTACCATCAAATTTAAGGTCATCTGGATTTTCTACTATGCTCTTTTATAGGAGTTCTATAGTTTTACATTTTACATTTTGGTCTGTGAGTTAATTTTTGTGAAGGGTATAAAGTCTGTTTCTAGATTTCATTTTTTTGCATGTGGATGTCCAATTATACCAGCCCTATTGTTGAAAAGACTATCATTTCTCTGTGGTATTGCCTCTTTGTCAAAGATCAGCTGACTATATTTATGTGGGTCTATTTCTGGGTTCTCTATGTTGTTTCCCTGATTTATTTGTCTATTCCTTCACCAATACCACACCTTCTTGATTATTGTAGTTTTATAGTAAGTCTTAAAGTCAGGTAGTGTCAGCCCTCCAACTTTGTTCTTCTCTTTCAATATTGCGTTAGCTATTCTGAGTCTTTTGCCTTTCCATATAAACTTTAGAATCAGTTTGTTGATATGCACAAGATAACTTGCCAGATTTTGATTGGGATTCAATCTGTATATTAAGTTTGCAAGAACTGACATCTTTACAATATTGAGTCTTCCTATCTGTGAACATGGTATGTATCTCTCCATTTATTTATATCAACTCTTTGATTTCCTTCATTAGAGTTTTGTAGTTTTCCTCAGATAGATCTTTTACACATTTTGTTAGATTTAGATCTAAGTATTTCATTTTTGGGGGTACTAATGTAAATGATATGTGTTTTTAATTTCAAATTCCATTGTTCACTGCTGGTATATTGGAAAACAATTGACTTTTGTACATTAACATTGTATCCTGCAACTTTGTCATAGTCACTTATTGCAGGAGTTTTTTGTTGACCTTTTTGGATTTTCTACACAAATGGTCATGCCACATGCAGTGTGTTTTTATATAAATCTGGCATAAAAATAGAAAAAATTTGAAAGTTAAACTAGATAATGCAGTTCATCCAAAAAAAATGTTGCAGATTTAGTTGAAGATGTTTTGAAATCTGAAAAATGATTAAAAATTATCTTGAATAATTTTTATTCATGTTATATTTATACACACATATACACACATATATGTATACATGTACATCTGTATTTCTGCTCTGAAGGATTCAGTATTTTCTATTTTCACAGTGTTGTTATTTAAGATGTGAAAAGTTGCCAAATCAATATAATACTTAGATCAAAATAGGGCTGATTAATGATGGGAGCACATCAACAAAACTGCATCTGTTCTGGCCCTTTCCACATCCTTGGGAGAGATGCAGTAGATGATTAAGCTGGTTCCCCTGTGGAGAGGGGTCTAGTGCAGAGCCCGCCAGGCATGTGCCCCCGTCATTCTGAAAGTTTGATTTTGCCAAGAATTTGTTCCGGGACCTTCTTATCTGTTTATGTTTGTGGTGAAGGGACCCACTGGAAGCTGTGTGATAAAACATCGACACAGTAGGGTTATGACTGGAGTTTGTAGGATGAGCAGTTGGTCCTGCTGGCTTTTAGCTTTCTCAGTGCAGCTGGTTGTTCACATCTGACTCTCAAGTATCTAGTCATGCTTCTTGGAGAATGAGTGGGAGATGATGGCTGCTAGCAAGGACTTCTGGAGCAGAATGAGCCTTTTGCCCTTGCCCGTGGGGTTCTGGAGACATTTAGGAAGGAAGTCCCTCAGTGCTTTCCTTCTACTGCCAGGATTGCGGCTCCACCTCCCAGGTCTGCCTGCTCTTGGCCTAGGCACAGTCACTGGTTGGTGGTCATAAGTTTCCCATACTGGGTAACAAAGAAGTTGAATCGGTGGGTCCCTAAGATCTTGTCTATCTCTGAAAGGCTATTAATATGATGTAATGAGCAGATACTATTGTTATCAGTGCACAGCCAGGTCCCTCTGTTTCTTTTCTTGACATTCCTCTCACTGCATTTCAATTTACCAGTGGTGATGACGGTCCAGACAGCTGCAGGGGTGGAGTGTCTGCCACATTCCTTCTCATATATTATACATCATTTCAACTCAGCAGGACAGATGATATTGTCCCCACTTTACCGGGAGGAAAGTGAGAGTTGTAGGGGGTCAGTGACTTGCTCAAAGCCACACCACAGGCAAGGAATGCAGCCAGATCCAAGTTCAGATCAGCCTCCCTAAGGCTGCGTGCTTTCCTTTGATCACCCTGCCTCTCTCAGTGACTTATACGTGTGTCAGAGCAACACATTTAATAGCGCTGACGGGAAAAAGGCTCCTTAAAGGTGGAATCACTGCAGACACCCTGAGGCATATTTTCCAACCTACCTTGAATTTTCAATATTTAAATTTGAAGTACATGTATCAGGGAAGGAAAACGTAGAGTTCCATCCCATCATGTGCATGCTTCATGCTAGTAACTAGCAGGAGATACCGTAATTATTCATTGCCACTATTGTCGCCATATCCCTTACTGTGTCCACTGAGAACAGGGCTTCAGTATTTCCTGTTTTTCCCTAGCACTTGGCACAACATTCTATCCTATCCTTTAACAAATACTTACTGAAAAAATAAGCAAATACATAATTAATACAATTGTGACAGTATATTTTTAAGTAAAAATTAATTTTTTTTTTATTTGGCCAGGACCAAAATCTTCTTGGTCTTTCTGTCTTCAAATGTCATCATTTTTAAAGCTTATTGAGAAATGCAGGGGAACGGGATCGCATAGTGTATAAACCGTGGCGTGAGCCTTCAGCGTGTCCGGGTCTGAGTGCCCTCCTGGGGGTGATGTTCTGTAACCCCGAGCAAGGGTCAGCCCCACTCGACTGATCTGTTGCCCTCGCTAAGAAGAAGGTCCACATCTGTGCAGTACTGACGGCCGCTGGCTCAATCTGATCATTCCAACCTCAGAACCAGAGGGTGTGGTTTGACAGACTTTACACCCGTTTCAAATCTCTGTTGCCTGTTCTCTTAGAAAAAGAAAGATGAAAAACGTAGGACTTTAGCTGATCTTTGTTACTCAGTTGCATTAGACAACTGAAACCCGTTTTTCCATTGAAGCAGTTAATGCTAGGATCTGGGTTTGTAAGTCAAATGGAGGTTTGATTCACAGGTGTCTCCATAAAGAATACTATCCTTTGAAGCTTTCAGAGTTTGTAATCTCGTCTTTAAACTGTGGCCTTGAGGTGAGCGAGCAGGTGTATGTAAAGCCCATTTTCGAGGCTGACTCCACTCATTATCCAACAGCTACTGATTGAGCATTTACTATGCATCAGACACTACCAGGGGCTGGAAATACGTGGGAAATAGTCCCTGCCTGCTGCACTGTACAGTTGTGAGGAGGATAGAATCCCAGAGATCTAACTTATGAGGAGATGAAGCCTTGATTGATTGTTTCAGGAATATTTGAATTGTTCATATATAAAGCTAAATGATGTAACTGTTGGAATAACAGCTATTATAACAGGAATGATTCTCTATTTAGTCTCCTGGCTTCAGGTAGGTAAGTGACCAAAACCATCCTAGGCTACAGGAGTGGTTTGCAAAGTGTGTAGGAACAGATGCAATGCAGGCACCACACAACCAAAACAGTGAGAACTTCTCATACCAATTTCTGACAATTGGTATTTTTTTCCGAAGGAACTCCATGGATAACATGAGTTCCTCTTTATATTACCTGTTAGATGGATGGATAAGAGCATGGTGAAGAGCATTTCAGAATGAGAAGTAGGAATAAAAACAGCAAGGGTTTGGAGTGGACCCTGCAGTGGGGGAATGTGGTTTGACACGTGTGTGTTTGCGTGTGGTGTCTAGGGCCTGGCACTGCTGTCTGAAGACTCACTCCTTAGTACTGGGTGAGATATATATAGGGCACACTGCTTGATGGGGTTGTCAGGAGTTGAATGAGGTAAGTTAGGTGAGAAAACTTCTGCAAAGTGATGTTAATGGTGTTTAAAATGCCCTCCGACATTAACAAACCCTTTTGACACATGCAAGTCATTTCACTGATTGTCAAGACAAGCCCTAAATGACCCTTAGGGCCATCAAAATATACACTCCCTGGTAGCAGGGACTTTCTCAACTTCACTTCTCCATTCCAGCACCTACAGCAGTGACCGACAGCCGTACGGACTAGATAGACATTTGTCAAGTTCATAAATGAGAGGATGATTAGATAGACCAGTGGTGCCCAGAGGATCCAAAAGGTCGTCTCAAAGCACTTGTTCTTTGGGGCAAGTTTGGTTAGTCAGCCATTTACTAACTATCTGTAATACACTTTGAAAATTTTAACTATGCTTATTGAAAAATTTTGACACGCACCCTCCCCATTTTTTTTTTTCCTCAAAGAAAGGAAGGAGAAGGTAAAAGAGAACTTGTCACTTTGCTTTGGGTTTCCCTCTGTGCATTGTCAGCACAGAGAAGTGATGCTTGTGTTCTGATATCCCTTGTCAGTTTCCATGGGCTATCTTACTGGGTAGGAGGTTCTGACAGCAGCCATACGGTACTTGCCTAGCAAAGGTGACATACACCTTCAGGTTGTAGGGAAAAGCAACTTCCACCTTGTTTTAATTTTGGAATTTTGCCTTTCTGTTTTATTTAATTATTTTATTTGTATAACTTTATGGGGTACATGTGTAATTTTGTTACATGACTATATTGCATAGTGGTGAAGTCAGGGTGTTTAATGTATCCATTGGTGGAGCAATGTATATTGCACCCATTGAGGGCCATTAGCCAAGTGATCATTAGTGTTAAGTACTGGCCTTTTCTGCTTGTTTTCTTCTTTTCATTTGTAGCAAAGTTTCACCATTGTTGAACATCTGCGTGTACAACGCTGAGAGTCAGCACTTTTTGAGAGGGAGCTTACAGTGGAGGCTGGAGGAGATGAGAATTTGGAAAGACACAGACATGGGCCATGTGTCCCACCCACAGTTGATCTGAGCAACATACTTGTGCTGGGAAGGGCCGAGGGACTGCTTTGTGTGTTGAAACATTTCTTAGAAAGAAGTGTGCAATTGACTTGCTGAGTTGGGAGACTATTTTTGCTTCAAAAATATTAAGTCCAGTGTATATTGTCAGAGGTCTCTTCAGAAAAGGCAGAGTTAGCATTTGCTTTCTTCATATGTTTACATGGCCTGTGTGACATCACAGGATTGTCGCTTTTTCTGTCTATGGAAATTGTATGTAGCTACACTTCAGTTTTTCTGAGTTACTAGGGAAGAAAAAAGGATGTTTCACTTCTAGTTCAAAATCATTTATCACTTGTGTGCTATACGTTATAGCTCTTAAAACAGAATGAAATTAAACTTTAAAGGATATTACTGACAGGGAAGTATTTTCTTCATTTTAAAGAGGCTCTGACTAGAAGTTTCCAGGCTAATTTGTCTTTCCCTCTTTGACATTAAGTATTGATAAATATTGCATAATCTTGCCCCTTGAATATTTAGGGTACTTGTAAAATTGGCTTTGAAGATCACAATGAGATAAAGAGGCATAATGAGTTATGTAGGATTCGTTTTTCAAGTAATTTAATTTTTTTAATGTCTAAATAACTTCAGACTTAATAGAAAGTTCCAAAGTCTTCCCATATACCCTCCATCCAAATTCTCCAAATGTTAACATCTTATAAAACCACAGAGCAATGAGCAAAATGAGAAAAATAACATTAATAAAATGCTATTATCGAATCTACCTGGCCTGATTAAAATTTAACCAGCTGTTCCACTAATGTCTTCCTCTGATCTGGGATCCAGCCCAGGATCCCATATTGCATTTAGTGGTCATCTGTCATTTGCCGTAGTCACCTCTAATCTGGACAGGTCCTCAGTCTTTCTGTTTGTTTTTTTTTAATTAATATTTTTGATCAGTCCTGACCGGTTATTTTATAGAAGGTCCTTCTTCAACTTGAGGTTGTCTGATGTTTCCTCCTGACTAAATTTGGGTCACGTGTTTTATACCCCAAGAGTGATGTTGTCTCCTTCTCAGGGGCACATGATGTCAGCTTCTCCCATTCCTTGTGGTAGTGACTTTGTGTGGTTCAGGGGTGTCTACCAAGGTCTCTCCATTGCAATGTTACTATTCTTTTCTTTGTAACTAGTATGTATCTTGTGAGAAGATACTTTGAGGCTGTACAGATATTCTGCTTCTCCCCTTCCTTTGCTTGCTACGTTGTCACTCATGAGGACTCTTACCTGAAAGTGTCATTACTGTGATGCCTGCTGGTGGGTGACCCTCTCTTTCCTCCACATGTCCTTTGTTAGTTAGAATTCTGAATGGAAGCACTTTCTCTTCTCTTCCATTGGCTTGTTTATTCAGTCATTTATTTATGTCAGAATGGGCTGGTAGATTTTTATTTTATTCTGTGATTAGAATCCACTTCCATCATTACTTTGTTTTTCAAACTGTCCTGGATTGGGCCATCGGCTGGGTGCTGTGCTCTTTCGACATGTCCTATCGTTCTGTGAGCACGGCCTTGCTTTCCCAGAACCAGAAGACGTTCCAGGCTCGCCTTGTTCTTTCTCTGCCCTGATGCTGAAATCAGCCTTTGTCTCAGAGTCCTGGCCCCTCCTGGAGAAGATTGGGGTTTGAAACCAAGTTACGAGGACTCTGTGTGCCCACTGCTGCTGTGGTGTCACTGCTTCTGGACTTAGGTGGTGTCCCCAGCGGTGCAGTCCTGTGTACTGTTAGAGAGATGGATGTCTCTAACAGGGGCACAGTTCCAGCCAGTGTCACCTGCCACGTCACGTGGGAAGTCAAAGGGACCTGGGTTCCCGTCTTACCTACCCTGAGCCTCAGCACCTTCTCCCTGGTGGTCTGATTAGAAAGCTTTAGGAGGAAAACTGCACTGTTACTAATTAAAAACAATGTTTAAAAAGGAAATTGTTGACACCCTTAGTGGGTATGGTAGGGTGGTCACAAGTTATTTTCGAGTAGGTAAATTTTTCCATTGTTTCTTTATCTACATCATCTCTCTAAAGAGGAGGGACCAATTTCAGCTCTCCCGCTGATCTCATCAGCCTTCACAGCAGCTTCACCTTCTTGCCAGGTGAACCGCGGTGACACCTGGCTGTTCAGGCCAAGTATTTCACACGCAGACCCACAGGCAGCTGTGTGGGGGGTGTGGAGGCTGGGGCGGGAAGCAGAAGGCTCCTGTCCTTTGGCAGGTCGGCTTTCATTTTGGCGGCTCCCAGAATCAGGTCACAACCACTGCGGCGTTTACGTGTTTCTGGCTTCACAATTCCGTCTCCCCCTGGTATTTCACCATGTGTTCGAAGCTTGGGACCCTTTGACCCAACTGAGGAACCCAAAGTGGCGGTTGTTATCTGGCGACACTAGTTGGGGTGTGCTGGGCCCACCCTGTGGCCTCGGGGCTGCTGTTGGCAGTGCGGGTCCCGTCAGATGTCGCACATGCCAGCCGTGTGCGTGGGGGTTGTGGCCAGCCCCGGCTAATTCCACTGGAATAGGGGCAGTTGAGTGTCTAGTGTGTTTTAGCTGCTAGCTTTGCCTTTATAATTTCTTAATGGTTTCTGACCCTGATCATCATAAATACATAAGATAAATGTAAAACAAGGTAACATTGCTATTTTAACAATTCCAAGTGTACTTCATTTTCTCCATTCTGTATTCCTGTTTTACATGCCAGAAAACCATAGGCCCAATCTATCAGCACAGTGCAAAGTACTTTTACGACACCTTTCTCCCTGCACCTACAGGAAAAATATGTAGGCTCCTAATTTTATAAAGGTTTTTAGTTTGATTATTCTATACTTTCCTATATGATTAAATTATGTAATAAATAAGGGGTTTTTTTAAGCATATACTTTGAACACTAAAGGATAGAAAAATCTTATTTTACTGGGATCAGGGAATGAATGTTTTTCTAGATACGAGCTAATTTTCTGGAAATTTCCTTAACATCCTAGAATTTTTTTTTTTTTTTTTGAGACAGAGTCTCACTCTGTTGCCCAGGCTAGAGTGAATGCCGTGGCATCAGCCTAGCTCACAGCAACCTCAAACTCCTGGGCTTAAGCAATCCTTCTGCCTCAGCCTCCCGAGTAACTGGGACTACAAGCATGCGCCACCATGCCCGGCTAATTTTTCTCTATACATATATTTAGTTGGCCAGAGAATTTCTTTCTATTTTTAGTAGAGACGGGGTCTCGCTCTTGCTCAGGCTGGTCTCGAACTCCTGACCTCGAGCGATCCACCCGCCTCGGCCTCGCAGAGTGCTAGGATTACAGGCGTGAGCCACCGCGCCCGGCCAACATGCTAGAATTTTAAAAAATTTTGGCCATTGATGTCTTTACTAAAATAGGTTATATAGAGCTTCTCCTTAATAGAGCACACTGTCTATATAACTTGAACTTTTCTGAATGACTCGTCCTCGTCTCGATAAGCCTAATTACTTGTCTGTGCTCTATGAGGTGCTCTCGGCAGCTAAGGGGTGTTGTGGGCACGAAGCTGTGGCTTCTGCATCTCTGGCTCCTCTGCCGGCTCCTGAAGGGTGTTCCTGCTTCCTTCCCCTGGGTCCTTTCTCATTTCACTGCTTCAGACATGTTCCCTCCACCTTACTTTAGGCTACCCTATGCGGGAAAATCAGCAAAGAAAAAGGTGAGATTTGTTGAGCCTTTCAGGTGTGCTCCCACGGGTAGGAAGTCATCTTATTTCACTGGCTCAGTTGTCTAAGAGGAGACATTGTTCCCATGTGCAGGGTGCCCAGGTTCAGAGAGGGGAAGTCCCTTGGTGAGTCACCCTGCAGCGCACAGCAGTCAGTGCACAGGGGCACAGCTGGTGTTTTAACTGAGGTCTGTGGAACGCAAAAGTGTTGTTCTCCTGCCACACCCCCTGAAATCATCTGGGGAAGCCAAATGACTGAGTTTTTCTGGCTGAGCAAAGTTAATGTTATCATTCTTTCATTCAACACATTTTGTTAAATGCTCCCTTGGCTTGGCGAGGACAGCAATCTTCTCTCTAAAGAGAGCTGGTCATGCCAGTTTTTCCACACCCACCTTACCCTCCCTCCTCTCCCCACCTGAGAAGTCACTGCCGTCTTTTGCAGTTAAGTCCAAGCTCCTAAGCCTGGCACATCAGGCCATCGCATGCCAATCACAGGCATCAGCGGACCCATCGGTCACTCACTGGCCTTTCCTTGTGTGCGTGTGGCAGTGCTGTGCTCTGCCACAGGGCACAGTCAGAATTGCATCTCCACTGGACCTGTGCACGTGTCTTTGTATGTTTGGGTTGACTGAGGCCAAAGGCAGTTTTGTATACCATAGGTGCTTAATAAGAGCCTGTTGAACTTTCTTCCTGGGGTCAAGTGCATGAGCTTTGTGACAAGTCCTTTCCAGAGTGTTTTGTATCTTTGTTTTGTATTCAGCACCTGTGTTCCAGGTGTTGATCATGTTTGGAGTCTAATGCAGAGATAACAGACATGCAGCTCTGTGTAAGATCTTTATGGGGTTTACAATCCTGACCCAATACTTACTACCCTAAATGTTTGACAAGACTATTTTTTTCATTAAACACCTATTATGTATCTTGTTTTGAAGTCATTCCAGTTCTCTGATTTTGGGAACCACCGGAATCTGAAAATCCCCGAAATACTGCAAATTTTATCATAACATTATTTACTCCTTGCTATTAAGTTTCAGTTGTTTCCAGCTATAGAAAAGTTTTCTTTGTCTAAGTGCTTCTTATGTGTGTGTCACTGAACACCTGAGGAATACGGAGACAGATTTTTTGGGTGCTCGGGAGCTTATGGATGGGTAAGGACAATTCAAGAGACAGCTGCCGGCCCTGTGAGCCCAGAGAGGCTTTGCGGAGAGTCCGCAAACTCTCGTTTTCACAGCCGCGCAGAAGGTGTCTCAGAGAAGGGGAGGTGCTGAGATTACAGCTGTGGAGTTCAGGGGGCTTCAAGAAAGAAAAAGCACGTCCGTCTTTGTGAGTTGTAAGTGGGAAGCCTTTCCAGGGTTCTCCCTCTGTCCTCCCTTGAGGTGCTGAAAGTGCAGGAGGCTCCATCTCCCTTCCCCCAGGTCCCTCCAGCCCCGTCCTGCCAAGGGGTCCCTGCACAGCAGATCCAGGGCGGTCCTCCCCTTGCCAGCGTGGACGGCGGGGAGGCGCAGGGCCCGCTGGGTGACCGGAAATCCTTTCTGCAGAGGGCGCATTGTGTGATTTGTGCTCCTGTCAGCAGTGCTGCCCTTGCTGCGGGCTTTCCTTGTGAATAACCCTTATCTGCTCACAAAGCCCTGCTGCACGTTCGGTCTGGGGCGGCTGCATCCTGGCACGGTGCACTCTGCTGCCTCGTGCCCTTTTACAACTTTTGATTTCCTTTCCAACTTTCTACAATTTTGTCACCCTAATTAAAAAAAAAAAGACTTTTTAATGAAAAAATTAAGTTTCTAGGAAAGTGGCAAGAATTATGAAAATGAACGCCTGTATGCTTTCCACCTAGATTCCCCTACTGGTTACCTTTTGCTACACTTGTGTTTTCTCTCCCTCTCCGTATTATTAGTAATTTTTGCTGAGCTGTTGGAGAGTGGCGTCAGCATTCTAGCCAGGAACAAGGACATTCTTTTACATAAGCGTGGTATATTATTAAATGCAGAAACTTTCACACTGTTGCGGTGCGGCCCTGCACCGAGGCCCCAGGTCACCCTGGCTATTCTTCTGCCAGTTGCATTTTAATGTTTTCTTGTCCGTGTGGGGCTCGGGGGCCACATTTCTGGTAGCATGAGTCCAAGGCTGGAGGACGGGGGTTGGCCGCCGTGCCTTGCTTTTCAGGGACTATGATTCATGATCACAGAGATGGACCTGGTCTGGGCTGGTCGTGACACGTCCATCTCAACTTGACAGCTCCCCTCACGTCCTCTGGGCTGGCCCGGAGCTTGCTGCCGTGTGGATGCTGCAGTCTGTCAGCTCATTCCGAGATTGCACTGCTAAAACAGCTGAATTGGGGAATGGCTTTCAGCTCTTTATCTCGGTGGCGATCTTTTGCTTTGTGTAGGGCTTCCCGGGTGCAGGCCAGGGCATGACTTCATTCTTTAGGTTATGTGGCACGCCCACGCTGGCAGCCGGCTCAGTCCCATGCTTGCTGCGTCCGCTGCTGGGGACCGTCACCGTGGCATCTGTGTCCGTGCGGTGGCCGTCCAGGGCTCTCTCGGCCATGACTCCAGCAGTTGAGCTGGGAGCACTTCCACACTCCATCATCAGGAGTTCCTGTGGGGTCTTCGGGAATCTAGTATTCGGTCTAAATCGACTCTGATATTGAAGAATGTCCCTGGCTGAAGCAGAATCAAAACAACTGGTCCTGTCATTGTCAGGAGTTCCATTGTCTGCTACGGGCAGCTCCCCAAGCCCAAGGTTGCTGACAGTATAAAGTGCCTCAGGAAGGCACCTAGTAACTCCGATGATAAATCTGTCTTATTCACCGTATTTCCCTATAGGGTGTGCAAGGAGCTAGAACCCTTTCCTGAAAGCTAGATTGGCTCGAAGCTCTCTGGTCTGGGTGCTGCAGTCACCTGTATTAAGTTGGCCAAGCTGGGACCTTGTTATCAAAATAGGGTCCCCTGACTCACAATGCCACACACTTTCTGATCTGATCGTGGTAGTGCTCACATAGTGTTTCCTAGGATCTTTACTGGGTTAAAGTA
The DNA here is from genome assembly GCA_028533085.1 of Varecia variegata. NCBI lineage: Eukaryota > Metazoa > Chordata > Mammalia > Primates > Lemuridae > Varecia > Varecia variegata. Next base: position 62,783,827 of record CM052445.1, on the reverse strand, counting down.
TAAATGCTGGTCATTTCTGAGTTCACAGTCTGAGTTGGATGATGTGAAATACACCTGTACACAAGTGAAGTAAAGAGTGTCGCAGTCTCTCACGACTGTTTGGGACTGTGGCTTACCTCATTAATCCTTTTGCTTTTGACTTCTTTGATACTCTTCATTATTTAGAATATATTCCAGGCCTTTCCTGGCTTTGTTGGTATACTCAGATTGCCTGTATAGAAGAATTATGAAATTTGCACATGGAAAATAAATCAAATTTTTATTGCAGTTGACTCTTTTGTCTTTCTGTGATTTTCTAGTTTCCTACCTTGCTTTCTTTATCATGTCCTTCCTCTCCCTGAATAGAAATTAGGTCATGCTTCACTCATTCCTAGGTTACTATAATTCAAACTTGAAGTATTTGGAACAACAGAATTGAGAACCGAGAAGGGAAGGAGAAGTTCTCTGACCAGTCGAGGTCGATGTTGGTGAGACCGTGGCAAAGCCCAGTGCCTTACTGAGTGCCTAGGTATGCTTAGCTGTGCCTACATTGGCTTATTTAGCGATAGATCAGGAGGAGAAGAAAAGTCTATTAAAACACAGTAGGAGGGCCGGGCATGGGGGCTCACACCTGTAATCCGAGCACTTTGGGAGGCCACTGCAGGACGATGGCTTGAGGCCAGGAGTTTGAGACCAGCCTGAGCAACATAGTGAGACCCTGTGTCTACAAAAAAAGAAAAATTAGCCAGGCGGGGAGGTGGTGTGCACCTACAGTCCCAGCTACTCAGGAGGCTGAGGTGAGAGGGTCGCTTGAGTCCCAGAGTTCAATCAAGGCTGCAGTAAGCTATGATCACACCATTGGACTCCAGCCTGGGCAACAGAGCAAGACCCTGTCTGAAAAAGAAGAAAAAAAAAAAAACCCATGAAAACAACACAGTAGGAGATAATGGAAAATGTAAAAAAGATGTCCCAGAACTCGAGAGGCCTAATCCCTGGGACGGTGTGGGGCGGGCAGCAGCCTGTGAGCTCAGCTGCTCCAGAGAACATTGATTCTTGATCAATCCCTGAGTAACGGGACAGGAAGGGAAGGAAGGAGAGAGGGAGAGAAGAAAACAGAGGGAGAGAAAGTGAGAGAGAACAGAGAGAGGAGGGAGAATATTATATTGCTACCTTTGATTCAATGGGCCAAAGTTGTCTGTCAAAACAGTTTCTTTTCTTAAACATGCATACTTTACGTATTTAAAGAATTACTGTATGGGACTGGGGTTGCCATTGTTTGGTTTATTCAGGAACATGAGACATGAATGTACATCCGTTGAAATACATGATTTTAACCTTTTCCTTTTTCCTCCTCCCTCTCTGCCTCCTTTCCTCTCTCATCTTCCCACCACCCTCCCTCAGCCCTTCTTAGGAGCTGTTGGGTGTTTGTGTTTGGACTTGGGTGGCAGGTAGCGGTTAGGAGAGTCATTGCTAGGTTTCAGTCTTGGGAGACGCCTGTGCAGCCAGGTCGGTTTACTCAGCTAATTCTGGGACAGAGTTAATGCTTCCACTGGGAACAGCAGACAGGTTCCTGAGAGCTAAGACTAAACATTTATGGAGTTTGCAACTTCGAGGTCACAGGTTACAGTGAACTGTGATCACACCACTGCACTCCAGCCCAGGCGGCACGGTGAGACCCTGTCTCTACAAACTGAGTCTATATGTCTATACCTCCTGGAATAAGGACCAGAGTCTGTGGGCCTTTGACCTCAGCAACTGATTAACCTGGACTCGTGAGCTGCGTGCCGAATGTCTGCTCCTGGCTCACGCTGGAGTGCCAGCCGCCAGGGCAGGGCGCATCTCCAGCGCTGCTGGCAGAGCAGCCGGTCCGGAGAGCAGGCTGGGGACGCGGCTGCTGCGCCAGCACTGCTGCCAAATGGCATGAGGGATGAGGGTGTTCTGAACTGTTTCTTTCGATACAATTTTTACAGATGTGTTGACTCTGGAAAAAAAAATTCTGGCCTACTTTTTTTTTTTTTTTTTAAAGAATAGTAAACATTTAGCTGTTTGATTTTGGGTTTTCCCATATTCATAATGAGGAATTCATTTTCACTTGGTCATAATGTAGACAGCCTAACCTTACCTTTCTGTGCAGTTTGTAAAATAACCCTAATAAGTGTTTATAAGCAACGGTCTGTAAAATAATATGCCATTTCAACTATTAAGTTTACATTTTCATTAAATACATAGTTGGCAAAGCTGTTAATATCTTACATGAGGTTAAATTTAATTTTTCATTCATTAAAAAGTAATACTAATTCCATTTTGATGGTGGAATAATACACGGCGTGCTCGTTCCAACGCGTGTTTCACAGTGGGTGGGGGCGGGGGTGGCGGGCTCCGTTTCCCCAAATGACCTGCTTCGTGCTGATGCAGGGGGTTCTCCCAGTGCTGACCGGTTGCACAGTGCACTCTTCTTTCTCATCTGAACTTACCTCGCTGACGCTGAAGTATAGGATCAGGAATACGGCATCATTCCTGGAGGCCAAGGCCGTCCTGAACTCACCGAAGAGCTTTACCTTTCTCTGGGCGGAGGTGGTTTGCTCCCAGGCTTGGAGCAGAGCGGGTAGACTGTACATCCTGTGGCTTCATTTTCAGTGACTGCTTTCTGCCATGTGGGAGTTTTCTAGGAATGCTTGGAGAGCACACAGGGTTCAGCCAGACCTACCTGCTGGGAAGACACTTGACTCGTTTGATCCAAGTTCAAATTCACAGTTCAGGGTGTAAAACTATCCTCACTCTCAGGAGCTTCTTTAGGCTCATGAGTCCTTGGTGGAGGGGGTGGTGGTATGAGGCCAGCAGCCTGCCTTTGGGGCGTGTTGATTGACCCTTCGCAACCCTTGAATAAAATATTGATTTTGCGATATGGTCCTAAAGAGGAAGGTCATGAAGGAGACTTAAATTCATTGGGGGGGAAATACAGAAGTGTGGTAGATCGGAACAGCTGGAAAAATAGACCCGGGTAGGGGTATTAATTCGTGCAGCAGAATCAAGACATGCATGTTTCCCTTAAAAATGTATAGCCTCTACCTCCACCCCATGGCATGAGCTGTGGACCCTGGGGCTTAAGTGCCGGGGCCATACTCCCTCTGCTTGCACCGCGGCAGGAATGTGGGATGCAAAGCACCTCTGTGGTTGTTGACCTCTGTGTGATTTTGTCTAAATAAAAACTAGAATTAAAAGTGAGGAGGAGAGCTTAATAAAAAGATTAAAAAATCCCATACTTAAATTATGCTCATACAGGGAGCTTTTGAAAATGATTTTTGTCTCTTGATTTACCATAAATATAAATCAACTTCCAGTTGGATAGTTTAATTACCACCACCCTGGGAGGGCAGGCATATTTTTAAGTAACATCTGCCCTCTTAATGCTGTCCACTGCTGGGTAGGAACGCCTTTGGCGGAGGCGGCCTGCTGTGCAGAGGGCGAGGCTGTGGCATTCGGCCACGGTGCACCTTGCCCACACTGCCTGGCGGGTGACTCGGGGCGATCCTGTGCCCTGCAGACCTCACTCTCCTGGACTGTGAGACTTGAGCAGGGACACCACCTCTTGGGGTTTGCTTACCCCACACTAAGAATCCATTTCTGAAGCTCCCAGGCACATGCAAGGTGCTCACAAGGCATTGGTTCCTTCCCCTTCCTCTCCATGTGGTGTCCAAGAAGCCTTGCCTCATTCTGTTAAACTTTAGGGTGGAACGTTGGGCCTCCAGCCATGTTGGTGACATCCATTTAGGCAGGACCTGTGTTTCCTGGCTTCCCGCCTGTTCATAGCTGGAATGTGGCACCCACCTGGCCCTGTTGACCAGCTGTACCGTGGTTTTGAGATGAGTCACTTTGCTGTCACTCTGGGAGCAGCCGAGTGTCCTTGTGCTGCTCTGACCTCTGCAGAGGCTCAGACGTTTTCTCAAATGAGAGCCCAGTTCCTGCCACGTCACAGGCACTGGACTAGGTGCTGGGGGATGAAATAGCAAGAGAAGTGCCATCAGGACACAATGCCTGGCCACGGCCCAGGGGCCTGTGCTCCGGCTTCCGCAGCCACCTCCATGTGAGGACTTTCGCAGGAGCCTCCCAGGGAGTGTCTCAGATGGAGCCCCTCTGGGTGGACCCCTGGGAGCAGTGGAGTATCGGAGCTTCCTAGGAGCCATTGAAGCTGAGTAGTCTCCCTGTATCTTGTGTCTTCCTTCTGGCTTTATGAAATGTGACTCTTAAATGAGTTTTGAGGCATTTCAAGAGATGCTCGATTTAAAGGCTGGGAAGTTCGTGGCCTCCTGGAGAGCCAGGGAAGAAGTTTTGGGGTTCTCTTCCCTAAATGTAAGAACTGTTGGCACTTTAGGATGAGGCACAAAACGAATGAGCAGACGAGCCCTCAAGCCTGGAAGGAGAAAAGGAGCCGCATCAAGTGTTTCTTTCAGAGAATCCAAAATTACCTGATAGCCGTGAATTTGGCTGTCCAACCCTAGCCGGGCAGCCCGCTGTGATGGGGTGCAGGGGTGCGAGGAGCCTGCCCCGCCAGGGCAGTTGGGGGAGGGCTCAGCTTTCCTTCCAGGAGGGCACCCCGTCTCCTGTCCCCTCCAGCTGTGAGCACTGCTGGCTCCACATCGAGGCCTTAAGGAGGGATTGTGAAAAAATAGTTTTCACATTTTTTTATTGTGGCAAAATATACATAACATAAAATTGACCGTTTTAAGTATAGAGTCCACTGGCTTTAAGTACCTCCCTGCTGTTGTGCAACCATCACCACCATCCATCTCCAGACACTTTTCATCCTGCAAAACTGAAACTCAGTACCCATTACACAGAGAAAAATTTAATACTGTGCGTCAGTATGAGAGGCATGCACACTATAATACCTTTATCTCTAGGAAGCTTGGGAAAGAGGAGATTAGCTTGTACTGTACTTGCTGTGGTGGTACTTGGCTTTAGTTAGCTGTTATTACTAAGTATCTAGGAGTTCAGTAGGTTATGGGCCCGTCCTTTGGGGAGAGGTTACTTGCAATGTAGCATGGCGTGGGGGTAGCATGAAATTAAACACTGGTGCCTGACTTCAAAGTTAGTGACAGCGATTTCAGCTGAGGTTGCCTGGCAGCTGATACACGTGCAGCTGCTTTCAGGTACCTGGGATGCAGCCACGCATCTCCTGCACAGAGAATGAAGAGCTGCCTATGGCCCTACCATGTAACACATGGTCTGGTTTCCGTGGCTATTAAATTAATATAATTAAATTAGAATGACTGACTTGTTCTGATTTCATAGTACAATGTTATGTCACGTTCTAAACACATTCTTAATAACACACTTTTAGTTTTTGTGAACCAAAAACTATGAAAACTGGACAGTGAGCTCAGTGTGATGAGCTGTCTTCAGTAGAGATGTGCTCTGGTTTTTAAAGAGGATAGTTCGTGTTAAGCCAGTTTCCTGTCTAGTCAACAGAGTGAAACAAAGGAGGGAAGATAGTTCTGATTCTTTCACCTCCTTAGGCTAAAATAAGATCTTGCATCTCACGCTTTGCCCCACCTAGATTTTGCAGACAGGCCCTTTAAAAAAGTAATGATGAAATACTTTCAAACATTTTGTTTGAGATTTGCACAACGTTTAGAATAATTATGTCCTGCCAGACTAGAGAGTGAATCATGCAATTAGTCACTGGACTGAGTTACTGGGAACCACCTAATTAGGCTCAATGAGCTAAAAAAATAAATAAATAAAACAATTACGGCTGGGCGGATGGAAGAGGAGGAAATGATGGCTTATTGAAAGGAAAACAAGGTCTGGAAAGCATTGCCTTACAGAGGTAAAATATTCAAATTAATAAGATGGAAAAAACCATGGAGGAAGATGAGCAGACACAGCAGAGCATCAGAGATGGCTGTGAAGGCTAGGCCGTGCAGGGCACAGGCAGGAAGGGACAAGAATGAGAACGAGGCTTTGGCGGTCCCCATGTCACCTGAGGGTTTTGATTTCCTCAAAGGATCCAGTAGGTTACTCAGTGTTGCCAATTAATGGGATCCTCAGATTAAATAAATATTTTGGTTGCTAGATCAAGGCTGCATACTTGTATTTTCCATTTTAAATATTATGAAATGCAATTAAGTGCATCTAACACTAAAACTATACTGGATATAATCTTCATTTTTGCAGATATTTGATGATTTATGTATGGATTAAAAAAATACATATGTTGGGAACCACAGTGCATCAGTTTTCTTTGCATGGTAACATTACCAAAAGCTCTTGTTAAGCTAAAACTGAAATCAAAGTAATGACTCAAAGTTAGTATTATTTATTAACATACTTACTAATTCATCATTTACATTAACTGGTAATTCCACACCGCCTCTGTTTTTATTAAAGGGAAGGCATATAGTTGGGGTACACTGAAATAATTTTTAAAATTCAAAGTATATGCATTATTGTCCAAATTATATTTTCTTGAGAGCTGTCCAGTTCACTTGGATGCAGCGTGATTTCTATGTGCTTACTTTAAACTTCACAGTAAGTGGTAGCAAAGGGTTTTCTAGAATTTTCTAGATGTTAGCATGTTTAGTAAGTGCTTTGTCTTAGGAAACAATATTTTTATTTTCACAAGTCTCTTATAGCCCTGTTATATTGCATGTGCTGTAGGCAATTGGCAAATAGGTATTTCATGAGTGTAAATGAGAGAATAAAGGAACCACAGCTATTTGTGTATGATTCACAATGAAGGAGCAGGGAAATGGAATGAGTTATATTTCCCATATTTTATTTACTTCATATTTATTTTTATAACAAATTATGAATGGCTTAAGGCTGCTAAACATTTTTCTTAGGTTCCCTTGGAAAAGGTAAGAAGGTTTTCTGAAGCCGTAAAACATTTCTATAGCTATGTAGCATTACATTTGTCAATGAATTAGACCACTTGGTTTCAAGGGTGCCGGTAAACTTTATTTATTTTCTTTATTTTTACGCCTTAAGAGTAGGGCTGTGCTCAGGGACATGGTGGGGAAGTGTGGTTTGGAAACCAGACATCTCCGCACACTGGCCATGCGCGGTGACCACAGTGTCTCACCGGACCCTCCAGAGATACCTCTTGGCATTCGCAGCCACCGTGTCATTGAGAAACCACGGCCAACACTGACAAACCATGGCTTTGACTGTGGTTTTTCAACTTTCGTCTGTGGTTTACCTCATTTTTTTCTTTTTTCACCATAAACGTTGTACTTGTGTTTTTAGGTAGGTCCTTTGAAAGTGCCATTTATGGTTTGCAGAGTAGCATTTTTGGTCCACCAGCCATTATCTTACACATACTTACGGAAGGTTTTATTGCTGCTCTGCTCACATTTGCACATGACCTGGAAGGATGTCATATGGAAATCTTCCAGATGGATCTCTGACCACTTGTCTAGTGCAGAGAGGGTTTGCTGTACCCAGTATCTTTTGCAGGTGTTCATTATTCTGCAGAGTTTATTACGTGCAATTTCTGTTTATGTTTTGTTTGAGTTTTCAAGATAATATTATTTTTAGGGGGTGATGTTTCCAAGAGTGATTTTTCTAGGTTTTGGGTGCTGTACTGCAGCATTTTAGCCTCTGTCATTTATAAAGAGTATAAATTCTTCCATTTAATTTTAAGAAGTTTTTAATTGAGTCAGGTCTTTGGTTGCGGTTATGAAAATTACATTTTAGTTTCATTCTGGCTGGCTAGGATTAGTCTAAACATGCAGATTTCTCTAAGATACGTACCACATCTGACAAGAGAAGTGAACAGCTATGATTGCTATCATAAAAAGATATTTTATAGTCTCTCTGTGAAATGAAAGTAGTAGTAAATTAACCAATATAATATGCTTGTTTGATGCATAGTGTGTGTGGCCAGATTCTATCTCACAAGAAAGAATACCCATCTTGCTATCTCTGTTATTGAAATTTCCTATGGCTTCCCCATCCTAGAGCATGGGGTCTTCACGAAACCTTCCCCGCATGGCCGAATCTGCATTTTCAAACGTACCATAAACACCCCTGTGGTTCCGTAGACTTCTGTAGACTTCTCCATGTTCCTCACACTTCCTCTGTGCTTTCTCATCTCCATATTTGGTTCCACTGCTTCCTCCTGGAATGTCCTCATTTGCCATCCAGGCTCTGACATCCTGCCCACCGTGCGGGGCCCCAGGCTTCCTCTGGGAAGCCTGAACACAGAGCCCAGTCCCAGCCAGTCCTGACGGCGGGTCTGTTAACACACTGACTGCCACACTAGAAAAAACATTTTTTTCCTTCGGGCACGGCGGGTCTGTTAACACACTGACTGCCACACTAGAAAAAACATTTTTTTCCTTCGGGCCACAGTGTTTTATTACGAAAATAGAATAAAAACTTCAAAAACAAAATGATCCTTTCTAATGTAATGAAAAATTGATTATTTTTTATTGTTTTCTCTGCATGAGTTATATGCAATTAAATTGTCAATATTAATTATAACAATAAGAACATCAACAAATAAGATTTTCATGAGCCAACTGCATGCAGGGTTTTGCCCGGGGGCCACCCATCACGTAACATGTGTGCGGCAGTGTGGCAGCGTGAGTTCCTGTGCACCATGAGGCTCCCAAGGTGACGAGATGTGTGAGTTACACATGCTTCCCAGGGCCCTGGGCTCAAAACTAGCGTGAGTTAAATGCAACTCACAGGGCAGTTACTGTGTTAAACAGGTGTTCATTCTCTTCTGCCGCCTTCCTCTCTTTGCCTCGGTGTGTCATCATTCTAGCCCACGGTAATTTTTCCTTCTTGAGCATCTTGTACTTTTATGGCAGCAGTAACAATAATCCAGTCAAGTTGTTTAGTTTTATGTGTGTATTTCTCCCTCTGGACAAGAATATTCCTGTGGGAAGGAGCCGTGCCTGTGCCCTGTTCGTAGTCTCGCCGGGGCCCAGGACAAGTCTTGAACTTCCAGCACGTGACTTAGGAGTCAGTGTATCTGGCTGGAGATTTCCAGCTGAAAATGATTGGCTGAAATGGAGAGGAGGCTGAAATGATTGGCTGAAATGAAGTTTGGGATCTTGGCTGCTGGCTCTGTATTATTTTTTGTGTAAGAATTTGCATTTTTTCTTACATGACTGAATATAATTCATAAGTCTGATAAGATAGATGAGAAGAATCTGAGATGTGCAGTTTGACAAACAGAATAAAAATCTTCACATGAAATTTGTTTAATTGACAGTAGAGTCACCAACTCAGAAAAAATGAAAACCTATTATTTTCTCCTATCATATAATAAGGCATTTCAGTCTTCCCTTCCCTCTTGTTCCTTCATGTCCTTCCCCCTGCTGCTGCGGGAATTGTCACCCTCGCAGTCACGCAGGTTGGAAAACCTCCTCCCCGCTTCCACATAGTTTGGGGTTGATGGTGAGCTGTAACTCCTCGGTAGCTTGCTCTCCGGTCTCCGGGTACCGGCCTCCTCGCAGCTCTCAGGAGTTCCCATTCTCTCCTCCCCTCATGCTGATCCACCTTCCACAACTCCCTGAGACCAATGTCACCAAAATCCAGAGAATGGTATTTGCTTCCCTCACTGGAAACCTTTACGCTCCCCCAGGGACCTGTGAGAAAGTGAGCCAGAGCCCACGTGGTCCTCCAGGATCCGCAGCCCCTGTACCCGCCTGGTCTGCAGCTCCCATCTAGGGGAAACCAAAGGCCTCTTCCCCTGGGGGTATGTCCCCCCGACCCCACCCACACCCCGACTGACTGTGTGGTCACTTTCTTGTATGGGGCCAGCCTGGCAGGGGCCACAGCCCCCCTCCTCTCAGCCGCAAAGGTTCTGGAGAGCACAGTTCGTGTCTGAGCCATCCCTCCACCCTCCAATCCCACGTGCAGTGCCAGGCACGCAGCAAGTGCTCATCGAATCATTCCCGAGTTCCAGTGGCACACTGTTCAGTCACACATACCCCAATCCCACAGAGAAGGAGGGCTGACTGTCCGCTTTTGAGAGGAGGAATTTATCCCATTAGGATGGGAACAGAAAGAGAAGGGGCGTCGTATAACTCGGGTCACATTCCAGACCCAGACTGGCGGAAATTAGTGATGTCACTGTGCTGGGGAGGAGACAGATGCAAAATCAGCCACGATTTAAAATATTTAATTGGTTAAGGGAAAAAAAGTGGTGATACTGTTACCACTGGTTTTATTCAACTCTGCTTTTGAGCTGCATGTCAGTCATACTTGAAATATTTCACTAGTCACTCAGGCTTTTCGTGTTTCCTTTTTAAGTGTGTTACAAACTGTGGGGCTCCTTAAAGGATCAGCCAGTGGAACGCGATGGGATAAATGCAAAATTGGCCGCACTTCACCAGACTCGGGATGAAGGGGTCCTCCTGCCCGTGGCCCGCTCACCTGCTCCTTCCCGGGAGCACATGGAGCCTTCGAGATACGCTTTTAAAGATAGTTCTGTTGATGGGAAAATTTCCTCTGCATAAACCCCTCTTCACAGCCGTCCAGTCAATGCATGTAGTGTGGCATTAACCAGAGCGCTTGTTTGGAATTTTTCATTAACGTAATGCAGTGCATTTTCTGGGTCACAGAAGGAAAGACATCAGAAGTTTGCTAAGTGTTCCTCTGATTTCAATTTGAGACCCAATTAGGAGTTTTTCTAAAAGTGTAATGAAGAAGAGATTGTGGGTGGGACTTGGGAGGAATTCTTCAAGGCCAAGGGGCCGTTTCTCCGTCCCTGCAGACCCACTGTCCAGCAGAAGTGTGCTGCCTTCAGAACAGCTGTTTAAAGATAATGTGACATGTTTGAAGCTCTGACTTGGGGGTGGGGGGAGGGGCAAGGGCAATATACGTAACCTAAACTTTTGTACCCCCACAATATGCTGAAATAAGAATAATAACAAATAAAGGTAATGTGGTGGTTGCTAAGATGGGGATGCGAAGATGTTAACAGAAACAGCCCGAAACGTGGGATTCACATCTCGCAGCGAGACCTAGAGACCTAGAGATGTGTGGCAAAGATAGTTAAGGTCCCAACTTCTATCAGTTCTTACTTCCACCCAAATCCAAAGCAGGGCGTATTCTTGGGCCCCTTGCTGGTGCCAGAGACCGGGCTCCGTGTCCTCCTCTTCCTTCCCTCCTATGAGCTCTTGTCCAACCCTTTCAAACATTTATAACCATAACTCCACACAGATTGAGTATCCCATATCCAAAATCATGAGATGTCTTGGGGATGGGACCCAAATCCACACAGGAAATTCATGTATGTTTCATACACACCTTATACATACAGCATATCAGTAAGTACTTACGTGTGGAGTCTTCCACTGATGGCATCATGTTGGTGCCCCAAAGTTTTAGATTTTGGAGCATTTTGGATTTTGGATTCTGGGATTAGGATGCTCAACCTGTGTAGTGTGTCTATAGCATGCCTTCTCTTACTCCAGGGGGACTTAATAATAGTGATGGGCTCGAAGACAGCACAGTGCACTTCTGTTTAAAAACATGCTTTTAAATGAAATGTTAAATCGGGAGAGTGTATACTCAGTAGATTAAGCTGTAATTTCTTTACGACTAGGAATTAATAATAAAGAAAGCTCCTGTTATGTCCAGTTGTTGGAGTTTGTTTAAGTCTTCCTGTAAGTACGCTATCACTTTTAAGATGGCAACTATAGACTCCTTTACTAGTGTCAGTGTTACTGGTACTAAGTGGAACTTAGGAACAGAAGACCAGGCTTCCGCCATGAGTCAGCACATCAGCTCGAGGCTGTTGTGCTCACGCTGTGTGGCCAAGACCTCAAGAGGTGAGCTCCTTGTCTGCCTCAGGAATGTACCTCTCCATCTGGCACCTGTGCTGCCTCCCAGCCAGGTCCCCTGCGGTCCCTCCCTCAGTCCCTTTTCTTCCCGGGCAAACTCCCACGACTTCACAGCGAGGCTCGAGTGAGACCCACTGTGGAGGTCCCTGGGTTTCTCTGGTGGGGCGGAGACCCCTCCTGCAGTGCTCGTCACACTCTGCTCTGTCGGGATTTCTCCCTCCCCCGTCCGGCTCACTCACGTGCTCGACTCTGTATTCTTAGCATGGGGGTGCCTGGTCTGTGAGCCAGCGGCTGGCAGGGCCACTGGGGGACGTCCTGCATGGGCCGGTCTCAGGATTCAGACGTCAGAAGTGAGGGTGGCTGTCTCTGTGGCAGGCACAGGCCAGGGTAGCACCAGGGTGGGTGGGGACGGAGCGCAGACTCGTTTGTGTTCCGGACCCACAGAGAGAGAAAAGAGGCAAAACAAAACATAGCTAGAAGGGCTCCATGAACTTCAACACCACAGAGGAGGTGCGGATTTTAGCAAAGCTGGAGGAAATAGTCCAGCATTTTTTTTTTCCTGCCTGCCTGGGTAAAATTTGCTGTTCTTTGGAGGGAGGCTGGAAAGTAGATGTTTGCGGCTTTTGTGACAGTGTTTGAAGGGGCGAGCGGGTGTGGAGTAAGGACTAACCGTGGTGGCCCCTGGGTGGGAGCCTGGGCTGAGGACGGGAGAACCCAAGGACCTGGGGAGAGTGGCCAAGACTGAGAAGCGTGTTGATGGGAGATTGCGCCTCGGGACAGTCTCTCAAGCCCACGCATTTGCCTGGGGCCGTCCCGTGCCCTGGGAGAGGCCCAGTAGGGCCTGCGCTGAGGACAGGCTGTGCTCACTGCACTCCTGCACCAGGCGGTGACTAACCGCCGAGGGAGGGCTGGCCCCGGGCACGCCTCTGCGGGGCGTTTCCACCCAGTGGTCCCTGTGGACACACACGAAGCCCACCAACTCATTTCACAGGCGGCGTCCCGTGAAGCGCTGTCACATGGCAGCTAATTATAGTCCCATCTGTTTGCAGCTGGACAAAGACCAATGACCTGGAGGTGAAACACTGGGCTTCATCATCCTTCTCTCTAGTCCATCCTATTCCCAGAGCAGGAGCATTTAATGTCCACCCCCAGTTAGTGGGAGAAAGGCAAGAGAAGAAATGAAAATGAGTCAACAAAACTGTGTGACCTGGGAAC
>CM052445.1:62748741-62770329 GCA_028533085.1 Varecia variegata | reverse complement strand
AAAAGGAATTTGAAAGATAAGCTGTTTAGACTTGGCAGAGCTCCACATGTCCCTATTTGGTGGGATGTGAGACACATAAAAATTGTTAAAGCCGTGATGTTAAAGGTCTATCTTCCATCAGAAGCAGGGGAAAAAATGAGAAAATTGAGGACTTCATTCTGTTTAACTCATTCCAAATATGCCTTTGTACAGTAGGCATGTCCCAGTCAATGACTGTATGACACAGCATCCTCTCTCTCTGTCTCTGTCCCTGTCTGTGTCTCTCTCTCTCACACAAACACACACACACACAGTAGCATAGCAGCTGGCATTCTTTAATCAAGTAAAAAAGCGTTCTCTAAACAGAATTAGTGAGCCTTTCTCTCTTGCATCCTCCCTAATGGAGCTCTCTTTAATGTTGAGAAGCATGCCCTGTTGGTCTGTAGACCAGAGAAAGACCGGAAATAGGCTGTATTTCATACTGAAGTCTTTGTCCTCCCTGCCTGCCCTTCCTTCTTTGGCAATAGGACTGTATACTGTAGCATCTTTGTGTATTTTTAGACCTTAACCTACTTTATAACATTAATACTGCTGGTTCAACTCCTTGAGTATTTTAATCGGAGCATGAAAGAAAAATTTAATAATATTAATTGTTTTAACATATCCTGAAAAATTTAAAGTGACTCTTAGAGAATATAAAAGATATTTGGTTTAGGGATTACTTTGTAGTACCTTTTGCATTCCTTTCATATTGTATTTTTTGTTTTCATTTAAAGTTGATCTCTGCTATTGAAGTTATGTGTGCGCGTGTGTGTCTGACAGAGTTCATTGGGAACTAATGTTTTTTTTCTGTTTCAAACACAGTTAATTCAGTTCAGCTTCCATTTGGAGACAACTTGTCATACTCCTTTGGTAAATTTTAGGCTACGTGGTCTACTAGGAAGAGGCTAAAAGGACTTTCAAAATCGGTGTGGTTTTCATTGTTTTCCTACAGTTGTAGTAGAATAAATGATGAATTTCCCACCCTGAGAGCTTTCTAGGGTTCTCTTTTCCCCACTGGTCTGGCTTACACTTGTTGCTGTTGGCCATGGATGGTCTACTTCCATAAAAGAGACCAAAACTCACACCTTTCTTGTCCTTTGAGAGCTTCCGGCCTCATTCCCCATTTTCTAAGTGGCCACTGCCTTCATGACTGACTTCCATCCACTGTGACCACTTGGGTTAAGTGTGCACCTCATGGGAACACAACACAGGCATTGCTCCAGGGACTTGGAGCTCATTTACTTGACGCTAGACCACCAATAAGGGGAGACGCAGGAAGAAAGAGTATGAGGACTTCACAGAATGTACCAGTTCTTCCCGTTCTAGAATCTGAAACAGATGGGTTGGAAGCTAGTCCATGGAGCCAACATATTCCAGACATCAGGAAGAATGCACAGCCCTTGTAAATGCCCTCAGATGTGCGGCCAATAGAGAGCTGTTAGGTTCTACCAGATTGCATATATCTTGATTTTGCTGAGAGGTCCAGATGCAACATGTAATGCCTCAGGAAATCATGAAATTTATGATATAGCCTTGAACATGTCAGGTCACCAGTGAAATTGTGAATCTGAGTAGCCCGTATAGTTTATGTACTCCTTTCAAAGATAGCAATTTACAACAGAGAGCTAAGACTTGCGCTAGTTAAGGCTTTTATTTTAATTAGCTATTTCAGAATTATACATTATACCTGATTGAAAAGAGACACTTAGAGCATCATTTGTACTCTTTTTAGCAGAGTACCCTTGAGTCGCAACTAAAATACCCTATGCCAGGGCCATTATAAATATAACGGAAATAGTAAAGGGCCAGAATAGTGATATTTCAAAATAGATTGTATTTAACAAGGTAAATGTGTATCTCATGACAGTTGTTATTTTAAAATTTAGTTGTATTTTTTAAAATAAAACCATTTGCATAAGGTTCTAGACTACCCAGATTGTGACACAGAAATCATGGCCTTAAAAACATCTTTTGTTCTGAACAGCTGACCATACGTTAGATATTATTAGAATGATCAATTATTTGGAATTGTCTTTTAGGGCTGGAATTAGTAATAAAATTTCCTACATGAATAAAGCCATAAATATCTTTGATCTGGGATTTAAATTTATTTATTTATTTTTTTGCTTAACACATAGCACAAGCGGGTGGGGCTGGGGGGGCTAAGGGCAGGGGTGGCACCAGTCCTTTATTTCCCGTTGTGGATTTCCCCAGTGTTGGTTAGGACCTGAAGTGTTGCCCAAGGTGAAACTGCTCATTTGTCACCTGCACGTGCAACTTGACCCCAACGTCCACAATCATGGCCTTGCAGCCTCTTATCTGGGGTCCCCAGTAATTAAGGCAGTCACTGGTGACCTAAGGGAACAGTGCCAGGAAACTCATTTTTATAACCTCTCCCAAATTGAATAGAGATAAGCTTCTGCGATTTTATCAACATTTCAGAAGAGAAAAACTCAGAATTACCACATAGTCACTTTCCGCTTCAGTCCTTTGATTCTGTGCCTAATCCGCTGTTTCACAGAAACCACCACTGACCTGTGAGTAGAAAATCGGTACTACTTCGGGCTTTTGTCGAGTGTCTGCCAACTAAGTCTGGGTCATTGGTGGACATTTCCCAAATGGACTCTGCAAATAAACGAGTCTTAGCCTCGTTGGTTTTTCCTTTCGCTGTCTGTAAAAGCGAGACAAAATTTAGCAGAGGTTAAAGAACAGAGATATCTTTCTGAACCTGGCTCAAAAACAAATACACTGTGGGGAATGACATAATCCCAGCAAGGAGCTGACCCGGAGCCCCAGGGGACTCGGAACTGACTCACCTTCTGGGCTTTTGTGGCCTGGGGGCTAACCTGGTTATGGGATAGCTGCTCCAGACAGCTCCAGGTTCCAGGGCATCCCCCCAAAATCCCCAGCTCTTCCCTGGCTGCTCTGTGATCTGGAGCCGTCATGCAATCATCGCTGAGTTCCCTTCTTGGAGCATTTCCCCACAACGCTTATATACTGTGACTTGAGGTACACGGTGTCACTGGATTGTCATCTACAGTTGTTATTTAAGGTTGATTAAAGGAACAACACCAATAACACCACCAACAAAGCAACAGTAATTGGGAACATACTACTCAATTTCATCGATTTGAAGATGCCCATATTAATGTTTTAACAATTCTGAAATTGTGAAGATTTAATAGTTGACGATGTGCCATTGTTTAATTAAGCATCCTTCTTTATTCTTTAGTGTGGGTTTTGCAATCAATGTTGTCTTAGATGAAATACAGTCTAAATCAGGCTCAATACACGGTTCTGGGCTGCCCCAAAGAGCTCAGGGTGTACTGGGCAGACATATAAGTAAAGAACAATAAGAAACATCCGATAAATCTCACAATAGAGGCATGTAGTCAACATTTCACGGGATCCCAGGTAGGGAGCAGCTAACCCTCACCTGCGGATTAGATGTACAATGATGGTAGTTGAGTTAAGAATGTCTGCTGAGGTCTCTCAGGACTTGATTTGTGCATTTGGGATGAACCTTCTGGAACACAGTTTGCGGATTTTGACCTTATTTCCTTGGATGACTCTGAGTGGTCGCCAAAACCCAGATTCTGAAGCAAAACTGTGCACATGGATTGATTTAAAATGTTAGGAGGTTATGAGAGTGTATGCTGAAAATTGCCTAAAATGTGAGTCAGAGAAAAAAACAGATCCATAACTTCTGGAATTTGTTTGGACCGGAGTCAGTTGTCCCCATTTCCAAAATTTAAAATTAAGAACATCTTACTGTCTTGGAGGCACTTGTTCAGATTTAGCTTTACAAAATAAACATCTCCAGATGTAATTGTTTTATGCAGAAGATCTCCATAGCAATGAAGCTAAGCTTTGAGTATGTTGTTAAAAATATAGACTTCTCACGATCACACTACTATTAATAGTGTGATTTTATTTTCAAGAAACTATTATCATCTGAAGCAGAATATGGGTATAAATTTTATTTCAGACTTAAAGCAGAGCCTCTAATAAAGCTTCTTAACTAAATTATTCATATCATGCCCTTCTACATTTTGTCCATAATACCTGTGTCTGTCATAGTTTAAAATTTGGATTCTTCTAAGGAAATTGCAAAGGTACCGTCACATGTTAATCTTTTAATGTGTTGGCAGTTTCACATAATGGAAGTTGATCTTGGGTTCTAATTTCAACCTTGCCCTAGCGTGTTATATTAAACCTTGTAATTCAGTTTCTGCATCTGTGAAATGGGGATAGTAATACTATCTCGAAACAATTGTTATGATCATTCAGTAAGATGACAGCTGACTATTTGTGGCAACTGGTAGGCATTTCAACACTTGTTAGTTCCCTTCGTCTCCAGCTTTTATCATATGCTTGGATTTTTTTCTTGCATTTTTAACATTAATTTTTATGTTAGAAATGAACTACAAGAACATTGTGTTGTTGAAGTTTCTTTAACTGAACATTCAAGCTTTAATTGAACTCGAAAATCAGTTCCTTAAGATTTGGGCTTCAAAATCAGCTCACTCATTTATTCTCTTTCGACACACACTTTTGTGTGCCTTCATGTCCCTCGGAATGTGAGGGATGAAATGTGGACTCTGCCCTCGAAGCCTCAGCCTCCAGTGCTCTTGGGTCTGCAACTCCTCTATCAGAAGCAGGATCTTTTATAGCCTTGCAGATGTGAGTGGTGTCCTGTTAAAATAATCCCTGGGTGATGCTGTTTGGAATAGAAATCAACAAAGGACAAAAAGTACATAGGTGATATCCTTCACTATTTGGACTAAGTAATCCTTTGATTGTTCTACTCAAGGTTGTCGTCTTGACAGTTTAGGCGAGAGAAATGCACCACAAGGAGCTGTGCACGACAGCCCCATTCAAACAAATCCACATAAGATCGCGCTCGAAATAATGGAGCAGGATGTTTCTCCTAAATAGGGGAAGATACCCAAATTGTACTAATTCAAATATTGACCTCAATGTGAAAGTGTTCTTGTAATTAAAGGTGTTTTCTCTTACTTCCAGGGTGGTGGTTGTGCTGGCTCTGGCTGTGGAAAATGTGACTGCCATGGAGTGAAGGGACAAAAGGTGAGTTGCTGACATTTAGATGACAACAATTCCTTTTGAATTGCCATTACCATGGAAATCATTAGAAACTAATGCATTAAAAATAACCGAATAATCAGCGATTCAGGTTAAAGCCTTATTACTGTTTTAATAATTTCCCCAGAGCAACACAAATGAAGCAAAGCCAGGCTTAGCATTATTTTTGAGTAATAATATTATTATAATAGCTATTCTCCAAAGATTATAATAAGAAGTGGCAAATAATACAGAAAAAAGGATTTGGTTTATTTTCCTTTTTTGACTCTAGAAGGAACAAGTGTATTGGCAGGAAATCTGTTGACTCAAGTATGCTTTTTCGAATTCATGTGTAAGAACTAAATTTAGCATTTTTCTGGAAAAAGAAAGAAGTTTCTATTCAATTTGAAGGCCTTCTAGTCAAATTAGTATTTTGATGCAATTGTTTTTATCCATCACATGCTTGTCTAGATTTATTTATAAAAATAGTATTTATTATTTCCCAAATGCAAAGTTATATTTTCTTCTAAACAAGCTCTGCTCCTCCTTCTCATATCAGAGCCACAGATCTAGATAAAGGTAATTTTCTCTGGAAGGCAAGTTGTATCTGTGCATTTCAGTTGGCTTGAGATGGGGTGCCTGTCTGGGTTTTACACCCGGGACAGTGCAGCATCTGGATGCTGTCTTCGAGTCTCCGTGGAAACCAGATGTGGTGGTGCAGAAACATCACCAGGAGCCACTTGGTGAGGCCTGCACCGGGCCCCGCAGAATGGAGTGTGCTGTCCAGGGCACGCCCTGTCTCCAGGGAGCTGCAGGTGTCCTTTGGGCCAGTGTGTGGATTCTTACTCTTGCTACAGCATGCCAAAGGTTTTATGGAGTCATAGACTCACACATTGGAAATTCAGCAAATTCTACTTTACAGAAAATTCTTTCTTTTCAGCTATTTGCTGAAATACCAACATTATTATTTTTAAAAATATGCCTGACAGTTGGTGGCACTAGTATTACCTGGATAGTTTTTAAATGAATGAAGTATGTGAAAGCAGTTCTTTCATTAACAACTATAATTCATCTTTGTGCTCTGTTTGTTCTTTTACTTGGGAATTTTTTCTAGCTGGTTCCAGCGTGCATTTTCAAGAAGTATTTTAAGGTAGAGGCAAGTGTTTCTTGTAGTGCAGACTTTTTTTTTTTTTTAATTTAACTTGAATTATACATATGAGCACACTGCACTAATAAGGAAATCCTTAAATCTATGAAAAATAGAACTTTGGAATGTCAGCAAATAGGAAATTAAGGCCTACATCGCTTACTCTGTTTTCCTTGTAACTTTGCAAGTGTCAGGATTTGGAGAGGGCCGCCGAGCTGGCATTTCTCACTCAGGGAGAGCAGGGCCCGTTCCAGCAACTTGCTCATTTCCAACCACTTTCATGCAGCCGGTGGACCTGGTGGGACCCCTCCCTGGCTCTGATGCCTGTCAGATTTTCTTATTGTGTACACAGCCGTAAACGCATTTATGTTTGCTTAGCCTAATTCATATTAGTTTTTACTGAAAAATCTACCCATCAAAATATGACAAGGTAGAGTTATCCAGGTAAAGCTTTCCCAGTATTTTTGGCTGATGTCTTCATAATCTGATGGGTGCTAGTCAGGGAATCAAACTGCTTCCATTCAGAGTTGAGTAAGAGTCTACAGAGAAGGTGGGCCACATGGCAGGATAAAAAGGTCTTTAAGTGTTTTATTTCAAAACTGTCCATTGAGGAGCCCTTGCCGTGAATGGCACACCCAGCTGAGGTGAGGTCTGTGTTTGTGAGGACACAGGAGCCTGTCATGGGCCCTGCCTTCTGCTCTGGACAGAAAGGTCTAGGCAGGCACCTATGCAGACAGAAGTTGCCTCATTAGTTTGTGCTGCTTTCTTTCTCATGATGAGGTTTCATGCCAGCCTCCCATGGTGGGTGACCAACTTATAGCTTGAATTTGGGAATCACCAGAGCTCCCGCTGGGACTGGGATGGAAGCTTGGGCTTCTGTCGTACCTCTGGCTAAGTCTCAGCCAGGCTTCCTAGCACGGGACTCAGGCCTGAGGACTATAGCACTACAGCACCGCCATGTTTGTCCTTGGCCTGCCCCTGCCCCTCCACACTGGGTCTTCTCCTTGGCCGGCTTTGGATTTATTCATTTATTATTCCATAAAGAATATGTAAAATACCGGCAAGCTATAGGTCAAACCATTCTGAATTTGTGCTATAAAAGACTATAATTATTGAATGCATTTAGAAGGTCTCTCAAAATCTAGGGCAATAGCTATATGGTTTAGTTATCTCATTGTAACAAAGAGAAGATCTATTTTCCTCATCTTGAACATAAACACTTCAGGTCCTGTGGTGCATACAGCAACGACAAGGGCACAGAGTTCTTCCTCCCCCTGACAGAGGAAATTTTAAACTTCCACTTATTGTTTTGGAAGTATTGTTAAAATAATCAGTTTAGTGTCGTGAAGTGCCTGGAGCTTAACTGAGCTAGGGTTTCAGATCTGGTCCCATTTCTCTCATCCCAAAGTCAGCTAGCAAAGAAATTTATACTAGGCCGGCACGTCAGGAAGGAAATTTGGTCTTCCTCCACTGCCACCACCTTCTACCCACGCTCGGAGCATTGTGGTCCTAGACATGCTAATCAAGGGCAAAAGCAGAATGAAGGAAGGACTTCGAATTGCAGACTGCGAGTCTGCCAGTTTAAACCATACATCTACTTTTGAGCTACAAATGAATGCCTTTGATTCTCATAGAAGTTATTTTGCTATTCTCAAATGTCTATAAGCAAAGTCAATTAATTTTGCTTTATTGTTTTAAAAAATAGGATAGTAGAAGACACATAGCTCAGAGAGAGTTAAAATTACCTGACTGGGACACAGTGTCATAGCCTCAGAAATTTGGAAATCACTGTTTCTGAGGCATGTTTTTTCCACATCTCTTTGAGGAACACTTTGACAGTATAACTTACAACCCACCCATACCCTCAGTGGAAATTGGAACATCTCCAGTAAAAAATCTCTTTTGGCTAAGTTTTGCTTTCCATGGAGATGTGATTAATGGACAGAATGTCTTATATTCCACAGATATTATAAATACATTTATTTATAATACTTATTATAAGTAAATTTTAATTGCTGGTTTTATAATTTCATAGTTTTCAAGTAATCATAATACTAGATAGTTCTGAATTCAACAGTTAAATTCATCAGGCTTTTAATGGATTTCAGAGAGTCTTTGCTGAATTGTTTATTTTCCCATTAGCCTGGAATGACCACTCGTATCTTCAGATGTTTTCTCTTAGGTAATTAATTTGGCTTTGCACATGGTGGCTTTGTGTTCCTCCAGAGACAACAGCAGTGTGGGAATGCGATCTACTTAAACTGATCAGGGTTTTGAACGATTGCCTACTCAGCAATAGCCAAAAATAAGCTCTTCTTTAGCTTGATAATCTGATTTTCTCAACTATTTAAGACAGTAGGAAAGGCAACACATTCCCAGAAGTTACTGCTATGTGCTTGGAAATTAATCATTTGTATTTTGCTAAAATAGAGTTTGCACAAGAAGTCTTACCATGGAGCCCACACTTATTTAAAGCTCTCACCATATTCTATGACCCTGCAGTGTCCAAAAAAAAAGGGAACTTAAACTAGAGAGGTAAGACTATGCACATGAGATAAATAACAAGTCGAGAGTAAGTTATCAAATTTCAGGCCAAGCAGTAGAGAAAACAAATACTACAGTCGTTCCAAGAAGGGAGTGATGCTTGGGGCCTGGGGCCATAAAATAAAGGGACAACTTCCTGGACGAAGGGGGATGCGGGCCTGTCACATCCTCACTGACTCACCAGACTCGCCTGGATATATAGGTTCATCTGTCACACGTGTGTGTAAAGAGACGTTAATTTATTACAGCTGCATTAATCAGAGCAAACAGCTCTGGTGGCCAGTTGATAAATGCTATCCTAGAAAAGTTTTGATGGTTTCTATTAATAATATAGTGGTTCTTGAAAGGGACATTCCCAAACAGCAGTCTTGGGAGCACAGAGAGTCTCAGTTAAGCAGGATTCTAGTATTTCTAACAAACAATGACAACTGCGTGGGTATCTCGTATCTTCCTCGAATACTGTAACCCTGCTGATACCCAGATCCTTGGCAACGTGTAGAGAAGAAGCACATTATCCTGTTATTACTAATTAGACTGTCTATAAATCACAGCTCCTGTCCACACGGTGGGTCTGCACAGCAATAATGTAGTCATTGGATAGAACAGTCCCGAATTGCTTTCAAAGCAAAGAACTTTGAAAATAGCACTGCTGTCTGTCTGTCTGAAATGTGTACCTTATCTGATATGAAAGGGTTGGAGGAGTCTGTGGCCAATCTGGAAGTGATTTTGTTTCTGGCCCTGGAAATCTGGGAAGAATTTAATGTCATGTTGTGGGCTGAGTTTGTACAGGATACGCTTTTCTCTTATTATGTGAATGGATTGTAGCTTTACCAGCCATTTAACGCCCATAGATATTTGACACAATCACTGGATATCCACGTCAGACCTCCACATAAACCTGCATCTCTGCATCTTAACATTAGGTTATAACTGCTGCTTATACACCACAGATCTTGGCTGGGACAGAAAAATCTGGGTTTATGAGTGTCAGAGCAAGAAAGAGATAGCAGCTGCTATGTATAGAATGTCTACCTGGAGTCAGGCATGGGGCAGGACGGTTTTTATGCTGATTATTATAATACCTACTTTGCAATTGAAGAAACCAACAAGCATAGGGTTTCTCGACTTTGGTGCTATTGACGTTCTGAGCAGGACCATTTTTGTTGTGGAGCTGTCCTGTGTGTGGCAGGAGATGGAGCAGCATCCCTGGCCGGTAGCATCCACTCCCCAGTTGTGACATAAAAATGTCTCCAAATACTACTGAATGTCTCCTGGCAGTGGTTAGGGGGATGCAGAATCACTCTGGATTGAGAAAGAACCACTGAACTAACTTAATCTTTTATAGCTGACAAGAGGAAAATAACAGAATTCAAGCACACATCAATTTCTGTGTCTTCGGATAAGTAGATCCTAATCTGAGAGACTCAGGCCAGTTGAACACGTGGTTGAGAATATCCTACAGTCTTGAGCAAGCTCCTATTTCCCTAAAACTGAATCCTGGTATATATACTGTTCCCCTGGCAACTTGCCAAGGAAAGCAAGCCTTTCGAAGCTTTTTTCTACATGGATAGTGATGGAAAGGACTGTGGGAGGATCAGGAAGAAATGAATTTATTCCTCTGGGGCCATGGGCAGACCTCCCAGTTCCTGTTCTAAAGCAGTCAATTTGGCCCTCCCGTCTGGTTAAACAAATAACCCACAGGAAGCCCCCTTGTCTGTGACATGGAGCAGGTCAGACGGTTGTCTGCCCATGTCTGAGCATGTCTCCCAACCTGAGACAGGTGGGGGAGCCCAGTCCAGCATGACAAGCATGACAAGTACACTGTCACCCTTGGGGAGTCCTTATTCCATGCATCATTGGGAATGTAGACCTCTAAAGGGGGAGGCATTTTGAAGCAAGGGTGTTTTAGTTGGTGTTGAGGGATGCAGAGTCCTGCACAGAGTGAGTGTTGGGTCTTCCCTTTGCCCCTTCCTTTGGGAAATCCTGGCATGTGCTCTGTCCTACAGGAAGTCCGTCACTCTTGTTAAACCTTGGTGATCTTCATCACCGCTGGGCACGGCTCCCTGATCCCCCAGGAGGCGAATATGGCCGTGATTCTCACGCATGCTGGACACAAGTCCAAGACCATGGCTATCAACTCGTGCCTCAGCCTCTCCTACATCTGCAAAGATGTTCCACAGGCTACTTAGATTGTAGCGGGGTTGCCTCTGTCCATTTTTAGAAGTGTGATTAATTAATCAACACATATTTTTCAGTTGTTACTTTGCTAGGCTCTATTAGAGATACAAACCAAGCATTTTTAGTGTCTTTCTCTCAAGGACATGCAAAATAAGAATAAAAAAATATTATCTGCAAGGAATGCTATAAGTCTAATCATATGTAAATACATCAAGAGAGGCTAAATTTTCTAATCTTTTGAATTATATATGCCATTTTGCATTGATTATTTTCCATTAGCTGTTATTGCCAGAGACATTGCAATGTCTACTTGATTAGGAGTTTAGGCATTAGCTTGCATATTTTAACACATAAAAATCTGTTATTTTCAGCAAATAGAACATTGTAGTCATTTTGGTGCTATATTGCAATAATCATCAAAATACATTAGAATCAAACATTACTTTTAAGGTAGAGGATCTCACTTTCTCCTAAGATCATAAATATATGAAAATTAAATCTTAGGTGCAATTTGTTTCTGAGACAGGAACTATGTTGGTATTTTTGGAGAATTCAATAATCTTCAATTTATAAATGTATTTATCTCATTGGTCTTTCTTTTAATTTATATATGGTTAATCACAGAAAGAATTTTAGCCATGATTTCATTATAAAATGAAAACATGTAAGAATACAGTGCTTCATATGTTATACTTTATATACGGACTATTTTTCTTTTCCTTATTATTTTTAGTATCTATGTAGAATAAGATCCTCAAGAATTATTAAAGAATAAGATTATCTTTCTATTATTTAATAGAATACTGAACTTTTCTTTCCCATAAATTAAATTATATGAATCATTCTTTTAAATGTTAAGGGTGTCATACTTTTTCCTAGGTATTAAATTCTTTTTTCAAACAAGTAATCATAAATATTTTTGTGTAGACTCCTTGAAACTTTGGATGAGTTAACTGACTTGGATTAATAACAATGAATTATTAATAATAATAATAATAATTTATATATTAGGTGCCTATTACGTGAGAAGCACTGTGCCAGATTGGAATTGGTGAGAATTTTTAAATCTAGTATATTTCAAAGAAATTCCATTTTCATATTTTAAAGATGTGAAGTGTGTAAAATCAAAATGCACTAAAAAGTACTACTTTGTATAAAATATTAAAAGGCTTTTTAATAAACATAAGGTTTTTTAAGTTAGTGCACCAATGTATTTGAAATTACTTCTAATATTGTTGAGACTGATAGAATGTCTCTGTGTTCCTGAGTGCTTTGAACATTCCTGAGAGACAATAGAGTCTAGTTCAGATTTTCCCAAAATATGATCCTCAGACCGTCTTTAGGATGTCAATAGATGTTTCCTTTGGGATGCAATGGGAAGAGGGTTCCCAGGATAAAGGAGTTTGGGGAACATGGACTTAAGGTGAAATGGATATTTGTGGGTTTTTTTGCAAGGGCATTG
Organism: Varecia variegata; assembly: GCA_028533085.1. Taxonomy (NCBI): domain Eukaryota; kingdom Metazoa; phylum Chordata; class Mammalia; order Primates; family Lemuridae; genus Varecia; species Varecia variegata. The sequence continues at coordinate 62,757,895 of CM052445.1, read as the reverse complement.
CAGAACCTTCAGTGTGTTAGCACGCCATCAGAGCCCTCCAGGGGTGGTATGTCATACACGGTTCCCCACAGTTACCTGACCACAGGCCCTTTTTAGTTCTCAAGCCAGGAAGAGGCTTAGGGGAAGAATGGTTTGTTGAATAAAAGCTTGATTCCAGTGTGAGCACCACCATCTACAGCTGAGTGTGTTTCAAGTCATTTTGACCAAGTTTTTCTCTGACTTGCAAACTTCCCAGTGTGGCTAAAAGGAGCGAATGAAAGCTGATGTACATGAACATACTTAAGACATCTGAAATGTCAAACGTGTACATGTACATCTAAGTAGTAGCTGTATTTTGAAGTCGTGATAAACATGGCTCAGTTCTAAACAGACTTGTGGGCATAAAGACATAGAAGCAGACCATCTAGCTGAGAATTCTCGATTCACAGAGGAAGCCTGGAAGACCAAAGAGATGGACTTGTTCCACCGCGACGGAAGTGCTCCCAGGACCTCAGTTAAAGAGATGTTAGGATGTTTTGAGACTCAGGGCAGGATCATTAGGTAGAGTGTTTGTAGTTCTTGGATGCTTTCGGTGGAGGAAGAGTGAGATAGACTCACTTGGGAATTATCATCCAATTTCTAGTCAATGCTGTGATTTTATCAGCCATTTCTGCAGTCATCATCCCTTAAGATACAAGGGAAGCCAACTCTCCTGTCTTCGGCTTCTGACTTTTCCTCAGGCCTCTGCTGCTTTTCCTGATGTACCTACAAGCACAGTCCAAACGCCTCCCCTTCCCCAGCCAGCTTTCCTTGGTCTAGACATTATTAAAAGGGGAACCTGAGTGAAATGTCACTTAGTTTTTGCTGTATGATGGATTCCACCTCCCTCCCACCAGAGCGTCTGGCTTGAACACTGGGGCCACTCAGGTTCATCTGCAGGGTCCTAGGGGGTCTTCCCTCTCCTCCCTTAAGTGGTTGTAGGGTTAGTACATACTCTTTCCTTTTCCGAGTTTTGTCTGTTGTCTTGTGATGCCAAGATTTTTTCCAGATGTTCCCTATTTCCTATTTCCACATATTGCACATGAATCACCATCTGGCAGAGCAATCGTGAGAGTCAGTGTGGCTTCCCACAGTCACCTACTTTTGTCCTTTGGAATAGTTCTTTGGAAACAATAGATTTTTTAAAAAGATACCTGAAACCAAGGATAAAATATCAATAATATACCATAGGGAAGCTACTATAAATGAATCCACGCTAAATGGGTTTGTCTTACTCTGCACACAAGGCCCACACCCGTCCATGTCTCTCTTAGGCTTGGGACATTGTTGAACTCTACACATTGTCCCCTGCCCTGCAAGGGATGGGGAGTTACAGCTCCTCAGTTTCCAGCTCACCTTCCTGGTTCTTTCCCGTAATAAAAGCTGCCCCTTTGTCATGTGCTTCTGGGACCTGCTAAAGCTGTGATAGGTGATCATCATGAAATCTACTAATTCTGATGTGCAGCTGTATGTGGAACTTACCTCATCCAGTGCAGCTGCAAAAATAGTGAGTTGAGTTTGTTTCCATGCTCAGAAGGAGTAGTAGAAAATGAAGCATCTTGAACGGAGTATCATGTCCTGTGACTTTTAAGGCCCAGAGTACTTTATGTGAGTACATACTGTCACCAGCGTGGCCAAGCACTGGCAGTCTTTGTCCTGACTATTTATGGGAAAAATTATTTTTTGTGTTATAATAAATATCCTGATAAACATTGGCTAGCAGGAAAACAGCTTTCTTTTTGAAGGAGCAAAATGAGAGTATATGTTTTAATTCATTCAAGATCAAAGACTTAACATAAAACAAACCCTGACAAATGAAAAGTGTGCAATGGATTTTCCTCCTGTTTGCTGGTAGAATATTATGAACATTCAAATATGTTTCTAGACAGCACGTAATGGTGCTGGGTAATTTCGGAGTGAGGATGTGGAGCACTGCACTCTCACACACGATACCAGCAGAACCCTCATCCTTGTGAAGTGGTTTAGCACAATGTGCAATTAAACCAAGGAAGAATTAGTCAGAGGTAATGAGCAAACCAGATGACTGTGGGGAAGTGGTGCCCCTTTGTTTTGTTTCTCCTCTTTGGCAAATCCATTAAAAATGGTAAAGGTATGCCACAACACCTTATCCACCTAGCAGCTCAGCCCACCTCCTTGGGGAACCTCACAGTTTCGCAAAAGTGTTAAGCTACCTGGCCCCAAATCCAATCAATTCTAGATTTCTCCACGTGAGAATCTGATGTGAAAAGCTAACAATGATTCTCATCTAATTTCTAAAATGCTGTAACAAAATCCTTCCTGGTTTGAAGTCCCTCCCTGGTTAGACCTCTCTACAAATGGAGGAGGGATGTCTTTGCTAATGAGCCATACATGTGAATTCCAGAGCATCTGGCGACATGCTTGGTTTTGAAGCGGTTGTCCCTGGAAGACTGGTGAGGAATGGAACCCGCCCACAGCAGACCCAGTAAACTACTCACGTCCACATCCCCCAGCGTGTGCTCCTGTGGGTGCTGATGGGGTCGGGCAGGGGTTGGCAGGGCAGATGCGGCACTCGCCCTGCACGCTCAGGGCGGCACAGATACAACCCTGAGCGAGCACTCCGCTGAGCCCTCCAGGGAAAAGCAGACTGGGCCTGAGAATGAATCCCCCAAGGGCCGAGATTGATCTGGGGGAGTGAAAGGTGAGCTCCTAAAGCTCAGGCCACACTCCGGGTATGCTGTGAGTTATGCCTCCTCACCTCATTTTCCTGTTTTCTATAAGTTTTACTATGATTTGGGGTGCAAATTGTGACACTTTGGGAAATTGCCACGGACAACTGCCCCCTCATCACTGTCTTCTCACTTGCACTTACAAGACCCCAGAATATTAACGGGCTATTTTCATGGGTGTGAAGTTGTCTGTCACACCACAGTTGTTTGTCTTTCTGCAAGCCCTTTGCTGGTCTCTTCTTGCTGAGATGATCGATATTTCTGGGCGAGCGTGGGAGGTGCCTGCGTGGATCTTGTTCCAGACTATCTGTCTGCTCCCCACGTGGGCTCTGGGACGCAGCACCGTGTCTCCTGGTTCACGGTGTTTTATAAACATTGCCTCATGAGTCACCCTGGTGCGGCGGTGTGGGTGGCAAGTGTGGGCTCCTGATAAGGAGTCGGAGCACCGAGAGGCCGGTGTCTCGCCCTGAGTCCGGCCAGCACTTGGCCAGGAAGAGCATGCCCGCGGTCGCCTGGACCACACACTGGGAGCCCTGGGGACAGGCTGGGGCTGCCCTTCCTTCCTGCCCTGGAGGGACGCTCCGTTCTTCCCGAGAGAGGATGCTTGACAGCGGAGTGCAGCATCTTGTCTGCCTCGGCAGACGTGACATGGACTGACTGAGCCTGATACCCTGAAGTGCGGTTTGGGCACAAAGTGGAGGGAGTGCCGTATAAGGGGTGCGAGAGGTGCCGGGTCCAGGGCCACAGCGACCTGGGCTGAAACCCAGGGTCTCCTGGGGTGGCAGGTGCCCCCAAGAGGAGCGGACACGTGTCCCCACTGCCACACCCCAGCCCTTGCTCTCTCCTCTCTTCTCTTCCCACCACAAGCTCCTAATCCTTTCCCGTGTTTATCTGCGTGGCCTTTTATCTCTGCTCACGGGCACATGGACACCTGTGCTCTGATACCTGCCTGCCTGTGTCCTCTCGCCTCTGCTTTGCGAGTGTGCACACATGCCACACACTACATACGTGCACACCGCACACACTGCACACACCACACACTCTGCACACACACCGCACATGCCACACACTACATATACACACCACACACACACAACACACATGCCACAGACTACATACACATACCACACACACACCACACACACCACACATGCCACACACACAGCACACATGCTCATACACACATGTACCACATACCACACACACACCACACAGCATACACCCTGCACACACACACATGCCACACACTGCATACAGACACTGCACATACACCACACATACCACACACAAACATACACACATACAACACCACACACATACACACAACACACACATGTACACACACAAACACCACACACACTACACACACACACATATACACACCACATATACACATATCATACATACAACACATACACACATACATACACAAGACACACATCACACACAGACACACACTTGCCCGCCTGCGCAGCGTGGTCCTCTTCCTGTTCCTGCAGGGGTGTCGGAGGTGCTGCTCCGGGGACCCCTCGTGTCACGATGCTGCGGGATGGCAGAGCGTGGGGGCCACACGGTGGGTGGGGATGGCCGCCGTGGAGCCAGAGGCAGAAACTCGGGGTGTGGAGCATCCACAGCAGGGTGAGCAGCACAAGAGGGACCCAGGGACCCTGGAATTTTGCGTGGGGACAGGGATTTGTTTCTTTTTGTCTTAGCTCGGGCTGCTATAACAAAATACGACACACCGGGTGGCTTAAACAACAGAAATGTGTTTCTTGCAGCTCTGGGGGCTGGAAGTCCAAGACCAAGGCACTGGCAGATCTGCCGTCTGGGGTGTGCGACCACACGGACGGTGCCTTCTCGCTGTGCCCACACCGGGCAGGGGGAGAGGTGCCTCTCTGGGTCTCTTCTCTCAGGGTGCTAACCCCATTCAGGAGCCTGGTCACCTCCCAAAGTGCCCACCTCCTAATACTGTCACCTTGGGGTTAGGTGTTCAACGTGTGAATTTTGAGGGACACAAACACTGGGACCACAACACTTCTATTTATACTGGCACGTGGGATGTATCTCACACACTGGCCTGAGGGTGAAGATGTGTGGCCTCCGTGTTTAGGTGTCCTTATAATTGCTGTAGATTTCTCAATCTGAAAAAGTTCTAGTCATTCCAATCTAGGGTTGGAGATCTCTAAAAGCCCTTCCAAATCTAAATGTATGCCAACTTCCAATTTCAATCTTCCCTAAATGCCAGAGGTACTTCAGCACTCTGCCATTACTGGTCTTGCTAGAGTGAAACGTCATTTTATCAAAAGGGACTTTTTGGTATGCAGTAAATGTCAGAAATCTCCACTAATGTGACACGAAGGAAGGTCAGGCCCATAATGGGTTATTAGTTACTAGTAGACATTTCCTCAGTTCAAATACTTTCTCACTGATGTATTCTGAGAACAAGGGTAACAGTGAATCAGCAGTATTTAGCCAGCGTTCCTTCATCATTCCTTCCTCTTCACAGCTGCTGATGTGAAAATCAAAGTTTCTTGAATCCCAAATACCATCTGGTTTTTCTCTGCTTTTTCTGTTTGGAAAAATCACATGGTACCTGAGTTGAAGCAGTCACAGCTGGGAAAATTTGTCACTGTGTTTTTTTGATTTGCTAATCTGTTTAGTTCTCCATATTTTATTTCTAAAATCATTTTATTTGGGGATGGGAAGTGGACCCCTAGTATTGGAAATAAATTTATTTAAATCTTGTCTGACTTTCTTAAATAACTATTCTGCTTACTGTCCCTAGTCTAGAGACACCTTACCGGATATCATTCTTTGATCTTACTATTGGATAAGGACCAAGCTTGTAATTTATGCACACAGGAGAGGGCGTGACCATTTGTTTCCTTTCATATCTCACTTATTTGCCTTTTAGAAAGTTGTATTCCGAATTCCAACCGTGTATCTTTCATATATTTAAAAATAAAGTTCCCCAACCTGAAGGCTCTCTAGGGACACATCCCTTCCAAGGCTCTCTGCCACATGGAGGGACAGCAGGAGCCACGTGTGAAGTACAGTATGTCCTAAAATAGTGTCTAGATGGTGTACGTTTAACAACTTACTCTATATGCAAGCTACTCAGTGAGTGTAGTTCAGAATCCGATTTGTAAAGGAATTTGCTTCACCCAGTGACAGATGAGAACATAAACAACGTCATCTTCTATCCTGTGCAATATTCTGTCCATGGCAGGGGCCATGGACACCACGCCCCGAGCTGCTTCCTGTAAGTATCAGTCCTAGGAGCGTGCAGGTGATTTTATTTCAGAAGCACACAGCTTGTCAGGACTCTAGGTATCTGCAAAGCTGTCCTGGCTGAGATCTGTAAGGAGTGCCTATGTCCTCTGCCTGACGTCTCTTCTTGTCATTGGGTACCCCTTGCCCATCTGAGAGGACGAGCACAGCGGGTGTGGCTCTGCCCTGCAAGGGTGTATCTAGAGGACCTCAGGGATGGAGGCTCTGGCATCCACCGCACAGCAGGACTCTGCAGGGCTGCTTTTAGGCCGAGACAGGGCTGCTTCCCTGTCCTTGCCGTATTTGTCATTCCAAAATTCTGGACCTAAACAACTACAGTGGTTTTACCTGCGAAGTCAAACAGCTGTAAGGAAGATGATTCCTTTTCCTCTGTTTCTTCACCAAAGGAGCTGATGCTGCCTGTGGAGAATCAGGGGTGCCTGGTGGGGTCCCCTTGGTTTAGAATTCTTGGCGGAGTTCAGAATTTCCACAAAGTTAGCAATTTTGCACCTGGGTGACGGCGGAAGGCCATTTCAGGGTGCGTGACTGATCAGCCTCCGCTTGCCAAAGAGAAATCGCCTTGGTTATTGTGTCAGAGACCTCAGACCCTCAGAGTGGGAGCAAGGGGGACGTTGCGGCCAGGTGTACCCTGACTGGTCTCTGTAAGGCATCTTCTCTGTCTCTCTCTCCCTCTTTCTCTGTTTCTCTCTTTATCTCTGTGTGTCTGTCTCTGTCTCTCTGCCTCCTTCTGTCTTTCAGTCTCTGTTTCTCTGTCCCTGTCTTTCTCTGTCTCTGTGTCTCTGTCTCCTTCTGTTTCTTTCTGTCCACGTGTCTCTTTGTCTCTCTTTCCTGTCTCTTTGTCTCTTTCTCTGTGTGTCTCTCTCTCCCCCTCTGTGTGTGTGTGTCTGTCTCTGTCTCCCTGTCTCTGTTTCTTTCTCTCTTTCTGTCTCTGTATCTCTCTCTAACACACCCATACTTGGTCATCTATCCTCTAATCAATTTTTTTAAAAAAATTCAAATACCAAAATACATGGGAAAATGTCACATTTTTTATACTCTACAATCTATAATCTACTTTTATGAGAAAGTTAATAATTCATAATTTGCAAACTGTAATGCAATTTGTCTGTTTTTGCATCTTAATTCCTAGCCAAAGGACTTAATAGTCTATTAGCTTTAAGTAATTAAGAAAAAAATATAAAATATTGTACATTTAACCTTTAAAACCTCTACAAAATAGTAAAAATGGCATTAAATAAAATTTACTGATTTAAATTTTTAAATAATTGAGCCATATCCTGGGTTAGCATATATCCCCCGGTTAGCTTTTGAAACAGGCTTGCCAATTTTGTGAACAACATTGAGGTGAAGGAAGTTTACCAGCTGAGGGAAGGCCATTTTTAAGTACAAAGAAGTAGCTATTTCCTGTGTTAATTATGCATCATTATTTTGTATTGATTGTGCAATTATACGCTTTTCTTATCAGTTCAGAAAGGAAGATTTTGAGCAAAAAGCAAAACAAAACTTCAACATCTTACTTAATTTCTTTCCTTGAGTGACTTGCACATGTTTTAAAGTTAATCAATGAAGTTTATTGAAAATAGATTAAAATTCAGGTTTTTTATTAACTCAGATCCATCTGACCACTGCTTTTTCAAACTAGTGAAGTTAAGCACATAGCAGGCTTAGTGAAATTCCAAGCCCCGCCGAGATTACATTGTATTATATGGCAAAATTGATTTGTCACGTTTCAACCTCTTTGGAACTGTTCTTATCTTTTAGATTCTGATTAATGGAGTATTGAAATTTTTGCAACATCCTGGGGAAAATGTTATCAGTGATAAGATACAGCCAAGTAACTTGCTTGGGGGTAAGGAAGTTAATTGGGGATACTGGGCCCATGTATGTTATCGGATATTTACGGCTAACAATGGAGGCAGCCTGGAGATTCCTCTGTGGTGGCCTCACAGAGACCCAGGCTGGCCTGAGAGAATCAACAGGGTACCCTGGGCTTGAAAAGAATTAAGTTCAGAAGTATTCATTAAGGAAAAAACACAAAACTTTTTGCATAAGGTAAATGGGGGAGTGTCTAAAAACTGTCGTGTTTTAAAAATACCCAAGAAATTCATATTTTCTTATGTCAGATGTAGCCACAGAAACAGGAATGAGATGCTTGCTTCCTGGATCATGACTGTTGGGAACACTAACATCATGGAATTTTCTTTCTCTTTTCAAACATTCTGTGGCTTTATGGAAGTGCAGCTGGCTCAATGGACATAGAAATCATGAAAAAAAATGCAAAATATATGTAAATATACATTTTATAGATATATATGATATAAATAATAGTAAAGTCAGAACGGTTTACTTGAGAATCATTTGTTTAGTGTTTTGTGCCACTCAAAGTAACTCTGAGAACTTGATCGAATTTGGTCCTTACAGTAATGCTGCCAGGTAAGCCAGGCAGGTAGGGTCATCCCTGACTGACACGGGGCAAAGGTGATTTTCAGAGTCCAAGTGGTTGGTGCTGGAGCCAGGACCAGCGAGAACATAGAAGGCAAGATTCCCAAAGCCCCATCCCCTTCACCCAGAGTGCAGATGTCTGTTTTGCAGCCGAGATTGAAAATGGGGTTCCTAAACATGCACTCTCTCAAGTTTATATTATTTTCTTGGGATCTTTAACATTTTGTGTTTCCTGATTCACTCGTGGAAGTATCTGTTGAACAGCTACCATGTGCTGTCTGTGCTGGATGTGGGGGGAGATGTGGAGGAAGGCGTGGCCACAGCCCCGCCCTGGCCAGCTGCAGGCATCCCTGGGCAGCACGCATGGGACCGGGATGTCCCCTGGCATGGCACCCATAAAACCCAATTTTGATAGATGACTGTATTTATTAACACATTTTTAAGGAAAAAAAGTGAAAAAGAATTTTTTTCTTATTTGCCAATTGGCAATTCCTCTCAAGGTTAAACTTGAAGAAATATCTTGCACATTTTTGTATTATTACTTATAATTTTTATCTTCAGAATATTTCAATTAGCAATAATCGCGCCTCGGATAAACCTCATTGGCTACGATACTGCCACTGCGCAAAGCTGTTCAGAATATTTCTTTTGCATTTTATATGTTTAGTGTTATCACAGACCAAAAAAAAAAAAAA
>CM052445.1:62659609-62748241 GCA_028533085.1 Varecia variegata | reverse complement strand
AGGGAGGGAGACCTGGTGTCCACTGGAGACCTGGCAGGGAGCTTGGACCTTCACATTGACACCTGCAGAGAGCGAACTGCATCTGGCTGTGGGTGGATGGGAAGATGGAAATGAGCTATTGATTAAAGGCCAACCACACGAGGAAAGGTACACACAGGATTTGATTGAACAAGCCCACAAGACTTTGGAAAAACATTATCATAATATTTCTCTTATTTTCCAACTTGGGAGCTGGATTACTTCGGGGGAGTGACTTAAAATAGTTTTATCTAAAAAATATTTTAAGCAGATTACTGCCTTGGAGTAAGAACTAGTGAAAGCATTTTAGGCTGATTTTTCTGAAAGAGGATAAGAAACCAGCACTTGCTACTGCTCACAGCTTTGCTGTGTGCCTTCCCTCCCTCCATTAGCGGTTCTCGGCTCTCATCAGGGAGAAACGTCTGGAGCTTTTATAAGATTTAAGGATCCTTGGAAATGTTTAAGGTTTTTTTTTTTTTTTTTCTCTTGCTGCCAAAAATTTGTCAGCACTCAATTTTGTTAGAACATTTATACTGGATCAGTGAAGTCAGATGGTTTGTTTGCTTTTTGATGGCTTTAGGGGAAGAGTTTTAAATTGTTTATAATAAGACTGCACTTAGGGCTTTCTTGAGTTATTCTTGTGTTGAATGATAGTTCTTTAGAAAGTATTTTGTGAAGGACTCTTTTTAATTCATTTTTTTTCTTACAAGCTAATGTGCAAAGTGGATTTACATAGATCAGAAAATATCTACAGTTTTATTTCTTTGCAAAAGTTGTTCAATCAGTAATATTCCCTGTGCATCTCTTCTGTAACTGTCATTCTGCTGACTTTGGATTGCAGTTGACTTAGGCCTTTGGCTCTATCAATCAACTTCATAGCAAAGGTTGAAATTCAAATTAGAATACTGGAGCCTAGAATTGTGCCAGAATCCATTGTGGGCTCAAATAATGTTTCACTATCAGGATTTGTCTAGCAAATGAGCACAGACCTCTGGAGACAGTTCTGTGTTAGATGCTGTGTCTGCAGGCAGTCTCAGGCCGACGAACCATGTGCTGGATGTAGGGTGGACCTTATCCGTGACGTGGACCTTACCCACAGGGGTTGGGATTTTCCACTCAAGAATCCTCAGGCTGGAAGTCCAGTATGAAAACTGCAGTGCAGGCTTGGCCATAGAGAGAAAGGCGTTTCCTGTACATCCAGACCAGCTCCAGCCTCTCTAACCCCAGCTACTGTCCTTTGGCCGGTACACGGCAGCACTTGGGCACAGTTCTCCCATGCTTCATGCAGACCTCATCATCTCCCTCTTCCGCAGTCTCAGGAGCAGGTCACAAGGCCAATGATGGTCGCAGGGAGGAACATGGAGGTCCATCAGGTGAGGGGCCATGGTGGATCAGCCTGCTCACGCCAACCCCACATGGCTTAGAAGAGGCAGAACGAGTCCAGAAGTCTAGAAATAGAATGGATCTTATAATATATGAAGGTCATGGGTTGGGGAGCTTAATTTTTTTCTTTTTTAACATATTCAGATTCCTCTCTCTCTTTGGATTTGAAAAGATAAGAGTGGCCTCGTTTTTAGAAATAATCTCTTAAACTTCCAACTTTTTCCCAACCCCTCCCCCTAATACAGATGGTCCCCTACTCACTCACAATAGTTCAACTTAAGATTTTTCAACCTTGTGATGGTGCAAAAGTGGTACACACTCAGTAGAAACCATACTTCAAATTTTGAATTTTGGTATTTTTCTTGGGCTAGTGCTGTGCGGTACGATAGTCTCTCAGATGCCGGGCAGCAGCAAAGAGCCATTTTGTTTTTCACTGTTGGTACACTATTCAATGAATGGCATGAGATAGTCAACACTTCATTATGAAATAGGTTTGTGTTGGATGATTCTGCTCAGCTGTAGGCTAAGCGTTCTGAGCACATTTCAGGCAGGCTAGGCTAAGCCGTGAGGTTCAGTAGATTAGGTGTATTAAACGCATTTTCAATTTAGGATATTTCCAATTTATGATGGTTTTATCCAGACGTGCCTGTCTTAAGTAGAGGCTCATCTGTACATAGCTGCTAAAGCTCTTGGAAGATACCCACATATTTGATGGAGAGCTGCTACACACAGATTCCTAACATGGACCACCTGAAGCTCAGGATCAGGGTTTGAGAGAGAAAATGACAGTTTGGGGAAGAAGATCAAGATTTGCAGCCATGCTTTTGTGCATGCTTTAGTGATTTACTGTTTCTCACTTTAATATTAAACGTTTAAATGCAAGAAATAACAGTAATAATAATTATAGCATTTCAGTGAAACAATCCACATTAAATTTCATTCATTAAAGAAATGTAGTATGCTTCTAATTAACACATATACAGTCTTTTAAGAATCTGGTTATATGTCTCCTAGAGCAGAGGAGAGCTTCGTGTCTCCCTCAGGGACAGCAGCCCTGTTGGTGTTCTGGCCATGTGTGTTGTGTCCCCTCCCCTGCAGCGGTGGCGATATTCCTGCCCCAATGTCAAACTTCATGGCGTGGATGGAGCTCCCAGTGGGGCCTCGCCTCAGAGTTTTCCATGACCCCGTGACACTGACTGCAGCCTTCCCACCACTTTCCCAGCAGCTTCGGCATTCAGGAAATGGCCCTGCAGATGTCTGATTGTGGCTGAGCTCAAGGAATTGGACTTGTGGAATTTTTGGCTGAGTTCCGCAGTCACCCATTGACTGTGACCCATCCCTTGAAATCGTTCCCCTTCACTGAATGCTTGGTGAGCTCTGGCTCCAGATGCCTTAATTATTTGCAGTCTTGCTTGGAAACTGAAATCTCAAGGCACCAGATGACAGAAGGAAGCAGCTGATCCAGTATGGTGTCCAGAGCACAGCTTTCTCTGCTGCCACTTCAGCCAGGGGTGCGGACCAGTCTGTGCTGGTGCCTGGAGGCTTAGCCTGGGAAGGATACTGGGATCCCATCCAGCCTCATCTTGCTGCCTTTTGTTGTTTGTAGGATACATATGTCAGACCCTACCTCATGCTCGGTGTCATGTTGTACTATTGGCTACCTCATCATCCATTCTCCAGCTTTCATTGAATTCAAAGTTTGTTCCAGACACTGGAATGAATGAAACAATGTCCTTGCCTTTGAAGAACGTTCAGCATAGAGGTGGGGAATGGGTACAGTGCTCTCCACGTGCTGGGTTCATTCCTTAGAAAGCAGAACAATCCATGCATGGGGGGACCCCAGTGCCCTGGCAACCTTTTTGTGTGTGCTTCTGTCCACTGTGAAGATCTGTAATCGTATTATTTTAAATTTGAAAAATTAATCAATATTTTGATTTAAACATAGGGGTTTTATGTTGACCATCAAAACAAGTGTAATGTGGCCTTTGATAATGGAATTTTGATGGCTGCTTATTCTAAGCATATTTTGTGTTAACTTCAGCTTTTGTTTTTGGTAATTGTATTATCGCTCCAATTTAGAAACTTCATACTATTTCAACTTCAGCTGTCTTGGGTGCTGTATGTATATTTGAATTTCTGAATTAGATATGAAGGGAGCTATATATTCTAGTGATTGATTTCCTGAATTGTGAACTTGTTTCCACAAGCATTGTAAGAGAAAGAGAAATAATTGGGCATTATAAAATAACCTTTTCTCCTCACATTTTATGGATTTTTTAAAAGTATATGCTTACTGTAGATACTATGTTAAGCAAAAATACTTAAGTTGCTCCATGCATGAAACTCTATTTCATGCCTAATTTAGAATGGCTAATTTCAAGCCAAGATTATTCTTTGTGTTGTATTCTTTCATCTGTGTAGACAATGGCATTTTATTCTTCCTTCTCAAATTCTGAATTTCATCATTTGAAGACACAGCAGTAATCATTTCCATTGTTGGTATATAAACTTTGTATTTTTGATTAGGACAATACATTGCACTGATGTTTAAGAATGAAACCACAAGACGCAATTGCATCAAAACTTTTTGTGTCATGTTTTCACAGACTTTTCTTTTCTCTCCTGAATTTTAAACTATCATGCTGCGATACACAGTGCTCCTGGTTTTCATCTTGGCCCGGCATGAAGCATGTGGCCGCCATGTTTTTCTGGACCTTGCCATTAGCACTCCCTGGGAAACAGATGACCAGGACTCCTGTTGCTCCCCGACGTTAACTGTGCACATCATGCCTGGAGGTCCAGCAGAAGGTGGTGGTCGTGACTGTAGCGTTGCCAGTTGCAGCTGCAAAGTCTGGCTTGGAAACTCCTGGCTCCAGTAACCTTTGCACAACTTGTCCAGCTCTTTGCTCTTCCTAGAACCCCTGTGGAAATGGCTAAAAGCTCGGAGGAATAACTTGGCCCCCATACAGCTTATGCTGTTTGCCAGCTAATTGTATAGCTATTTGAATGCTTATCCTGTCTATTTGCTCTGCTCTGGTTCCCATCATAACCCTGGGCGGGGTACGGGGTATTAGATTATTCATGTGCACTTTTGTCTGGACAAACGATCAGGAAAGTTAAAAAAAATTGTGGGGAATGGCAAGAACCATGTCAATGGAGGAGTCACTTCCTTCTTAGCTACTTCATTTCAAAACTCTTGGGACAGAGGGATTGCTTAAGTGTTCTGGTGACATTTGGGAAAGAATGTGTTCTTGCGGTAAAAGCAAGGACTGGGAATTCAGATTTCTGTATTCCGTTCCCAGGAGCACAAAGGGTCACCCAGTGACATGTGACAAGTCAGCTAAGCATTGGAATCTTCATTTCCCTATCTGTGAAATGGACATAAAAGGGTTGCTACATTGGGCTAACATAATGTTGGTGAATTGTTTAATGTTCTGCTGGGAAACAGCTTGTTCTAGTGACCTAAAAAAACAGGGACTGCCGTGCAGTCTGACCTCACTTCTATTTCTGGCTTTAGTGCTGACTCAGTGAGAAACTTGCAGAAATCAGTTAATCGGCTCTGGTCCTCAGTGCATTCCATGACTACATTGAGAAGTACAAAATCTTATCATTGCTGCTCTCAGCAATACCGCCAATATTAAGTACTAAAAATACTACACCAAATGTATTAGAAAGCCATGCTTTGACACGCCTTTCTTATTTCCTTCCCATCTCATGTTGGGTTAGTTGGGGAATCAATTCCGTATTTATTTATTTTCTTAGCCAGTCGTTTGAAGTTCAGTCTGATTATATTTTGAGGAGGATTTTCCTACATCTGAAAACTAGGTGCCCCAGTTCAATGACCTTGGGTAAGGGACCTCACTGTTGGTGTTTTCTGCAGTTTTGGAGAAACTTTTTGCCATTTCTGCAAGTTAAGGATGAACGTATTTGAGTAGCTCTTCATTTGAACAAGTCTTTGTTGGGAATGATTTTCGTCCCCCACCTTCACAGGGCCTCAGGCAGAAGGAGCCACAGGCCCTCTGGAGTCCTGTGCCGAGGCCCTCAGCGGATCAGCACCTGCTCCTGCCGGTCGGCTCTCTGGATGCTGCCGGCCCAAAGGGGCTGGCCAGTCTGCAGGGCTCAATTTTCTTTAACCCATTCACTATGTTATCCTGGCCCCTAGAGTTTGAAATAATCTCTCCCACATTTATTCAAACACTGTTCTTAGACTCCTGACTTACACTTCCCAGTACACGTGCAGCTCCATGCAGGCCTGGGGGGCGGAGCCCCGAGTTCACAGCCTCACTTCTGCACTTGCAGAGATGCAGCGGGGGGGGGTTAACTCACCAGTGGGTTCCAGGCCAGCTGAGCAGTCTGGAAAGAAGGATGACTTTGAAAGCTCTCGTTTGCTTCATTTCAATTATGTGATGGTGAAAAACTTTTAAGTAACTCCCAGTAATGTGCTATTTCGGAGGTAAATGTTTGTGTTATATAATGTATAGCTTGTCAGTCTGTTTTTACTTTGAACTAATACAACTTTGAGAAAAGCACTGAACATGAAGTACTCCTGGCTATAATCTCTAAAGGGCCTTCTGTTTTTAAATCAGCTAACAGCAATGACTTAATCCACCCAGTTTGTATTGTAAGACTGCATTCAAGTCCACAGACTGTAAGACAAACAAGTTTTCTTGATTTTTTTTTTATCTTGATTACAGGCGTTCTTATGTAGACAAGCTAAATACGGCAGTCTTCCTAAAATATCACTTGCTCCTTTATGCTTGTAGAACAACTACTATTTCCAGGATGCAGTGGTAGTGCCGCATTCCTCCAGGTGTCACCCGTGTGTCCCCTGGTTGGTCTGCTGTGCTCACAGGGGCTGGTTCCCCCTCACCCCATGCTCCTGCCAGTCCATATGTCTGGGTGCTCTGCTGCTCTTCCGTATTTATCTCACGTTTATCCTTCAAAGGCACAAAGTCTCAGCACTGTGACTTTGGAGAACAAGAGAGTCCCACTAACTGAGTGAGATTATAATCAAGACCATGAAAAAAAATCCCACTCTTTGTTATTTACCCAACAAGTGGTGTGGCATTTAGTGTATATAAGCACTGTCACAGGTGTCACGTACAAATATTTTCTGCCCTCAAGAGCTTAAAACAGAGGAGAGAAAAGGCACCTGAAGTAGGACTTGGTGTCTGTTTTCAGACACTCACATAGACTTGTTGCAATGTGCAATGTTGGATGATGCTTAGAAAGGCAGGTATTTTAGTCAGAGCTCTCCAGAGAAACAGCACCAGGTAGATAGATAGATGATAGATAGATAGATGAGAAAGGATTTATTATGGGAACTGGCTCATGTGATTATGGGGCTAAGTCCCTTATCTGCCATCTACAGGCTTGAGAACCAGGGAAGCCAGTGGCATAGCTCAGTCCAAGTCTGAAGGCCTGAGGACCAGGGACCTTCAATGTAACCCTCAGCCTAGAGCCTGAGGACCAGGGGCCTGCAGTGTAACCCCCAGTCCAGAGCCTGAGGACCAGGGGCCTGCAGTATAACCCCCAGTCCAGAGCCTGAGGACCAGGGGCCTGCAGTGTAACCCCCAGTCCAGAGCCTGAGGACCAGGGGCCTGCAGTGTAACCCTCAGCCCAGAGCCTGAGGACCAGGGGCCTGCAGTGTAACCTCCAGTCCAGAGCCTGAGGACCAGGGGCCTGCAGTGTAACCCTCAGCCCAGAGCCAGGGGTCTGGGAACTTGAGGGCATTGGTGCAGGTCCCTGAATCCAAAGGCTGGAGAGCCTGAAGTTCTGATGTTCGAGGGCAGAAGAAGATGGAGGTCCCAGTTCCAGAAAAGAAAGAGAATTCACCTTTCCTCTGCCTTTGTGTTCTATCTGGGCCCTCAACCAACTGGATGGCCCCTACCCACACTGGGTGAGGGTGGGTCTTCCCTACCCAGCACACTGATCCACATACCAGTCTCTTCCAGAAACACCCTCACGAACGCTCCCAGAAACCAGCCTCACCAGCTCTCTGGAGAGCCCGTGACCTGTCAAGCTGACCCTACAGTTGCCCATCACGGTTGACCACCAATTCATTTCCTCTATCTCTGTCATCCTGCCTTCTGCCTGACGTACTGTGCTCCTTCTCTGCAGGGAGAAAGAGGTCTCCCCGGGTTACAAGGTGTCATTGGGTTTCCTGGAATGCAAGGACCCGAGGGGCCGCAGGGACCACCAGGACAAAAGGTAAGCCTGACTGCGGCATTGGAGGGTGGGGGTGGGTTGAAGATTACCTACATTCTTGCGATAAACAGCGATCACAATGGCATTTCTGTTCTGTCCCAGGGTGACACTGGAGAGCCAGGACTACCTGGAACAAAAGGGACAAGAGTGAGTGCACTGAGTACATCGTCACAGCTGGTGATAACGTGATGGGATCTGCTGGCTTCCAGAGTCGGGGCACTCCACACATTCCAGGGGGGCTCCCTTCCTGCCCCTTTCCCTCTGTCTCTTCTCCGCTCCTCCGGCAGGGGGCACAAAGCCTTAAGTGAGCGTCACCTGTCACCTCCCGGCCTCTGGTCCTCACGACTGGTGCTGTGCACAAGATGAGCTCCTTCCTACTTGCCTTTCTGTAAACTTGTTTTCTCCCATTTGTTCTTCAAGAGTCTCTTGGGGACATGGTTTTGTTTGGGGGAGGGGCAATTAATGACGCGGCCACGAGGCATTAAAGCGTGAGCGCTCCGTTTAACGCGGAGCGTGCTGTCGTCTGCAGCGCTAACCTCGGTCTTCCTTCTCTTCGCTCTCTTCACTCTCTTTGCTGCTCCTATTCCTGGAAAATGCAAAATGAAGACCTTTGTAAGAAAATTTTGACGGTAGAAACATAGAAAGACATCGTAAAATGTAAACATTTTAATTTTCTTATCGTGACATAGTTAGAAGGGAAGTGCAGCGGAGCCTGCGTGTGCCTTGTCGCACGCGCGGACCCTCGGGGCGGAGGCTGGAGGGAGCACATCTGTGACTATCTGGGTAGGGTAAACAGCAGCGACACTGTGTAGGATAGAGAAGATATGGATTTCAACTAGAAATCCCCAACCAATTGATTTATCCCATAAATTCTTCCCAAATGTTGGCATTTTAATGTTAGTTATATACTCTTTTTTAAAACTAGATATTGCAAAAGGTGAAATGAGGGCAGAGCTGTTTTGTGCATGTGCAGCCGTGATTTTAGAAGGGATTAGCAGTCAGCTTTTGATGTAGGATTGTTGCCGCAGACCTGGGCGATGTGCCCTCAGCCTCTTCTGCAGAGTGCTGTATCTGCTTAGTGTGCATGTTCTCCATGCCAGAAATTAGGGTACGACTCCATTAACCAGGGGGGTGCAGTAGGAGGAAACGAGGTTTCCCAGCTCTCCACTGAAACTCTTTTATTCCATCCTCACAGGGACCCCCAGGAGCATCTGGTTACCCTGGAAACCCAGGTCTTCCTGTATGTATATAAAATGCGCTCTGCTTCTTTTATGAAACAGTTTGCCAGCATGGATGTTCTATATTGGTTAATTTTTCACTTTCTTAATTGCAGGGTATTCCTGGCCAAGATGGCCCACCAGGCCCCCCAGGCATCCCGGGATGCAACGGCACAAAGGTAACTTTAGACCGGGAGACCCTCCCCGCTGCACGTGTTTATGGGGCTTTGCATGTTAACAGGTCAGGTGAAGTTACTCTGTAGAGTAACAGTTTTATCTGACACAATTGAAAAGTGACATGTCTTAGAGCTCGCTTTATTTAATAAGGGCATAAAGCTTTCCTATATTTAATGTATAGGAAAGTGCTTTTCTTTTTTGTAGACTTTTATCCTAAAATTGATTTTAAGCACTAAAGTTATCACCTATAATAAATTACTAAATCAAATAAGAAAATGCTATTGTGAATCATGGCCCCTATTAATAATGCTATCAAGTATATTTCTTCTTTCATAAAGTAGCACCCAGTAACACAGCTCGGAACAAACTGTTTTTAGGAAATGATTTTTAACTCACAAATGAAGTTTCTGTGACGAGTAGGACAGAGTAGCTCATGACGGTGTCTGAGTTTTGCCGTGTGACCGACTCTCTGCTGTTTCCCTCAGGGGGAGAGAGGGCCGCTGGGACCTCCTGGTTTACCTGGATTCGCTGGAAATCCTGTGAGTATAGGGTTAAGTCAGAATTGCTTTTTTTGGTTGTAATTTCTCTCTTCTCTTCCATTTCATTTTCTTTTTTTCTTTTTCATACTTTTAATGCTAATGATATTTTGAGAAAACAAAGACTAATACCAAAACTTTCTTTTTCAGGGACCACCGGGGTTGCCAGGAATGAAGGTACATTTCACTTATTTTATTTTGTTGGATTCATTACAGGGAATCTTTTTAAAACAGATGCCATTAAAACAAATTTACTTTAAATCACTTTAGCTGATTGTTTATCAACGTATTTTCCTAAACTCTATTACGTTAAAAGAATGTGTATGTAATATACACAAACTTACATGTATACACCACCGTGTGGTGGTAAATATTACTTTCACTATGAACCAGGGAGTGAAGACAGAACCGCTCTCAAATTTCAGAGACACGAACCTTTAAAAGACTTTCCCAGGCAGGGTATCACTGCCTCAGCGCTGTGTCACTGTCATCAAGCTGACCTCGGACTGTGCACTCCCCACGATGTGCACACTGTGTTTTATACAGGCCAGGGAGCCAGGCAGCCCTATAAAAGGGAGCCTTAGAATGTTCCAGAAGCTACCGTAGAGACAATCACTTATCTGAATGAGGTTGAGCGTGCATGTGTTCCTGTGTTTAAGAAATGGTATCCTCATAGTAGTCTGTGTATTAGAGTTCTCTAGAGAAATAGAACCAGTAGTGTGTGTGGGGGGGGAGGGCGGAGAGGCTGATTTTAAAGAATTGGTTCACATGACTGTGGGGACTGGCAAGTCCAACACCTGGGGGGCAGGCTGGCAGGCCAGAGCAGGTTGTGCTGCCCAGTCGCAAGCCATCTGCAGGCAGAATTCTCTCTTCTTCTGGAGAAGTCAGTCTTTTTTTCTCTTAAAACTTTGAACTGATAGGATGAGATCCAAGCATTATGGAGGGTCAGGTGTTTTATTCAAAGTTCACTGATTGAAATGTTAATCTCATTTAGAAAAAGACCTTCACAGCAATATCTGGGCTGGTGGTTCATCAAATAATGTGCCCTAGCCACATTGACAGATAAACTTTACCATCACGCCTGCTTTTATAAAAACACTCAATCTTGAGTCTTTTCTCAAAAGTTAATCCTTATTTGGTGAGACCAGCCTGTGATCACGCTGTCTTTCAACCAGAGCCTGGGACCCTTGTCCAGAGTGGGTGCAGTCACATGCACAATGTCGTGGACACTTCTGTTTAGCCATCTCCACGTTCAGCCCTGGCTGCAGCCGTGGGTCGTTAGACAGTGGTAACGAGTGGGAGACACGGCCACGCTGTTTACTTCCAGCTCAGACAGAGTCTCACGTCCATGCCAGTAATGTGGGTTTTAAGATTCTTTACATGGATATCGATATTTACAACTTCCTCTCCTTTTTTCATCCTCCAGGGGGACCCAGGTGAGATACTTGGCCACGTGCCTGGGACCCTGCTGAAAGGTGAAAGAGGATTTCCTGGACCTCCTGGAGCGCCCGTAAGCATTCGCTAAGTGATTATAAGTGCTGAGTGCTGAGTCACCCCCTGGTTTGCATTTTAATTCCTTTCTTTCTCTATGAATTATAGGGTTCCCCAGGATTGCCAGGGCTACAAGGTCCCGTCGGCCCTCCAGGATTTACCGGACCACCAGTAAGTTTTGGGTGACATCTCTCTGAGGCAATCGTTTAAAGAACCGCCATGTTGAGGTGTGAAAATAAATAACGATTTAATAAAAACTTACACAGTGGTGATCCCTCTTAATTTGGATATGGCAGAATCAGCCTCTTTCTGAAAATTAAATGGTCGGCACCTGCAGTCCTCCTGTCCTCAGAGCTACGGGAAAAGGATGGTCATGCCAAGACATCATGGAGCAGATAGCATGGTCATTACTGTAGTGACTGGCTGGGTACCAGTGACGTCCACAGCCTGAGGGAGCGAGTCCAGAGGCAGGCTCTGTCCTGGGTGACTTCACCATGGGGCGGGGAGACATGTCTGTAGAAATACAGTCCTACCAGTGGTCTTCGAGGGGCTGTGGCGCAGATTAGGCAGCAGCACAGGTGGCACTTGATTTGATATAAAGACTTTTACAAATGAGCACCCGGAGATGAACTGCAGAGGAGACTCTGACAGTCTCAGTAGAAGGGGAGGCGTCATCTCCTCCCGACGGCCACATCTCTGACAGCACAAGAGAGTTACAGTAACGAGACTGACATTTGCCGAGCGCCACGTTTACTAGGAATGATAATGTGCCTGAGTGTGTCGTCCTCTTGCCGCCTGACTGAGAGTCTTCTTGAGAGATTTTCAGGCTTGTATTTTTAATTTACTTGTTTTTTTCCCCTTTGGATTGTAAAATCCAGAAATTCTTCTCCTATTCATTTGTGTAAATGTAGCCTCTTTTCCATTGTACATAAAAGGACTCATTTTTATGAGTAAAGAATGACTTTTTTTCTATTTAAAATGACTGTAAAAAGCATTCTGAAAGTTTGTTGCAAACCTGGGAAGTGTTTTTATTTCACTACAATCTACTAACTCGAAGAGTCAGCAACTTTTTAAGATGAACAGTTATCTGTAAAGTGGACAGACGCGATTCCCAACTGGAAACTCCAGGCTCCTAGAGAGCTTGGTGGGTGGCGTCATGCTTCATCTTAACACTTTGTCCTGGTGTGTGTTAGGTTGTTGGAGTCCACAGGGCAACACCTAAGATCTTTAGGTATTTCCATCACTGTTAATAAGGTCCTGGAACAATTTCTGGTTATTTTCAATCTACAGACCAGGAAAAATATTTAACAAATAATTACCATGTTAATCACAGAATCCTAAGATACCTTCAGCACAAGGAAGGGTTTAAAGCTCACTAGGGTTGTGGATCATATTTAACTAAAATGCTCTCTCTTACAGGGTCCCCCGGGTCCTCCTGGCCCCCCAGGTGAAAAGGTAAAGGATTTTTCATTTATTGTTCTTTTGCATTAGTTTAAGAAGATCATGAAATTGCCATAGCTCATTCTTTCAGTGTCCATAAAACGTTTTGGAAAATTATATTATCTTTATCTGTCTGTATATGTAAGCATCTACCTATTATCTATCTGCCGTCTGTTTCTGTCTCTCCAGCATCTATCCATTTGTTGATCTTTCCTTCCAGTCATCCCTTAGTCATTACTTTGCAATCACTCATATTTCCCTTAGTTTTCTAAAGCCAGAGTTTAAAAACCTTAAAATAAAAAGGTCTTTATAGAATGTTTTTGTCAATAATACTTTAAAAACTTTTTCATAGACATCAACTACAGTGTGATCATAACTTTCTAGAAAATTTTATGATAGTTACGGGACAAAGGTGGTGCTTGGAATCTACCATGTTATCCCATTTTACATGAGGCTTGTGGGATGACTTTGAACAAAGCAGACAACTCTAATAATGAACGCTGAATTTTTAATCCACAGGGACAAATGGGCTTAAGTTTTCAAGGACCAAAAGGTGACAAGGTGAGTACACATTGCTTTGGAGTATTTTCAGGTTTAAAGTCACAGTTGTGACCCTGACAGAGTTTCCACCCCTGGATCAACTTTGGGACCCTCATAACCATAGTTAGTTACCCTTCTCTTCTCTGCATGTTCATGAGTTTAATAGTGTTTTTCTTAAAATGTCAGGGTTATTGAATTTATTCTAGCTCACTGAGTAAGCTAGAATGAGTGCTTTACATGTGCTCTGACAAGCAGAGAAGACGGTGAGGCTAATTCCAGTTATCTGTACGTAGAGTTTAATGGAAATGTTCATCAGTGATAAAGTCAGACAGCGAATTTATCAGAGTCAGACTTAGGACTCTGGGGCACTAGCTACGAGGGACTCTTGTAGCCACTGCAGCCGCCTGCTGAAGGCCCAGGTCCTTCTCCTGGGGTGTGGCAGGTGATGTAGGCAATCAGGACCGGGGACACCAAAGGCAGCCAGGCCTGGGTGTATCTCCACGCACAGTTGGCCTGCTCTCCACCCCAGTGTCTGGCCCAGTCTTTTCATAAACTTGACAATAAGTGCTCCTGAAATTTATGTAGCTGCAATTTTTAGACCTCACTCACTATGCTGGATTTCACTTTACTTCACAGTGTCCCCAGCAGTTAGGATGCTTAAGAAGAAAATTCTTGATGGTTCTTTTATTTGGGGGTTACCTAAAATGCCTCCTTTCTTCCCAAGCTCTATCATGCAGTTTGCGTGCCATTCCTCCCTGCCATGGTGCATCAGACACATACACCATACGTGTGCATGCAAGTACAGATGTATCCTGTGGCTGCTCAGATTCCATTGTTATTACTGAGATAGCGGCTGCCTGTCCTTCCCTGACCCTAGGAAGTGAAATTCCCCTCCTGGCTTTAGCTGCTTGTTGTACTAGCTTCCTACTGAGACTTGATTTTCTGCTGAGGCAAGGATGATTAGAATAGAATAGAGTATGGTTACATTTTTAAAGTAGATGTTTTATTGTAGGCTTTTACCCCCTCTGTTTTTCTTCTTTCTCTGTTTAATTATTCTTATGCCTAATAAATTCAAAATTTTTCATCACCAGGGTGACCAAGGGGTCAGTGGGCCTCCAGGAGTACCAGGACAAGCTCAAGTTAAAGAAAAAGGAGACTTTGCCACCAAGGGAGAGAAGGTAGGAGTGGGCTTCACCCAGTGAATGCTGCCTTTCTGATTTTGGACAAAGTCCAAGGGGCAAAGAGAAACCGGGTCCACATTCAGCTTTTCCAGCTACATTCAATCCTTACCTGGAAAACAGATTAACAGACCATCCATTCTATAAATATGAGCACCTTTGGAAGCAGAGGCAGCTGGAACTGGCTTGGCCCAAGACTGATCTGAGGCTGACTCACTAATAAGGGCTTCTTAAGTGCACCCCAGGCTGGGGTGGGCTGGGTCAGCCAAGGGGCCCAACCAAGCTGAGGGGCAGAGAGGGTGGTGGCCAGTCCCTTAACCCAGTCAGTGCTGCCAGTGGATTCTGGAGACCGGTGTGAATTTCTTTGTTACTGTATCAGAAAAAGGGTGCTTTTTTTTCTGTTACATATTCAATGTAGCATATAAAAATTGATATACCCATTAGATATAATGGCTATCTCTCCCTCTCTCTCTCTTTCTCTCTCTGTCTCTCATTTCTTTTAGGGTCAAAAAGGTGAACCTGGATTTCAGGTAAGTACTCAATTTCTATCTGTGATCATTATTTTTACAGGAAAGACTATAAAGTATTGAATTTAAGTTGCAAGCTTATTTCACCTTAAATTTAATATTTATCTAATTTAATAGTTTACTTAAATATACTAATGAAGCTAATTTGCTCTCTTTTTGTTCTTTTCAGGGAATGCCAGGAATCGGAGAGAAAGGTGAACCCGGAAAACCAGGGCCCCGAGTGAGTGCTTTCCAAAGTGCTTTTATTCTTCATTGCTGAATAGTTCTCCTTTCAGACCTAAAATCGCGGGTTCATGGAAACATAAGCATAGAAAAGGCTCGTGAGGGCTGCTCTGGAGCCTCGCTGAGCTCCCATCACTTCACCCCCGCCCCGCACCGGCTCGTTACTATCCAAGGACCCAGAACCAAGGCTGCAGTGGCCAGCTGCGGGAAAAGGCTCACGAGTGCCACCTGCCAGCTGGGCCGTCCCTGAGAGCCGCCTGTCCTGCTTGGTCTAGAGCAGTCAGTTGGTTTGCCTTTGCTGCTGTTCACGCACCAGCTCTGAGACCCCGCCCGGAACACCAGACTGTTTGCACAGCGAGCCTGGGATGCCAGGATGCTTCCACTGCAGGGATGGTGGTGACCTGAGACCCAGCCAGCTGCCAGCTGCCTGAGACAATTCTGGTTTCTCCTTGGAAATAACACACGGGAACCGCTATTAAAATGAATCATTTGCTTATTAGCTACCAAATACTCACTTGCCAATAAGCAAACTTCTCTGATGTTCGCTTTCTTACCAAAATATAATGATATCTTAATATATCTTTAGCTAATCAGACCCCATTCTTTAAACATTGAGAACTTTTCTTCCAATGTAACTTTTTTATAGTTATTCATTATACATTGCTTATTATTGAAGAATTGTCAATTTACATAGAGGCCTTATTTACGTTGCTTGTGATTCTGTAAGAGAGACAACATATTAACTTTTATCTGAATCAGAGCTTTGGAGTCATTTCATAGTTATTATTATTTATAAATACTAACATTTAATTTGGTATTTTATAGGGAAAGCCTGGCAAAGATGGTGAAAAAGGAGAAAGAGGGAGTCCCGTAAGTATTTCTGCACAGTTTTTAAAAGTGGTCCCACTGTTCCTTCCCCAGCTAACAACTGCTGCTGCCCACTCTCTCTCATTTCAGGGTTTTCCTGGCGATTCGGGGTACCCAGGGCTCCCCGGCCGGCAGGGTCCTCAGGTAAATAATGACACTGTTTTGAGTTTTTAGCTTTTGATTTGTAGTTCAACCTAGAAGTTTGTTCATTTTTTCCTAGAGTAAAGGACTTTGTACTCAAAGAAAAAAAATTATTTATGCTCCTTGTAAGTAAAACACAACTTGATGGTTTTCCTTGTGTTGATGAAATTTTTAAAGAAAAAAATAAAAATTTTCCCATTCTTTCAAGTTTTTATTTCCTTCTCTTATAGTAGATTACTTTTTTTCCTGATTATGAAACAACAGAAAATGCAGAAAGATATAATGAAGAAAAGAAAGCTTAACTAATATTTCTATTACCCACTCAGAAATGGTCAGGGTTAATAACATTGATCCTATGTGCACACACATGTGTGCATGTTTGAAAAAATGGTATGGAACTGTATACATCCTTAATGATATAAGGGGGATATATTTCATTCAATGTCCATAAATATACTTATGCATGGGAACATTTTTTAACATCTGTGCCGTTTATTGCATGGTATTTAAGTTGTTTCCAAATTTTTATGATTACAAGTATTTTTGGTCACTTGTCTGGTTGTTTCCTCATCATAAATTTCTAAGGTTGCAATTTTGGGGTCCATATTTGGATTCCTTTTTTGAAACTTTTGCCACCAAATTGCCCCAAAAGCAGGCAAGGCCAGTGCCCTTTTCATCTGGGGAACTGGTTGTTATAGAGCTTTAAAAAATATTCTTCAGTCTGACAGCAGAAAAAAATTCATTGTTGCTTCATTTTTCTCTCTTAAGCATGAGACTAGGTAATAATAAATCTCTACTAAAATAAGGGATAATTTTGAACTATTCATCACTAACAGTAAGTGAAAAACTAGGGAAAGGGCCTCGGGGTTTATATTTTAAAGCCAGGGACAAAAGAGAGAAATCCTTGACTGCATTTTTTTGAGAAAGTAAAATCCTGTATATTTTAAATGGTAAATATGTTTAGAACATAGTAGCTAAGATGTTTATAAGTCCTCTAGATATTTCTAAAATCTCCTCTTGTATTCACTTAAGAAAAATAAAAACATTCAATTCTAGTTTAATGCCTTAATTTAAAATGAAAAAATTTACATTCGTGACATAAGGTACATATCTTAGGACTTTCTAAATTATTATGATGATGTTTATATAAGAACATTAAATATAAAAGGGCTAATTTCTTTGGGTTTTTCATCTAATATGGATTAAATTGAGCCTCAAAGTGATCAGAATTTATCCACCAATGTTTACAATTAATAGGGGATTTTACATTATGACTTCCAATGCAAATTTAAAACAATCTTACAACTAAAATCCTCATATAAAATGATTTCTTTAAGAAAATATATTCAGAAATCATGCTTTGATATCATTTTATTTAATTTCTTTTTTATTTCATTGAAAACCTGCAGTTTACTAATTCAACTTATAAATGATTCTATTAAAATTCCCAGAGGGAGCATGAAATCAATAGGATGAATTTGTAATGTGAATAATTAGCCCCCAATTTATGTTTTGTAGAAATGTTAATTTCCACAAGTCATGTTTATGCAAAGCAAAATGAAATGTATTTATTTTTGTTGTGATAGTCAAAGAGCACGTTAAATTAATCACAAGGAGAGATACTAAGGAGAGAAATAATTTTAATGTGCTGTAGGCACAATCTCTATTTCACCAGAAAAAAAAGAGTTTAACCCTGCTTTTTGCAAGGTATTCTTGATAGTAAAAATATGCAAGGAAATTTATTTTTTCTTTTGTAGGGAGAAAAAGGTGAAGCAGGTCCTCCAGGCCCACCTGGAATTGTGAGTAGAAGTGCTGTGCGCTCGTCTGGAAGGGCGTGGGACCAGGGAGGGCAGGAGACAGAGCATGTGGCTGAACGGGACAGGGCCCTGCCACAGTCTCTAGAATGGCATTTCTGTGTAAAGTGGGTGCATGCTAAATATTTTATAATTTGTATTGCATGGAGTTTGGTATTTACTATTTTTATTATATTTTGATAATTTCTACACATCCTTAAGCCACTGAAAATCAAAAAGTTTGCACATGGATAAGAACATTAGCAACATATTTGAAACCTTTTTTAAAAAAATCACCCATTAAAGAAAATTGTAATAAAGGCAGAAGATCATCCACAATTTGATTATCTTAGTAAAACAATTTTTATTTTTTGCAAATAACATTTTACTCCTTATCCATATGCATATTTTTACATACAACCACGCTATGTGACATTTGTTAAAAATGAACATTCTTCACGTTTGCAAGTTATCTTCACATTGATCATTTTCTTTTCTTTTCTTTTTAAGAGACAGGGTCTTGCTCTGTCACCCAGGCTGGAGTGCAGTGGTGTAATCAAAGCTCACTGCAGCCTTGAACTCCCAGCGATCCTCTCACCTCAGCTTCCTAAGTGCTGGGATTATAGGCGTGAGCCACTGCACCCGGCCAACATGATCATTTTTAATATCCTATCAGAAAGTTGTACTATAATTGCTTTAGCCATTTTGCCTCAGATCTTTTTTGAAATAATGAAAATGTTACCATTTTCTGGTTTGCTGCCATCCTTCCTAGTGGCAGAGAATGTGTTTGTACCGGCCATTTTGAGGGGTGACATAATTTTTCCTTAGGCTACCTTCCCAGGAACAGGATTATTGGATCAAAGTGTTGAACCTTCTTAATGCTTTTAATACTTCAATCTATATTTATGATTCCATATTCTGCATTTGTGATCCATTGGCCGTGGTGGAGTATCCTGTTTGCACTGGAACTTCATCAGCACGTTTTGTTTATTTTTTTATTTATATTAAAGGTTTCTACTTTGTTCGTTTTTTTAATTGGCATAAAATTGTATAGATTTATGATATACAACATGACGTTTTGGTATATGTATACCCTGTGGAATGGCTAAATCAAGCTATTTAATATCACCACATTTTAATAATTTCCATTAATTTGATACAGAGGGATTATATTTTAAAGGTAATATGCAATAGTTGACTTTGCCATTTCCTTGAATTTGAGGAATTTAGAGTCGGGGAGAATGAGTGTTCTCCTTTCTAACAAGGCCCACCGCACCCTCTTCTTGGCCTGTATCTCTGTGACCTTAAGGAAGTGCCCACTTTTGGTCATAAAAAAACAAACCAGAAAAAAAGCAAAAAACCTCCTCCAATAAAGAAATTCGAGTGCTCTTGTGATGTATTGCCTGGGGAAATTTAAGGGTGTTCCTCTGATAATACCCTGTAAAGTAAAATATTCGTTTTATGGCTTTTATGTCCATTTAGAAATTCCAAACCTACACCTCAGGTTGAGAACTGCCTGGCAAAGTTCCCTGCAAAGAAATGGTCACATGATGTCATTTGACATGATTTCGGGACCTCTCCCCTGCTTCTCTCTCCTCCCCTCCCCCTCCCTGTCCCCCACCACTACTTCTTTACTTTCGTATTTCTTGAGATAATGACAGATGTGTTCACCTCTGCACCCACATTGCTGTGCTATACGGGACCAACCACTCCCCCACGACAAGGTATCCTCTTCTGCTTTGTCCAGGTTATTGGCACAGGACCCCTGGGAGAGAAAGGAGAGCGGGGCTACCCAGGAGCTCCGGGGCTGAGAGGAGAGCCGGGCCCGAAAGGTAGCTTTCTTCCCTGTTTCCTCCCTCTCTCTGTCCATCCCTCACTCCTTTTTCTCCTTTCTTTCTCTCTCTCTCTCCACCCTCCTCCCCACCCCTCCCCACCCCTTTCTCTTTTTTTCCCATACTCATCTGTAGTTTGAAAGCACCTGCACGCCTGGCAGGACTTTCTGGTGACTGGCTCTTCTCCTAGTTCCTATTTCATTGTCACGTGGGGCACCCTGGAGCCCTCCTCCTCTGTAGCTTCCAGACACAGCAGCATTTCCAGAGGGTGCTCGGGTGGTTTCCTGTTCTGTTTTCTGTGTTCCCCTTGAGCGTGGTCACACCGAGCAAGACTTTTAGCAGAGGAATAAAAGTATATATAAAAGGGTGAGCTATTCCCAGTTTGTCCAACTCTCTCTTTCTCTTTTAAGGTTTCCCAGGACTTCAAGGCCAACCAGGCCCTCCAGGTGAGAATCCCTAACTGACTTTTTGGTAGCCTGTTGGTACACCTCTGGGTTGTTTGTATTCTGACCATGTTTGTCATGTACATTAGATATTTGCACAAAGTAGCTGGCAGTATTATTACATTTTTTTTATTATGAGAGCAAAATGGTCCCAATGATCAGTGTTCAGTTTGTATTTCATAAGTTTCAGAGCAGCACGTTGTTAGTGCGCGTGCACTCCGTGGATGGGAGCCCGTCTTTCTCTCCTGGGGAGAGACCTGCTCTGCCTGGCTCCGATCTCACCCTGCTGGCCTGTCCTTCCACAGTCCCTTGACTCTGGCCCAGGCACATTCTTCCCTCCTCAGCCCCTTCACTCCACTTTCCCACTGTCTGGGATGTCACTCACCTGCAGAGCAGACTCCACGATGGAACCCCTTCCAACCGCTGTGACCAACCCGATCTTGCTTTTCCATGAACTCTGGCATCACCCAGCATAAAATTACTCTATAGTTGTTTCACATGTGCTAGTTGCATTTCCTAGTGGACTGTGCATTCCAGAGGCGGGGAGTTGTCTTCACACTTGTGTGCATGTACTTGTGGTATTCTCCCAGGCCCCAGAGCAGTGTATTAAATAATAAGCATCTGATAGAAACTTCCACATTG
This sequence comes from Varecia variegata, assembly GCA_028533085.1. Lineage (NCBI taxonomy): Eukaryota > Metazoa > Chordata > Mammalia > Primates > Lemuridae > Varecia > Varecia variegata. Next base: position 62,727,587 of record CM052445.1, on the reverse strand, counting down.
CCTAGAATTGACACACAAGTGAGTGCTCAGAGCCCTGACTCCGGGCAGGGGGGCGGGGGGCAAGGGCAATATACATAACCTAAAATTTTGTACCCCCGTAGTATGCTGAAATTAAAAAAAAAAGGTTATAGCAAGACCAAAAAAAAAAAAGATTTTTACTTTGTTTGTTTTGAATTTTTTTTTATCCTTCCTGTTCATTGTTTCATGTATTTCCTTTCTGACAGTTTCAAGTTCTCCCAGAGCCCCGTTTTTCTTTTTTGGGGATCAGATAACAGCCCCACACAGCCCCTTACCTACCGTCATCTGCTCCTGCTTTCTACCCTTTCTATAAAAACTTTTGGATCTAACCTTATCATCATTTTTTTTCCTCTTTCCAACCATTTCCTTCTCTTTGATTTGAGGCAACATATGACTTCATGTCTTCCCTTATCCGATGCCCTATTTAGTAGACAGTAAATAACCATTTATCTACACTGTATTGATCTCAACTCATACTTTTGATAAAAAAGCCATTGAAATTGTCCTGGCTGGGGGATTTATCAGTGTCCCCCTCCCCAAACCACCATCCTCTTCCTGTCCTGGGCTCCTGTGTGACCCTCCCTGGGTGTGCGCCCCTCCCTCTTCTGACCCTGGCCCGGGCTGGCCCTGCTGGGCAGTGGCTGCTCTTCTTCCATGGCAGCTGCTTCCTCCCTCCCTCACCCTGATGGGGGTGATCAGTATTTGGCAGCCACCACGTGGACCCTCAGTTCTTTTGCTGCCTTGAACATGTACTTGTGGTTTTCTCACCAGCGGCTCAAGTGAGATGTCCTAGGTCTGCTCCCCTTCCCTCAAGATGCTCCCTCTCCTCTCTGTTCTTTGTCCCTGCCAAGTCTTCCCACATCGGTTTCCCTCATCTGGGCTGTTTTTCATACTGTCCCTCTTCCCAGCCCCATGTGGGGTCCAGATGCCAGCTCTTCCCTGCAGAACCACAGAGCCTTTTTGTGTGTGGCCTCCTGCACATTACCCCCTCAAGCATCATGTCAGAAACCTCGGCTGCCGCAGGGCCATGTCGTCTTCCCCCTTAGAAATCGACAGTGGCTGAACTTGACTGCACATACTCAGACCCTTGCACAGAACCGTCCTAGTTGTCCTGACTTTACTTTTCTGCCATTTCCTCTAGACTTTCAGCCCAATTACCACGTCCACTTGTGCTTTTCTTAATGACATTTTTGTGCCCTTTTTCTGCTAGTAGAAATGGAATGCACCCTCCACAGCCTTTTCTGTCATGCATTGTGAATGCTATCTGCACCGAAAGAAATTCACAGATTTTAATGTCTATATAATGAGTCCCTTTTCCTTAGAGTTAATTTGTAGGAAGCATTAAATGGTAAGAAGCCTGCCGACTTAATTTGGTTTTACACATCCAGAGAAGTTCCCCTTTCAGTGATGATCTAGTTGTTATTTTACCTTGAAAAAAGTCAGGAAAATTAGCTTGTGCTGTGGATGCTAAATGCCTTGAGATGATTTACATGTGATTTTGTGCCGGTTGCAGGCTTCCCTGTGCCTGGGCAGGTTGGTGCCCCCGGCTTCCCTGGTGAAAGAGGAGAAAAAGGCGACCAAGGATTTCCAGGAGTATCTTTGCCAGGACCAAGTGGAAGGGACGGGACTCCGGGCCCTCCAGGTCCCCCCGGTCCCCCTGGGCAGCCCGGCCACACGAGTAAGTTCCCTCCGGTTGGTTGCATGTAATGTCTGGGCAGGTCTGGGGCACCAGGCAGACCCAGTCTGGGTGCCGTGACAGCTCTCCAGGGTTAGAGCGTAGCACAAAGGCTTGGTGTCCAGTTATGTGTTAATTATTCATATCTTGTTTGGGTATTTTCACAGAATTAGTCATGCTAAAAAGAAATAGTTAAAAAAAAAAAACTGGTTTAGAAGAGTAAGTAATGTGTTAACCATCTGAGTCTCCTGTATCTAAAAAGTTAAAAAGCAAACCAGTTGAGTTGTGTCATTTTTATTGAAAACAAAATGTATTCTACTTTATCTAGAGCTACAAACTAACACACACACAGACACACAGCAGGGACGAGGGGATTGCATCAGTAAAATCCAGACTCCAGGAAAGCTGAGCATATAACACTAAAGTCGTGATTAGTGAAGATGGTCCTGTGATTGCAACAACATCAAAGCAAACGATAAGAAAATATCAGAGGATTTGAGTCAACCAGTCCATTGGGAGTGTGTTCAGATTTCCCAAGCAGGCCTTTGGGACCTGCTGGATCTGTGACAACACGTGCTCTGGGGACACCTAAACACAGATTCTCCGTGTGGTTGATCAGAGGAGGAATCACCGACTCTAAGTACCCGTGAGATTTCTGTGCTAGAATTCAAACCCATCGTTACGAAAGGGAGTCCTTATGGACAAGACTACCACAGGACGCCAGACAAGGCCAGGAGGGGACCACTGGTTCCAAATGAATTTGGGTGGGAAAAAGTATGGAGCATATGTGACTTTATGGGATTTCCTCCTCTTCTCTTGTGATTTTGTGAAATGTCGAAAATGAAGATGAAATATTTAAGTCCTGGAGACACTCAATCCAAAGCCACTTTTTCTCTGTGTTTCTGAGAGAAGACTGTGAGCACATCAGAGGGGCCTTTGGGTTCCAGATTCATGCAACAGGGATGGGGGTGCCTTTGATGCCTCAGGCCCTGTTCTAGGAGCAGCAACAAAACTCACAAAATGTCCTGTCCTCCTGGAGCATGCATTCAGTGGGGGAGACAGGGACAAGCCAGAGAGATGAGTGACCCATCTGGAATGTGGGAGACAAATAGCGAGGATAAGCGCAGCAGGAAGGTGACAGGGAGTGCTGGGCGGGGTGGGACCGTGGTTTCAGATGGAGCGATCCACAGAGACAAGGAGGTGAGGGAGCCCATCCTGGGGAAATCTGGGAAAGGGGCGTTTTCTTGGATATTTGTAATTTTGCGAGTACCAAAATATGAACTTTCCAGCATTGTTAATTGAGCGGGATATGTTGGCTGAACACATTGTAATATCTACCATTCCGATTTTCCAGGTTGCCTTTTTTAGTCAATGTAAATTAAATAGTTCCCAAACACAGACTACTAAGTGATAATTTAGAAATGAGATTTTTATTCAGATGTATGAGTACGCTAAAGAGGAGACATCTTAAAGCTACTGTTACCTGGGGACCTTTCCTTGCACATTAACCATGCAATGTTGAGATTTCTACGTCCCAGCTCTGCCTCTGTGCTCCCGTCCCAGTAGTCACGGCCAGTGCCAAGCCAAGTGGCTGCCGAGACCCTCAATGAGCAGGCATTGTGAAACGTGAACTCCGCACTTGCACTCAGAACTCCTATTGTTAGAAATAATCACTGTGTTCTTGCTTTAGATTTAATGTTATCTTAAACTGACTTTGGTGAAGACGTATCATTGCTTTTTTACAAAGGATGTGAAAGGATTCTGGTTGAGGTGAGGCAGGCAGGAGGTGTGTTCTGGAAAAGGAGTGTAATAATTATATGCCTTTCAGTATTCATGAGCCTACATTCCCCAAGTTGGGGAATTAATATACCTTAGGCTGGCAGGGCTGGGAAACGTGAGTTCTTTATAGCTGAATAATTAGGGACTGCTCTTTGAAACATACAAACGGAGTCCACTTTGTCCAAGATGGACAAGTCTCTGTTGTGCATACGTCAAAGGGCAACCAGGACCCCAGCAAGACAGAAGAGGACAGGAGCAGGTCCACGGCAGTGGCTGTGTGGACAGCTAGATGTCACCAGCTCAGGCTTTCTCACTTGTGCTTTGTCGGGAGAAGCTCGAGGAAAAAGAAGTGAGCAGCACACGAAGAAAGAAGGCTTTCTCCCTGACTTCAGTTCTTACACATCTGAAACTGATTTTTTCTGCTGAACTCAAACCAAGTCCTCAACAAGGAGGTTTGGCTCTTTGCAGGCATTCTTGTTCTACCTGGAGTGGTGGGAGCTGGAAGGTTCGACCACGGTTAATGCACTCAAGCCAGAGGGAGGGCCCCACTCCAGACCCAAGGTCCCTCCTATTGCAGGAGACTCAGGGTGTCCAGTGACTGTCACGGTGTCCATCCTTGATTCTGTCTATCACGAGAAGACCCTGCTAGCAGGAGCGGGGGCTTCAGCTCTATGTGCACGTTAGGGTTATGGTCATGGTGGAGTGCCCGGGTGGAAATGCTCTGTGTTAGATAGTTCCCTCTGCCTTATTCTTCAAGGATACTAGAGAAGGAAATATAAACTATCACAGGGTGTATCCTCAAAGATACTAGAGAAGGAAATATAAACTCCATCACAGGGTGTATCCAAACTCTAAAACAATACTTTTTCTTTTTTTTTTACAAGAACCCACGACATATGGTATTTGCATTACTGTAATTTATTTTCATGCCTCTTTACATAAATGAGGCTCAGAATTGAATGTGGACAATGAGAGGCATTTCCTCACGGAAAGGTTGCATCTCTAAAATAATGATTACTTGGCTGTAAATTTGCTTAGGGGAAAAAGAGGAATAGAATTGTTCTGGTTTCTGCTTTGACTTAACACATGCCTGGCCGTGGACACATGACAACTTCTTTGAGCCTCAGCTTCTTAGTCTGTAAAATAAGGGTGATAGTACGTACTTGATAAGGTGAAAATGAAATAATGTATGGGACAGGACTAATGAACTAAAAAATGCTTTAAAATTTGTGACATAGACACGCTAGCAGCAATCGCTTGGGATGGTGAGTGGATGAGGCGCTATGTGTACTGATTGCGTTTTGCAGTTGATCACTTTGGATCCATTATTTGGAAGCAAATTAAAGCTGAATTTCTAATCATTATCAAATAGCCTAAAACATTTCAGTTTTATAATAGAGATTGAATTAAGAGGGGGTAAAAATACCTAGCTATGATCCTATAACTTTTAAACTCAATTTCAGATGGGATTGTGGAGTGTCAGCCTGGACCCCCAGGTGATCAGGGTCCCCCTGGAACTCCAGGGCAACCAGGCTTGACGGGCGAAGTTGGAGAGAAAGGTAAGAGATTTTTATTTATTATAAATGGTGGTTGTGTCTGTGCATATGATTTTTGCCCCACAGACTTGCTGGCTCTGGAGTCAGGTTAGGTGGGCTTAGATCTATTCTTCCTGTACTTGGAACTCCCCCCAACTCCATTCCTAGAATGAGTGTCTTCCTGCAACTCAGGGGAGATTGTCCTGATGGTCCGGGGGGAAAGGGAGAGACAGCCCTGAATGTCAGAGTTGCTGCTCTCGTCTCTTTCCCGGACCGTGAAGTCATTCTCACCACTGTGGATGTGATCAGCAGGTTAGACTCTCAGACTGATTTGTTGCTGCAGCCTTTCTGTTCAAAGGTTGAGAGGAGTGTTATCAGAGAATGCACGCCCTTCCTCCAAGCCAAGTCACAAACCTGCACATGGAATGCGCACCAGCCCTTAAAGCCATGTTTGCATTATCAGTGTGAGCAAATCTGCTGCGGGTGGATTAACCAACTCCACCGTTGGTTCTCAATTTCATTTTCAGTCTGTCCAGGTGTTTGCTGTAACAGCATCCAGGACCCATGTTAATGTCTTCAGCCATCCTGGGAACAGGTGGATTATCACCGCATCAACAGTCCTGTCTTAGAGTGGACTCAACAATGGATATTCCAATATTTATATGTCTGTTACTAATCTGAGAGTAGAACAAACAGGAAGCTGTCCCCCCAAATCAACCTTATTGTGCACCATTTCTGGCTTTGGAGTGTAAAGAGTTTTTAGTCTTCAAAAGTCTAAAACACAAATGCTGCATAGAAAACATTCAGCTAGCATCTGAGAATTTTGACAGCCATGTAAGTGATCTGAGAAGTCATCATGGGGTGCTACTGATCAGAGTCCATTGCCATTTGGTTTCTAATGAGTTCCTCTAGTTACCAGGTGCTTAGTGCTTTCTTAGATGGGCTGTTCTATTTTATGACAGACTCTGTAGCCACTGAAATCTTATTTATCCATCTCCCGAATCCCAGAAGAAGCGTCTTTTTTCCTGTGTCTTCACACTCCTGCTACAGTGCTGTCAGGCTGCCCAGGTGGCACTGTGTGTCCCCACTCACCTCGAGCCTTATAAGCAGAGACACCCACTGAGTCCCTGGGTGCCCAGAACTGAGTGGGTTCTTAGCTAGGTTGCATTGGGCCCATCCCACTGATGGGTGCCTCCATCCATACTTCGGGGATGTGACCTCCCTGGATCGGCCCTGTTTTCACTTCTGACAGGGGGACCTGCTGGGGCGGAGTGGGCAGTAACAGCCCTGCCGCTGGGGCTACCGGCCGGGGCCAGGGGCCAGGAGGGGAGACTTACACAGTATATGCCATGCACTCTGGTGTGGGCTTCTCCATGAGCATTTTTTGCTCTAGATTATGCCCAATTTGTGCCTAGAAACCAGACATTTTAAGATTTAAGACACAGGAATATCTAAGACAGCATAGGCCTTTGAGCTTAGTTTGAAAATCAAGACATCAGATGTTCACACTCCCGAGGAAGGGCATCTCCTCCTGTTTTTCAGTGCTGTGGTCTGTCTCTTCTTCTGTCCTGGGTGTTGAGGCAGACACTTGTTCTAGCTTTCATGGCCTCTTATTCACGTTGATCATCTGTCAACCAGTAAAGTGCATGAGGCTCAGTAAAAATGTACGGCTCAGTAAAAATGTACGGCTCAGTAAAAAATGCTAAAGCAAAGAGAAAAGGGACGGGAAGCTTTAGAATTAAAGACAAAATTACAATGGTCAAATGGTTTCAGGCTGATAGGCAAAACTGAATTTCTGGACCACTTTTTAGTGAAGCAGCCCCTGTCCTTTTGCTGGGAGAAGAGCAGGGATCATTAAACAGTGTGCCAGTGGTCACATGTGACACATGCTAAAGGCACGGGCGTGTTCATTGACTGTGAGGGGGACACGCATTTGACGGCAATTCGCACCCGTTAGCAGAGAGTGCCGTCTGGAAGAGCCATCTGCTCAATCTGAGAAAACGTGTTTGAGTATAAAACTCTTAATGACAGACCTGCTTGTGCTATTCTCTCAATACCCTGCAGAGACTGCTGCTCACATGTTACATATAAGCACCCTTGTGTTTCCATTTTTAGGTCAAAAAGGAGATAGTTGTCTCATCTGTGATACGACAGGACTCCGTGGCCCCCCTGGGCCACAGGGACCCCCAGGAGAAATAGGTAAGACCCCAAATGTGAAAAGGACCAGGTCAGCATTTGCTTCAGTGTGTTAGCACCTTCACAGTGAAGCAGATCTTACCCCAAGACCTCATTGTCTGCATTCAAAACTAAAGCATAATAAAAAGAATTTTAAGCCGTACTCCCAGGACTTGTCCACATTGTTCAAAATTATCAAGCTCATTCAGCTAACTGAGATAACAAACTTAGTTATCTCCAAAGAAGTTAGGAGAGTTTAGGTTTTTCCTTAAAGTGGTCCCTGGGGGTGCAGGCAGGAGGGCAGGATGGGGGAGGGTGGCAGTCCTGCAGGGTCACTCGTGCCTTTGGGCTCCTGTTTTCCCTGTGAGCCCATCTTGGGTGTATCATTTATTACTCCCAAGGTTCTTCAAACGTTCATTCACTTCATATAAAGGCTTTTATGCTCTTGAATCTTGAAAGAGAAAAAGGGTTTTGAATAAGTGTCTCATGAATGCTGTGCTGTGTTTCTCCCTGTCTCTTATGAAAGGTTTCCCGGGACAGCCAGGGGCCAAGGGCGACAGAGGTTTACCTGGCAGGGATGGTCTTGAAGGATTGCCTGTAAGTAAACCTGAGTTCACATAGTAGAAATTGCCACCAAAAAAAAAAAAAAAAAAAAATCAACAAAGTTGTACATTTTTGCCTTTGCAAATATGGCTTCTGCCTTCTATGGGAGCTGGTCGGGTGTGACTGTGTCCAGCAGTGTAGAATTACAGCATGTGACCTGTGTCCCCCCTGGGAATGGGCAAGGCTGTTAAATGCAGAACCCAAATTGCAACCGCCTTTCTTCTCACCTGGGCACAGTTTAGTTGCTGCTTACCTGTGTTCAGGTGCAGCTGAAGGGTGGTGTGTCCTTCCGCGCAGGGCCTCTGGAATTTCTTGAAACAAAGAGTGCCACAAGAGTCACCTCCAAGCAGCTACACTGTAGAGTGAATTGTCCCTCTGCATTACCACTGCTGGTGACAGCACACCAGATAATCTAAAAACCTGTTCGTGAATAGGTTCAGCACCAGTAGTTTCTATGGACAGTTCGAGGAAAACTGACCCGTTTTCCTTTAGGGATTTGAAATATGTTTTCCTTCTTCCTTTTACAGATACATATTTTCAAAATTCCTATTACCAACATCTTTCATATAGGTGCTTTTTCAAATCTATAAATGAAAGCTGTCAAACACATTGACATGAAACATCAGTTAAAAAAAAAAATACCAGCTTCTTAGCTTTTCTAGCTTGTTTTAAAAGAAGCCATTAAATAGAAGAGAATAATAATAACCTTAAATATGGAAGGACGTTATTTTATTGCATATGCTCGGTTCTATTGCCGAAGCTTTGGTACCATTCCTCTCGTATTGCCTTTGTTCTTCTAAGCTTTGTGCACATCGACTAGTTTCTACAATTCCTTTCATTCCTTTTGCTTCTTTTTGTCTGAAAGTGAAAGTCAAATTGTTAGCATGATCCTTTTCTGATGTAGCTCTTGAAAAATTTTAATTTTTTAAGGTATTGCTGGAAGCGTCTCTAAAGGAGGGCCAGGGTAAAAGTAGCTGACGTGGGAATGAAACGGCTGGAATTTAGCAATAGTTTCTCCTTTTGAAGTTAGAACTTGGGCTCCTGCTTTCCAGAGCTTCCCTGATGCCTGGGGTGCTGAGTTGGAAGTTGCGATTGTTTAAAATATTTCTAAACAAATTAGGAGTTCAAATAGCTGGGAAGCCCCTACTGCAGCAGGGATCAAAGACGTTGAAGGAAGCAGAAAAGATGCTTTTAACCTCTGTCACCGCCTTTATCTCCTTGGCTTTCCTGGTGGACTTCCTGCCTCAACTCTGGCTGAAACTCAGTCCAGACCTCCCCACCCCCAAATCAAATAAAAATGGGAAAAAAGGAAAAAGGTGAGAGAGAGAGAGAAGGGCCACTGAGCAGAAATCATGCTAAGTGAAAAAATAAAGAAAACGTGCAACAAAAATTCTCCTCCCTACGCCTTCTTTCTTTCTGTGGATGGAAAAAAGTCTCTAAAAATGGATCTGTGGGCAAATAATTGAATTGAGAAGATAGTCATTTTTCTTTTATTTGAAGCTATATCGTAGCTCCACGATTTAACCAGCTCAAAAACGAGGTTCTCTTTTTTGGCTGGAGGCTGAAAGAGCTGTCCGTGAGCCCGCAGAGCACACTGGAGAGTAGATTGAAACTAAAAAGGTGAAACACTCTGCATTTTCATGCGACGCAGATAGCGTTTCTGTGGCATCTCCTTTTGAAAAGGAGGCGGGAAAGAATGGCGGATCACACAAGGCTGACCCCAAGCGAGATAATGAAGCCGAAGTCAGTCCGAGCTGGTTTTGGTTTCGAGGTTCATGGTCACTGGGAGGATTAGTGGAAACTGACCCTCCCTGACTGCCCCCGGAAGCACCACCACTTAGAAGCAGACGGCACAGGTGCAATCTTCTCTGGTTAATGCAGCCAATGCTGAATTTTCAAGGCAGTATTTGATTCCTCAGCATTTATCTTAAGGGCTATGGATCAAAATACCTTTGAACCATTTAGAATCAAGAAGTTCTGTGGCAAAGAAGCCATATGAAATGTCCTAGGGTCACCAATGTCACTGTTTTAAAAATCTAGATTTCTGCCTTAAATAGAATGAGGGCTGATAAGGTCACCATTGTTAAAATAAAGGATTATATTTTCTCACCCTAAAATTGTAGTATTGGAAAGCTTTATAGTTTTAGGCTGTGAGTAATCACCATAAAATAATGTATGCTTTCAGGTTGAGAAAAACATACATTGGTTATAATTTCTTACATTGGTATTTATTTTTTATTGATGAATATTGCCAGTTCAACATACACTCCTTCTAGCATCTTCTTGGTTGCAAACATCAAGGACAGAAAGATAAGAAACCTTGGTCCTGCCCTCAAAGCCCTGAAATACAAGTAGAGAGACAGATCTGCAAACAAATTGTAATGAAGCAAAGAAATTTCTAGAATGAGGACTATATACTACAAGGCAGCCTGTGCATACAGGAAGGGCTTCATAGAGGAGTCTAATGTTAGCTGGGATTTAAGGATGCTTAGGAGCTAATATTAACTCATGAGAAGCAGTTTGAAACTACCACAACACCTTTCAATTAAATAACGAATTCTCTGTAACTCTCTGCTAAAATTTCTGGCAGGTGGCTGGTAGAAATAATTTGTTGCCATTTTTGGGATCAGAGCAAATAGACAACGTCTCCCACCTTTCCGGCTAGATCCAAGTGCAGCGTCCTGGGTTACAGGGATATTCTAGCACAGGCAGCTCAGACCAGCTGGGGCTGTGCAGTAGAATCTTCTGTCATGATGTTCAAACTGGCAGCCACTGGCCAGCGATGGCTATTAAGCCCTTGAAATGTGGTTAGTGTGACTGAAGAACTGGACTTTTATGTCATTTCATGTAAATTCCTAAATAATATTGAATAATGCTGAGTCCCTTTGACTCTCTCCATACGGTCAGAGGCTGAGTGGCGTTGGATGTGTTTCCAGGAGGCAGTGTGTCACGGTTAGCTTAGGAAGGGCACCTGCTCCCCTCCTTATCCTACATTGTTTCAGCTCTTAGGAAGCAATGTGGGCAGGAAAATAAGGCAGCCCTGTACACGTTAGTCCCAAATCTGCCATTTTGTCTGACTTGGAGCAGGACACAGAACTTCTTCAAGCACAGCCTCCACACTTGCGCAGTGGGGGGGGGGGTTTACCAGATGTGCCTAATTCTCATCAGCACCCAGCAGGTGTGGCCGTAAAGTAGAGGCTTTGCAGGTAGAAATGCGTGCTTCTGGGTCCCAGCCCCAGCACTTCCCGGCTGTGTGGTGTTGGATCTATTACCCAAGAAGTATCCGCTTCTTCTGCTAAGTCCTGGGTTTAGTGTTTTCCCTACAGAGTTGCAATAAGGATCAAAGGTGACATATAATGACAGTAGGCGAGTCATCCATGGCAGCCATTTTTTAAATCTAAAGATTGTACAAATTTTGGGTTGTCCTTGGTTGTCCAGCTCCTTCCTTTGAGAAGTCTGTATTATACGCACACACGTGTGTGATTCACATAGATCTAGGAACCTTTGGAAGGAGTTTATGAAAAGGAGTTCAAATTAAATGAATTGTGCGAGAGTTCAGATTCCGCCAGGTCAGCAGGGAGTCGGAAGATGCCTTTCTCAGGCCTTAGGGAACAGGTCATTGAAACAGTTATTGAAGCCCTTTCTGTTTCCACGTGAATGCTGGCTCCCAGGATGCTGGAGGGGAAACCGTTGGTGGCTGCGGTCATTCCTTACAGATTTAACTTTCCAGGAACTGAGAATGTTCTAGTGTGTATCTCTTGGGAAAATCCCTTCAACTCTGCTGACTCTCAAAATAACTAATTATAGAGTTGGCCTAGTGCTCACATCCAGGGGCTGCTTCTCTCACGGTGCCCTGGAAGTTCTTATCTCTTCCGGAGTTGGGGTGTGAGCGTAAAAGGAAAGCTGCTCCGTGTCAGTGGTGACCGGACTGGGAGAGCAGTGGTTGTCCCCACCCTCCCTGCTGCTCCACAGCCACCTGTGCTCAGAAGCCACTCCTGCAGTTTCTGGGCCCAGCGAGCCACACATGCGCACCTCCTGCCCAGGGCTGAAATGACCATGGGTGTGTGACAGTAGCAGGGGAAAGGAAGCTGCCTGAGGACCGTTCTAAGAGCTGAGTGCCCACGGCCACACCATCACCCCCTGCCCCTTCTCAGGCTCTTTGGAATGTCTCATAAAGATGAGTGTTTTTCAGAAAAACACAAGAAGTTTGGCTGATTAGGACTTTGCCATGGAATTATTGGTTTCTTCTAGAAAATGAGTAATGAGGTCTGATTATGTGACCATTCTTGAGGAGGGTGGCTTCTGGAGTCTGTTGGTGGCTGTGCTACTGCCGCGATAGTGCGTCGGGTGCCTGGTTTCATGAGGCTTTGTTCCTGCAGGGCCCGCAAGGCGCACCAGGGCTGATGGGCCAGCCCGGAGCCAAGGGAGAACCTGGCGAGATGTATTTCGACCTGCGGCTCAAGGGTGACAAAGGAGACCCCGGTTTTCCAGGCCAGCCCGGCATTCCGGGGAGAGCAGGGTCTCCTGGGAGAGACGGCCATCCGGGTCTTCCCGGCCCCAAAGGCTCCCCGGTATGTTTATTTCCAGACTTGGAACAGACTTGAACATTTACAGATGTGCATCTGCAAAGAGTAAAGGAATAAATAATTTGAATCGCATCTATGTATCTTCATTTGGGTGGTGATTGACACAGATGAACTTGTTTCATGGTTCACGGAAGGACTCAGGTGTGTAAACCTGGGTGTGGGCGGTGTAGACTTCAACAATTGGGTGATAATGGCTCAGTCTCTTCAGCGGTGTTTGGGGAACTGAACAGACCAGTTTTCATATCTCTTCACCTTGCATACTGGTGAAATCTAAAGTTAACGGTGATCAGGTTATTGTTTAAAAGAGGATTCCAGATAGAAACCTCTTATTATCTGGAGTATCTCCCTAAGTAGGGTGCGGGAGGGAGAGTGATTGCTCAGCTGAGGGAAAAGAATGCTGGTTTCACTTATTAACTAGAGTGGCCCAGCTGGGGGGCTGCTGCGGTGAATGAATAGTGGAAGCCGGTTAAACTCTGGCACTCATTGACTATGACAGCAGAGGAATGCGACATGGGCAGGGATGCCGGTGCGTCTACTGATAACGGTTTTTCCCTCTTTCCACACCAGGGCTCCATAGGATTGAAAGGAGAACGTGGCCCCCCAGGAGGAGTGGGATTCCCCGGCAGTCGTGGTGACACCGGCCCCCCTGGGCCTCCAGGATTTGGTCCTATCGGCCCCATTGGTGACAAAGGACAAGTGGGCCTTCCCGGGGGCCCTGGGTCTCCAGGCCTGCCAGGTGAGGCCTGAGAACCTTGAGGTGCAGCCTCCAGGTGCATGAGAATCTGGGGCTCAGAGAGGCAGGGGACCTACCACTTGGGGAACCAGCATCCTTAAGGCCACATGTGGCCTTCTAGGTCCTTAAATGTGGCCTTTTGACTGAATCCAAATTTTACAGAACAAATCCTTTTATTAAAAGGGGTGCAGCAGAGAAGAATGAAGCTTTTCTTGCCTCCTTTGGTACTTAAAAAAGAACAGTCTTGAAATCAGAACTGAAGTCAGCCTTTATGTAGGAGTAATATCAAACTGAGGTCATTTTTTTCCTCTTTATCTCTTTTCTGTTTTTTCTTGATGAGCCGCCCATTTTGGCCTCTGTATGTCCCAAGCAATGTGACCTCCGCCTCTCCACTGACACATAGGTGCCTGTTGAGTAACTTTACAACAGTTGCTGTCTCATGGTGGCTGTTTAATTCCATGCTGGTTTCAGCCATCTGCTGACTCTTTTTCAAGTGGTTCATGTGCCGAGCACTACGCTGAATGCTGACAAGAGATGGTCTCTGCCCTTGCATGGCCTGTCCAGAGGTTTCCCAGACACCCTGGAGCAGGGACTCCCCGAGTCATTCTCTACTGTATTATCAGGGCTGGAGGGGAACAGGCTGTGGCCCTGGGCCTTGCACACAGTGGGTGCTCAATAGTGACACGGTACACTCTTACGGTTCCCTAGAAAACCCTGGAGTGGGAATGGCTGGTGTGTAGAGAAGGGAAGAAAGGTGCATTACTAGGACAGTTTTAAAAGTTGTAAAAGGGAATGAAAGGACTTAGGGTGATTAAAAATGTGTGACAAGTAAACTCTGAAAGACATAGTAACTAAGTAGCTGGGTCATCAATCAAAGCAACCAACAGGAATGATGTTGGAACAATTACACCGCACCCTTCTTGCTCACACGTTTGCCAATTCTATAGATCACCATATAGCTAGCCCAACTATTATAGATTCCTGTCCCCATGTGGGACTATTATTTCATAATTAAGACAAAGTGTAAAGCTCATAAACATTCCAACATGGGAAATATTAGCCAGTCTCGATGGGAGTCCAAGTGTAGCGTTCTGCTGTGTCTGTTATCATCATTCCGAGTTTTGTTTAATCATCGAGTGCTCAGCACTGTTAGGACTCCGCTGGCAATTGTTCTTTGTCTAGCAAGGGTCCCAGACATGCCTCTTTTATGACTCCTGTAGCAGGAGGGTGACACGGGGCAAAGGCACCTCTGATCACTTTCCCCCCTCATTCCACAGTCAACAAATCAAGTGTTCATTGGGCTGTGGTGCCTGCAAATTTGCAGAGCTGTAAGAAGGAATTAGACTTTCTTTTTGGCCAGAAACTATCATCAGTAAAACCTATGTGTACTTCCAGATATCTCCTAGTGAGAGGGATGAAGGGTCCTGAAGGAGGACTGTTGATGGTGGAGTTGATACTCTGCCCACGGTCTGTAGGGTTCCTTGGCCATCCAGGCCCAATCAGCTTCGAGATTAGAAAACTAGCCTTCTTTGATCTGCCAGAGCTGTGTTTAACTTTGGTGATCGTAAAAGCCTCGTTCCCAGGGACGTAGCCGATAGCAGATATTTTCTAGGGTCAGTCAGTTGGCGTTTCCCACAGTCTATAGATAAAGAATGCGCTGGCTGTTCTGGGGCTGCCCCACATATCTGGAATTCTTACAAGGTTTGTGAAGATTCAGTGCACATGTCCTTGGAGGTTACCCCCTCTGTCCTCTCTTGATAGCTAGATCCTGACACCCAGTGGATCTCCCAGGCATGAACCGCTGGGCAGCTGGGCCGGCCTTTCCTGGCTGGGAAGTGGAAGGGGTGGTTTTCCTGTGCTGCTCAGGGGGGCACAGAGCTCCCCTGCTGCACTGCTATGCGTAGTGGGTGACACATGATCATCCCTTCATCATGTTTGGATGATTTAGCGCCAAACGAACACAATTTAGGTCAGCCTCCGAGCAACGTAGAATTTGTGTGATACGTTGAGAGAGAACAGTAAAACCATGTTGGTTTTTTGAGACAGGCTCATTAAAAATTACCCAAAGCCATCATCCGCATTTTATTGTAGATTTTTCAGCTTTTCGTGACTCTAATTTTGGACTCTTAAGGAATTCTTGAAACAAACATCTTGATCATTTTGGACATATGTTTTGGGAAGAAGAGTAGCTCTCTGGAAGATTCTAGAAACGTAGAGGGAAGAAATGGAAAATGTGGACAGAGGCTTCTCTCTCTGGGCACACACGTTGCTGTGAGACGATGTGGCGTAGTGGCTCACATGCCAAATGTCTTTGTCTTTGTCTCCAGGTCCAAAGGGTGAAGCAGGAAGAGTCGTTCCCCTTCCAGGCCCCCCTGGAGCAGAAGGACTTCCGGGATCCCCAGGTTTCCAAGGGCCTCAAGGTACCGTTCGAATTCCAGCCCACCTGGGTACCCTGGGAGCTCCCTCATGTTCTTCTCACGCTGACCATTGGTCTTGCTCACAACAGGTGACCGAGGCTTTCCTGGAACGCCGGGAAGGCCAGGCCTCCCGGGAGAGAAGGGCGCTACAGGCCAGCCAGGGATTGGATTTCCAGGGCCCCCCGGCCCCAAAGGTAAACCTGCCTCATGACCCCTTTGGTCCTTCTGTGGATCCGGTGAGAAAAGAGGAAATAGCAGACATAAAACACCACACACGTTAGTGACCCAGGTATTAACTGGGGCTTTCAAAAGCGTCCACGCAGTTTTGAGGACGGGGATTTCAATTAATTTATGTGACGGGTGCCTGGTGGCAGAGGAGTTTGGTTCTAGAGAAGATGGGACTTTAGGATTGTGCACGCTGCCTGGGCACCGCCGTAAGCGGCGTTTGTTTAAAACCCACCCTCGAGGGGTTTTCCTTTATCAGAGAAGAAAACTTGCATGTGCCAGGCTGGGCTTGGGAGTCAGAGACAGGGCTTTGCTCCTGGGGGCAAGACCCTGTGGAGAGGGGTGTCCCCACAGGGCACTGGCATTTTAGGACCATCACTCCCTTCTGAAAACTGTAAGGAAGTAATGAGGGCAATTTCACCTTTTTTCTTTTTCTTCTTTTTCCCATTTCTTAGGTCTACTTGTTTATCGGGTAGACTCTGATTATTAGACTTGTCATTACGGACCTTGGGTCCATGGCTGAGCAGAAGGTGCTGTGAGCATCCAAAGGGGTGTGTTGTGTAAGGAAGTTTGTCTTCCTACGACACGCCCTGTGACCAAAACTTCCCCAGCCTCCCAGGCTTTGTGTCTAGAGGCTCCATGCCACACCCTCGCGTGGACTGTTGTGCTTGGGGAACCGTGGACAGCAGCGCTTTTCTCCAAGAGCCGTGTGATGCACACACACACGAGGCTACTTCTGCCAGGCTCACAGGGCAGCAGACCCTCTGTGTTCAAGAGGGACAGATGCTGAGGCCTTCTCCGTGCCCGTGGACTCACCATGTCCCACGGGAGTGCCCTGTCACCGTCACCACGGAAGGCCTCCCTCACGGAGGCCCGTGGCCCCTACACCTGTGTGGAGGTGCAGGCGTGGTGGTTAGATGCACTCAGTCCAGGACCCCGTCTGTGTAGCAACCGCACCTCGCGTGCGATTCAGACCTACGCCTCTGCGAGCTTACACGGCACCACTGAGCATCACATGTAAAGGGTCTAAACCTGTGGTTGCCAACATCACTGCCCATCAGCACCTAAAAAGCCCATCAGAGCCGGGCCCAGTGGCTCACACCTGTGGTCCAGCTACTTAGGAGGCCCAGGTGGGAGGATTTATTGAGCCCAGGACTTTGAGACCTGGGGCAACGAAACATAGTGAGACCCATCTCTAAAAACAAACAAAAGCCCATCAGAGCCTCTGGGGACGCGGCCCAGACAGTTGTTAGATGTCTGGTGGCTCCAGGGTGGGTGCAGCCTAGTTTGAGAGCCGGTGGTCTGAAGTGCTCCTCAAACTTGAACATGTCCACAGATCACACGGGATCTTGTTAAAAAGTGGGTCTGACTTAGCAGATCTGCGGGGTCTGCATTTCTCACGAGGTGACAGTCATGCTCTGTCCCCTCCAAAGTGCCCTTCTCAATCTGCAGATGCCAAGGGAGTTATTTGTTCCTGTTGGGGAAGTAGGGCAGGAAAGAACAGTTGAGGAGATAGAACAAAGGAGAGGAGGAGAATCAGCATGAGAGAGAAAGAGCAGAGTTCAGGTGCCGGAAGGGTGGGCTCATCTGGCCTCTCAGGGTCACCCCCCAAGGGCTTCTTTGGTGACCATCTCGAATCAGGTCAGAGACGTTTGGGCAAGTGTAGGAGAAGTAAAGAAAGCGGGGAATGGCATTATAACGGGGCCGATTATTTTGACTCTTCCGCACAGGTGTCGATGGCCTACCTGGAGAAGTGGGAGCCCCTGGGAGTCCAGGTCGCCCAGGATTTAATGGCTTACCTGGCAGCCCGGGTTTGCAGGGCCAAAAGGTGGGTGTGACATTCCCTAGATTGCTCTCTCCCCCTCAGCTTTTTATTAGTGGGACACAGAAAATGTGGGTTATTAATCTCACAGGATAGGCTGGACCAACACGTTTTGTTTTTCAATGAAATGGCATAGACTAGGAAATACCAGAGTACATAGCACATGGCGGTAAATATTTTAAGGGGAGACATTAGTCCGATTTTGTGAAACATTTGTTTCAGTGTTATGAAACTTTATGAGATGTTCTTGTGCATGTGCATGCTGGGTCTCCGTGTGAAATGTGTTTCTCATGGCGGGCAGCAGAGGAACAGCTGCGGGGAAGCCTCTGTCATGCAGAGATCACAGCCAACCGGGGGTTTCTCAGTGCAGGTTCCTCGGCCTCGGTGCCATTGGCATTCTGGGTCCAACATCCTTTTCCGTGGGGTGGCCCTGTGCCTTGTAGGACCTTTGGCAGCAGCATTGCTGGCCTCTGTCCCTGGGACATTAAGAAAGCCCCCCCCTCCAGCTGTGACAACTGAAAACATCTCCAGACATTGCCAAAAGTCACCTGTGGGGCAAAAGTGTCCCTGCTCGAAAACCACTGGTCTAGTGTGACTTTGGGATTCTCTTTGCCCTCAAATATTCTTCTACCAACTTGCTTATACTCAAAATTCTGCTCAGCAAGTGTGAGCGGCCATTAAATGGGGTGGGGTGAGGACTCTGCAGCTTTGGGGCCACATGTGGCCTTCTGGATCCTTGAGTGCAGCCTTTTGACTGAATCCAAATTTTACAGAACAAATCCTTTTAATAAAGGATTAAAAGGGTCAGTTGAGGGGCTGCACTAGGGGATCCGAGGGCCACATGTGGCCTTGAGGCCACAGGTTCCCCATCTCATCCTTGCCTGTTCTGATTATAAGGAACAGAAGTGAAATTGCTGGAAGGTGTTGGTGCAGAATGGGAGAAAGAGCCGAGGGCAATAGATAGACTTTGTGGATGGCAGAACCAGGTTGGGTCGGCTCACTTTCTATCAGGAGAAGGCAGGTGGCCCCACGGTCCTGGGGGAGCTCCTTCCTAAGAGATGCCTGGCATTGTGGTGCCTTCTCTGTGTGGCAGAGACAGAAGAGAAGGCTTTGGAAGTCTGTCTTTATACAACATGCAGCAGCTTCCCTTTATAATGTACGTTTGATTTGAACATTTAGTCAACTGTGGTGGCGTGTGGATCACCTTAAGCATGCAAGGCTCAGGAGTCAGTGAATGCCAAATGGAATTGGAATGAAGGATTTGATTTGTGATTTGAAATAGTGTGCTTTTTAAAGACTCCTTTGGATGGAGTTCCTTCCATTTTGCAAATTTCCTGCTGGGACATGAGAGAAGTATCCAGTACTTCCTTATCTGGAAGTGTCACTTGCATGTTAGTGGAGCACTGTGATTTCACATCCATCTACTTGCTTCAAATGTGTACAAGCACAGTCTACGTCTGTGTCTAGACTGAGGCTATTTGCAATGTGCCCTTGCTCTCCAAAATACTTCCTTTGTTTCTAATCATCTGTATTTGTCAAAACCCCTGTATTCATGTGGTAGTTTTAAATGTTTAATTTGCTGTGAAAGCCTTCCTTTATATAACAAACTGTGTCGGTGGTATCCGTGCTAGCCCTGGAACTTTCCCATCTCTTAAGAAGCACTTGGTTAACTGGTCACAGATCATATTCGGCATTTTGTCAGTTATTTAGGGTCAGCTCTTCCTCACAGGTGCCAGTGGCAGGGCTGAGGGACAAGCTTGGGTCAGAGGCCCGGGTAGAAGGGCATTCTGTGAGGAACCTTGGTTTTCCTCCTCTGTGAAATGAAAACAACAAAAATTACCCACCTTTGGGGCATGTGGTGAGATTAAAAGGAAATAATAGGTGTGAGGAAGCTTTGCAAACTTTTATAAAGAGTTGAACGGATATTCTTACTGTATGCGCTGGCAGTACCTGTTACGGGTTCACTTATGCTATTGGCTTGATATAAATATTGACTTTGTTGGCCAATTTGCTTCTCTGTGCTTTGGGGATTTTCAGGGGGAGCCCGGAGTTGGTCTACCAGGACTGAAAGGGTTGCCAGGTCTTCCCGGCATTCCTGGCACACCTGGGGAGAAGGGGAACATCGGGGCATCAGGCGTTCCCGGAGAACACGGAGCAATTGGCCCCCCTGGGCTGCAGGGAATCAGAGGTAACTTCTTACAGATCTACCCAGACTGCTTCAAAGAGTAGGTGTGCTTACTTTTGTATCTCCAGAGCATCTACTAGGTATATTCCAGACACGTTTGTTGAAAGATTGATGAAAATCCTAGTTTAGAGCTCATGGTTTCCTGCCATTGTGGTCCATTTTCTAAGTGGGAAGTGTCTGCTACTGTTTCTACAGTTTATTGACAATTTTTCCCTCCAGGTGACCCTGGACCTCCTGGATTGCCGGGCCCTGCAGGATCTCCAGGAGCTCCAGGAATAGGCCCCCCTGGAGTTAGGGGCCCCCCTGGAGGACAGGGACCCCCGGGGGCATCAGGTGATGTGTCATTCTCCGAGAATTATCCCTTCTCTAAAGCATGGTCCCGGTGGTATGGGAGATGATGCTGGAGGGGAGATTAGCACGATTTGTGAAATAAAAGGGAAAGAAGTGAATTCCAGTTTGTAAAGTTAGGTTTGCTTGTTTGCTTAAATGTAGAGTCATAGATTTCTGTTCCTTCCTGCCACTGAGACTGGTTTATGTGCCAAAGAGATCTTTCCTGTACTGTACATTCAATAACTTAAAATTTTACTCAAAATGATGTCTCTATATTATCTTTCCATAGGGCGGTTAATAAGTTGCAGATAATTTAAACTAATTGAGTCCATATCTAGAAGCTACTATTGACTTTAATAGTAATAATCTTAGAATTAAGGTGGTGAGGGCAGAATAGGGTAAACCAACCAGGGAGAAATGGTTCAGAAAAACCGAGTTGTAAACTCTGCTAAAAGCCATTCTCATTTCACCCGACCTCAGGCCCTCCTGGAATAAAAGGAGAGAAGGGTTTCCCCGGATTCCCTGGACTGGACATGCCGGGCCCTAAGGGAGATAAAGGTGCTCAAGGACTTCCCGGCTTAACCGGACAATCGGGGCTCCCTGGCCTTCCTGGACAGCAGGGGACACCTGGAATCCCCGGGTTTCCAGGTAAAGGGTTTTTGAACTTCTGGGTGAATGGAGGACAAGGAAACAGGCCTTGCCTCATCCTTTCCATGACTCTTAGCGTTTACCATCCATGTTCCGAGGGGGGAAATGTTCATGGTCCTCCCCTCTGTCTGCAGGTCCCAAGGGAGAAATGGGCGTCATGGGGACCCCCGGGCAGCCGGGCTCGCCGGGACCGGCAGGTACTCCAGGATTACCGGGTGAAAAAGGTAGGAATTCGTGTCTCTCTCCATGCCCCTTGGGAAATTCTCAAATTGTCGCAGTCATGTGTCATTTCAAGAGGTGATGAGCGAAGTTAAGAAGATCAAGCAGGGGCTGGGAGATGCCCCTTGCCCAGTGGGCATCCAAGGTGCACAGTGCAGGAGGGACTCAGAACAGCTCTGCCCCGCAAATTGGAAGGAAGATGGGGCTGAGATCCTTTTTGAGAAATGGTGGAATCTTCAGCAGTGCCAGGGCACAGGGACTGAGTCCTTAGAATCAAGTTAGCAAATCCCATGACTTTACAAGTCTTAATTTTCATTTATTTTCTTGTTATTTGAAATTGGCCCATAATAATTTTTTTCAAAGAGAAATTGACTTTGAGTGTGAGGTATAAAAAAAGGCATCTGTTGAGGTCAGGAGTTCAAGACCAGCCTGAGCAAGAACAAGACCCCATCTCTACAAAATATAGAGAAATTACCTGAGCGTTGTGGTGCATGCCTGTAGTCCCAGCTACTTGGGAGGCTGAGGCAGGAGGATCGCTTGAGCCCAGGAGTTTGAGGCTACAGTGAGCTATGATGATGCCACGGCACTCTAGCTGGGTGCGACAGAGCGAGACTCTGTCTCAAAAAAAGAAGGAAAAAAGTCACCTGTTTAGTAGAATAGGAAAATTCCTACTCTGTCATTGTGTAGGAATTGAGGGCAGAATGAGCAGGGGTGATAAAGATATGTAGGAAGGCGAGAAAATGTATAATAAATTATCTAACATAGTAAGGCAAGTTTGAATATATCGGCATTACTAGCAAATAATGACTTTTGGAAAATGGCTTGATTGTTTGTTTACTTGGTTTCAGACTCTTCTGTGTAACTCAGTGCCATTTTTAGACAAGTTATTCGTCCTCGATACGTTCTTTATCAGTCATGTGGTAGCCAGCAAGAGTGCCGAGCTCTGTAACCAGCCTCACCCGGTACCTTCTCTTTCCTCTGCAGGGGAACACGGCTTCCCAGGTTCCTCGGGACCCAGGGGAGACCCTGGCTTCAAAGGTGACAAGGGGGATGTCGGTCTCCCCGGCAAGCCTGGGTCCATGGACAAGGTGGACATGGGCAGCATGAAGGGACAGAAGGGAGACCAGGGAGAGAAAGGCAAGTAGGAAGCTGGGTCTCCATAAATGACACCAAACCAACCTGTGTTTCTGCAACCGCTTGCTCTGCAAGCAGCAGGCGTAGGTCATCGTTGTTCTTTTCTGTGATTTATAGGACAAATTGGACCAGCTGGTGAAAAAGGATCCCGGGGAGACCCTGGGACCCCAGGAGTGCCTGGAAAGGACGGGCAGGCAGGGCACCCTGGACAGCCAGGTATGGTGTGGCACTCAGGTTCCCGGCGTGGCAAGGGGCATGTGCTCCCCAGCACTTTCTGCAGATGGCAACCTGCTGACTGTTCTCTTTCTTATTCTAGGACCTAAAGGCGACCCAGGTATAACTGGAACCCCAGGTTCCCCCGGACTTCCTGGACCAAAAGGATCTGTTGGTGGAATGGGCTTGCCAGGTAACTTGGATTTAGAACAGGAGTCTTTGTAGCACGTGTGTGTGTGTGGTATGGGCAGGGTGTCTACAGAATGAGATCCTGCTCCACAGAGGAGAACATAATCCAGGCAGTTGTGTCTTTGACACTAATTCACATCCTCAGTCCTGCCTAGGGATGGATGGATGGCGTTTGGCTGACACTGTGACCATTGGTATGAAAACCTACAATTTAATAAAATAAAATGTGGGCTGGACACAACCAACCTTTGATGATCTCCAAGTGGCCGCCCACTTGGCCAGCATCTCCTTGGGTGTCTGGCTTTCCATGCAGGGTTGTCAGCTAGAGCAGCACCTGCCTTTGGAGCCCTTTGTGTTAGTTCAGAAGAATCCCCTGGACTCATCTTCCCCAGTCCTGAGCCAGCCTTAATGCTCTGCCAGTGGGGTCCCCCCCCCAGTGACAGCAAGCACAAAGAGAAGGAATGTGAGACGGGGTCTGGTGGGTAATGCTTCTCATAACCTGCCGAGAAAGAAGAAAAGTGGAGACAAAAAGTCTGTCTCTCTATCTTCTCCTGAGTTTCTACAAGGTGCTGCTGTCATGTCACTTGAAATATAAACATCTAGGTTTCTGGTCACACCCACTTACAAATAAGCTTGGCCACCAACGTATATTGCAAACCAAGGATGCGTTCACCCTGTACCCCTGCCCCACGCGCCCTGTGGTTCGTTTGGTTAGTGAGAGTTGGTTATATAATAAAGAACCTAAGAGCCATTTCTATACTGTTGAGAAAGTACGTATTTCTAAGAAGTTAGTGTATTTCTACTCAGTCTTTATAAAAAGACAGGAGAAACGTTTCCCAGTGCGGCTCCGATGTGACCTGGGTGACTGACATCTGGCTGGATTGTTTGCAGGTTGATAAATGAAGGGGTCCATGTTCCTTTACCTCATTCTTTGCTGGTTGTCAAGGGACACCTTCCTTTTGAACACTAGCACTAGCCAGTCCCACGTTCTAGTTTCAGTTGTTTGTGTTTACAGGAAGCCCTGGAGAAAAAGGTGTGCCTGGCATCCCTGGCCTGCAGGGCATCCCCGGCTTACCTGGAGAGAAAGGCTCAAAGGGAGAGAAAGGGCAGTCAGGCCCTCCTGGCATCGGCATTCCTGGGCTGCCCGGGACCAAGGTAACCAGCACCCTGCGTGGAAACGTCCCCTCTGCCCCTCTCAGTGGAAACACTTCCTGAGAAATATTCAGTAATTATCTCAACACATTCAGTGAGTCCTCAGTTCCAGTAATACCCCCAGGGTATTAGAAGCTGTCTCTTCTCCCCCTTCTATTCAGTACCTGTCCCCCCCAAGGAAGAATCTAGAGACTCAAGGGGAGGTCAGGGCGGGGGGCAGCTATCCCTGGGAGAAAGCAGAGGAGACTCAGATGAGCAGGGATGGTGAGTAGAAAAGGGGTACTTGGCTCCTTTGTGCTAAAGTTTTTCCTCTGTTCTCGGAGGTGAACTTTGGTGAGAAATGGGCAATGGCAGTTTACGGTGCAATAATCATTGCACCAAAGTGTCCAGGGACAGATATGAAATTAATATGCCTGATTTTCACTTGCAGGGAGATCAAGGGGTGGCAGGTTTCCCAGGCAGCCCTGGAGAGAAGGGAGAAAAAGGAAGCACTGGGATCCCAGGGATGCCGGGGTCTCCAGGCCCAAAGGGGTCTCCCGGGAGCGTCGGCTATCCAGGTAGGTTACCTGGGGCCTCCTCCTAAACATGACGATCACAGACAACAAAAACTCCAACTTACAGGTGTTCTTGTGTTTTGCTTTTTTCTTTAGGAAGCCCTGGGCTGCCCGGAGAAAAAGGAGACAAAGGCCTCCCGGGCCTGGATGGCGTTCAGGGCGTCAAAGGAGAAGCAGGTAGAGGCTCTGCTCTAGAGCATGGCGGGCGTGTGGACAGGGGCCACCAGGGACAGGGACTCCAGAGGCTCAGGGAGCTGCCCACATGGATGGGCTCAGGCCCCAGGATGCTGCTGCAGGGCTGACCGGAGGCCAGCCGTCTGCCCCTCCAGTCGGCAGATGAGCAGACTGAGTCTGGGGGCTCACAGGGCCTCTCTGAGGTCTCACCGCGAGTTAGGATCCAGGCCCAGTCTCCAAACTGTCTCTCCAGGTAGCGTGGGGTTCCAGGTGTCTGCTCTCCATTCTCACCAGCCTTTGTGTCTCAGGGTTCGGTGGCGGTGTGACAGCATGGAGGGTCCTTTCTGAAGGGGTTTCAGAACTAACCTCAGGGAAGCCAGGAGTGCCCAGAAGGGAGCAGCTCCCTTAAAAGACGACGATTGTATGTGGACACCGGGGTGTGGGAGAGGCTCTGCATGTGACTGATGTGGCCTTTCTCTTTGAGGTCTTCCTGGGAAGCCCGGCCCCACGGGCCCAGCCGGCCAGAGAGGGGAGCGCGGCAGTGACGGAATCCCGGGGCCGGCAGGAGAGAAGGGTGAACCAGGTACGGCCCGGCCCCCCACCCCACTTCAGAGCGAGCAGCACCCCCTGCCACAGACTCGCAGGCCGTGTTCAGCGGGCAGAGCTGGGTGCACAGTGGGTGGAGGAGGGGCCACAGGGTCCCAGTGCTGTTGGTGCTGAATTCATCTTTTCAGTCTATATCCCTTATGTTTACATTGCATACACTCATTTTCTATAGGAATAATTAATAAAAAAATACTCCACCCTCCGTTCCCCCACGTGGACCTTCCCTCAAGCCCTTTGCTTACATTTGTCCCTGCCCCGACGGCTTTGGCTTCCCCCAACTTGCTATAAGAACAGCGATCAGCTGACCGTGGTCTGAGAAGCCCATGTCGTGTCTCCAGACGGTCGTCTCAGAAATAAGTGCTCATTTGCACAGATCATTCCTGCTAAATGCCGGATGGTTCTGGACTGAAAGGTACTTAGGGAAAGGCACTAAATTATGAACATCCAGTCAAGGGTATCTTGCAACAACTGGAGGAATCTCGTTTTACTCCCACGGTGCACTTAACTAATTTCCATGTACTCCAGGAGTGTATACGGTGTTAGTTCAGAGCCGATGCTGCTTTGTACTGTCCCTGCAGACTGAATTGTTTAAGTAAAGAGAAATGTATCTCTTTTGCCCTCACCTTGTAGGTCTACCAGGAAGAGGATTCCCAGGGTTTCCAGGGACCAAAGGAGACAAAGGTAATATTTGTTCAGTGTGCGCTTCTGTTTTAGCCGGCCACTGCTGCATGCTGCGCCAGCAGAACGGAGGGTGACGTCTGCAGGATGCAGCCCCGTCCCCCTTAGCAAGGTAGCAGCGGACGTGGAGGATAGACTCTGGGTCCAGAGGGGATGTCCTGCCAGACACGCCTGGTCACGCCATCGCGCTCTCATTATCAGAAATTCTCTTTTATTTGTGCTTATTTTATAAAATCCAGTACAGAGGGAAACCCCTGTCATTTTTGTGCTTAGAAAGTAATCGGAATATCAGAATTGTTACTTTCTAAAACTGGTCATTCTTATGTGAAGGGTGGACAGGATGTCACACGGGCCAGACACCCCCTACCCCCTGAGCAGCCCTGGTGAGCTGACTCCCAAGCACACTCGAGAGCTGGGAAGGGATGCAGGCTCTTCCCTCAGAGACCTTAGCATTTGTGAGGAAGAAAAGGCAGACGCTGGAAATACAAGAGCGATGGCCACATGACATTGAAGGGAAGCGGTAGCCACGGCTGGGGAGGGCACACACTCCGGTCACTCGGACAAGGCTGGGGCGTCCTGAGTGATCCAGAGCTGAGTCTGAGGATTGGGAAAGACCTCAGCTGGCCTGGCGTGTCAGCGCAGACCGGGCAGGGCACGTGGTGGCTCTGCTTCCCCGGCCCTGGCTCTCCCGAGGCCAGCCCAGAGCCTTTCCCATGCAGTGTGTTGCCCGGCACTGGATGCGCCTGGCTCCTGAAGGGTGAGATGGTGCAGGGGGTGCTGCCCGGGGCATGGCCCTGCCTCCCCTCCCCAGACACAGAGCCACCGCGAAGGCTCCTGCTCAGAAAGGGAGCCGGGGACCGGTCTTTCCCCTACCTGCCCGTCCAATCCTGTGCAATCTGGTTGACACATCCTACCGCCCTGGGACAGACTGCACACCATGGCTGTGTTCCGATCCGCTGCCTGGGAAGTAAGGGCAGAGTCCCAAGGAGGAGCCGTGTGACCAAACAGGACTTGACCCTGTGCCATTCCCTTTTCATTTTTTTCTTAATAACCTTGAAATAACCCTATAATTTTGGTGTTTTTATTGGCAAGTTTTGGGTAATATGTTTAAAACTAAACATGGAGGGTTTTTTCCCTACAAACTCTTATTTTTATTTTTTAAAACAGCTCTATTGAGGTGTCACTGACAGACAGTGTAACACAGATATTTAGCGTGTACCGTTTGACAAGCTTTGACACGTGTATGCACCCACGAGAACATCCCCACCTTCAAGGTGGTGGACACACCCATCACCCCAAAGTCTCCCATGTGACCTCATAATCCTCCATGCTTGCATGTGAGATCCATGCGTGTTGCCGAGTGTCAATAGTTCATTCCTTTTTACAGCTGAGCAGTGTCCCATTATAGGGATATAATACAATTTAACCATTCACCTATTGAAAGAATAAGCCTTTAATTTTAGTGATGCAATTGCTAAGCACATATTGAAGTGCCTTTGCCATAAAATACTTCTTTTAAAAAGTTGTAAATATTGATACCCATGCTCTTAGCATGCTAAGCTTTCTCTTTTCCATGCTAGGCCATGGTAGGAGCCAGTCATGTTATTTAAACAAAGGAGGGAGCAGAACACCCACTCTAGTTTTCCCCCCTGGGCCCTCAGGAGGCCCCTCTGAGGGGTGCCGGAGGACAAGAAACGCCCACCCCCGGCTGCCCATCAGTGCACTGAGCCCCCTGCCCGGCTGCGCGTTCACCACCATCTCAAACTGCTTTTCTCATTTAGGTTCCAAGGGTGACGTGGGTTTCCCAGGATTAGCTGGGAGCCCAGGAATTCCTGGACCCAAAGGAGAACAAGGATTTATGGGTCCTCCGGGGCCGCAAGGACAGCCAGGACTGCCTGGTGCTCCGGGACACGCTGTGGAGGGGCCCAAAGGAGATCGGGGACCCCAGGGACAGCCCGGCCTGCCAGGTAAGGGTGTCTCGCCAGGTGTCAGTGCTGGGGGATGGGGCAGAATTCACAAGAAGAAATTAGTGTACAAGAAATAAAGGAACAATTAAATTCTCAACTGAGCTTTTTATTTAGAAGTCTGCAGCATTTATCACTGCTTGAAACTGTATTTTGGCCTCCACTGGGTCAAAGATTTCCATGTGTCCTTTCTGTCAAGGAATTTAAGTAATAATTAGGGAGATGCAAGAAAGGAAATTGTTGAAAAAGGCTGGACACCTGTGCTGTCTGTGGTGTTTGTCTGGCACAGCCTCCCGCCCTGACCAGGACTGCAGTGGTAGCAGCACAGGCACCCCAGGCGCCACTGACCCCAGGCGTTTTAGACAGAGATTGTGGCACTTGTATGAACATTCATCCTTCCTTCTAGGACCTGCCCTGATCTCTTTCTCAGGGCTGGTGCTGCCTGACATGGTGCTGTTCACAGTCGGGGGGGCTGGGTGGCAGCAGTGACAGCCCCACAACCCAGGGACACGTGCACATAGCATCACCCTCCAACCCAAACGTGTGACTCTCGTCTCTCCCATTAGGGCTTCCGGGACCCATGGGGCCTCAAGGGCTCCCCGGGCTCGATGGACTGAAAGGCGAAAAAGGACAACCCGGCTGGCCAGGAGCCCCTGGTGTTTCAGGGCCCAAGGGAGACCCAGGATTCCAGGGCATGCCTGTGAGTTACTGATTTGCAAATTGTTTTTGGAAAGGAGCCTTCTCTGGTCACAGAATTATTCCTATCTTACATATGTGTATGTATTGTGCCTATGTACATGTGCACATGTGCCACGCTCCTGTATCGTCGCATACATACATGTGCTTGTGTGCTACACTCTCATATTGTGCATATGTACATGGGCACACGTGCTGCACTCCCATGTTGTATGTACACGTGCATGTGTGCCACACTCCCATGTCCTCTCTAAATCAGGTTCTCCTCTCTTGCCAGTAATCAACATCTTTATTGGCATCAGAGTAGGAAACTGTTATGACATTTTCTACAATCTAGTTTTACAAGAACCATGAAAAGGGAAATGTTATACTGCTGGAAATTATAGTTTAGTGCCTAAATTTAAGACCTATTTCCAAACTCAATGCAAGACAGCAAACGTGTTGTTTTGTAAAGAACAACTCTGTAAAACCAGCCCAGCATCTCCTACGACTGGCAGGACTAGAATATTGTAGTTGAGCAGTTGAAGTCCTGGTGACTTAGACAAGCCTCAGAGGAGCACGTCTCAGGGTGGAATAAGTGACCGGTAGTGGGTTTTGCGTGTGTTTGTGTTTTTTTAACTCGGTTCTTTGCATTACCTGAACATACAGCCCCTGCTAGGTAACGTGGTGCTCGTGGATCTCTGGTCGGATTCTCAGCTCAACCACAGCCATGGCTAAAGGATTGCGCTTATGTGGCTTGTTGAGGTCAAATAGATGCATTAGCAGAGAGTCATGCTCTGTGTCTGTCTCTCTGTCTCTCTCTGTGTCTATCTGCATGTCGCTCTCTCTCGCTAACACACGCTGGGAGAAAGAGCATGTGTCAGGGAGATTGGAAACAGGAGGGATTTGAGACACATCTCTGTGGTGACAACAGGAGCGAGTAGAATTCTTTTCCAAGTCAACACAGGTTCTCCCCTATAGGGAGAACTACGGACTGTTCATCAGCAGCAGAGACATGTTTTAGAGTCATTAAGGCACTTTCTGAAGAATGGATGCAGAATGACTGACCTTAGCCTGCTATGCACTAAAAAACAGTGGTGCTGTTTTACTTCTGCATCAGTAACTGATGAAACGCTTATGAACAATAACGCAGAGCAGGCTGGAAGGGGTAGCAGTAATCGCTTTTACCCACTCCCCGTCCTCGGAGCTGTATGCGCGTCCCCACAATACGCTGCCCGTGTGTGTGAATATGTTCCCAGGCCCCTTCTTGCTATATGGTGGTTTTCTAGTAATGTAAGTGTAGACGATTTGTCAATTATTCAGGTATTCCTGCTTTTATTCCTTAGAAGTAAAATATAGAGATACACTCCCACTCCTGGAGCCAATCCATGTCTGTCTATCTCTATACATATGTATGTACAAATATGTGTGTGTGTATATTTGTGCATTTATTCTGCTTATGGAACTTCTAAAATGAGGTAAAGCAAAGGAAAAAAATCTGTGCAAGAGATGATACAACTTGTTACATGTCGCTATCTATGATTAGAGAAAGGAACAACTATGTTGAAAACAAGAAAATGAGCTAATGTTTTAAAATACATGAATATTGTTATATTATAAAAAAGTTCTTTAGTATTTTTTTTGTCTTCTTTCCATATTTAAAATTGGTTTTCAGATAAGATATGAAGCAAATGCTAAGGAAAAATGACCACACTTGAGTGTTTAGGAGCAAGTTTTCAGAAAAGGCAGTGTGGAGTTGGTAGATGGATATGCTGCCACCACGGGTGTTCATGGAGCTCTGACTCTGTGTGTGCATCGTGCCATGGGGTGGAGACAGCAGGTGTGAGACTTCCACCTGCCCCCAGGGAACCTAGCATGTGGACAAGCACAGCGGATACTAGGGAATGAAACAGATTGTTCCAACTTCCAGTTTCCTAATGTAGGCACACACAGAGGTTCTGTCACTCCTGTTACGTCATTTAGGAAACCACAGGCACCCTTTGTTCACAATCTACTTTGCAGAATGTTGAGGGGCTTTCTCAGTTTTCTAGCTCTCAGGTTACTTAAGACACTGATCGTGCGTGTCCTGAGGAATCCCAGCTGACATCCTCTTTGTGTGTCTAGGGTATCGGTGGCTCTCCAGGAATCACAGGTTCTAAGGGTGATATGGGACCACCAGGAGTTCCAGGATTTCAAGGTAAGACAGCAGAGGACGTGCCGCACAGCCCGTACGGTGGAGGGCGAGCTGCTGGAAGAGCTTCCTAACCACGGGCACTTTAACACTGATTGCACTGGCTGCATTACAGCACAAGATAGTGTTGTCTTCAAATTAAAAATGTCATTTCTGTGTGCAGCCCAATTTGTATAATCCTGTGAATGGTTATATGAAGACATTCTGATTTGCTTATTATGAATTAGTAGATCATTAACTTCTTAATAAGAAGTCATGGATTTTGACCATTCATTAATTTATTAATGTATTACACAAACATTTATTGAGTGCCTACCAGCTTCCAGGCACTGTGATTTTTACAGCTGAATCAGATACATACAAAAGGTGAATAAAAGAAGTTCTCAGCCTCCAGGTATCCTGTGGTCTATTTGGGGACATGTGTGAATCAGATTGTGACCAAAACAGTGTCACGTGCCCCTCTGCTGGTGGTGATCATTTTGCAGTTTGCTTCATGCTTAGAAAAAGGTGGCTTCCAGGTTCTAGAAAAGAGTTTCATCAAAAATATTACACAGCTGTCCAGAAATAGCACTCTTTTCTTCTTTGAGGATAAATTGGAAATATGCTCTCTGTGTATGTAAGTGTATGTATGTATGCATTATGTATGTGTACATGTATGCATGTATATGCAGGTGTGCATATATGTGCATATATGTGTGTGCATATATGCATGTATAAGAAAAAATATTTGTATATCATTGGAACTTCTGTGCAAAGACACTGCTGTCCTTCTATCTAGGTCAGAAAGGTCTTCCTGGCCTCCAGGGAGTGAAAGGAGACCAAGGAGATCAAGGAATCCCTGGACCTAAAGGTAGGGGAAAGGTGAATCTGAGGGTGCTCTGCTGATGACTGGGGAAACACAAAGCCATTGAACACATAGAATGAGGGTGTTTGGTTTTTCACATGTAAAACAACTTGGAAATTATTAGAAAACAATTGATTAAAAATTCTTTGCAGCATGTCAGGACTTCTGTAGTTGACATTGACATTTTTACCAGCAACTTGTCTTGAAAGTCAAATCTGTTAAATCTGTGACCAAAGTGGATCTGGTGGAGGGGTAGCTAGAGGTTAGCCGACAGACTCAGGATTCAAGTCTAAAGCTAGATGGAAACCAACTCCCTTTTTTATCATAGGAGAAAGAGTCAGCCTTGCGTGTAGAGAACACGTTCTGTCTGGACAGTAAAGATCCTTTGTAGGAAAGGGTGTCTGTTGACTTCTCCACCACTGGGAGCCCATGGCATGAACTGGCTCCAAAAACCACGAAATAATCTCATCCTATTGAGTCTCTGCTGAGCAGACCATATTTCTAGGGCTTTATTTAGGTTTCAAAACCATGTTTTAGGAGAGAGAATGAGAAACCCAATGCACGGAGAAGTGGATATGAGAGAAGAGAGAAAATGAGCAGGAACATGTGTGGGGGGAGAAAGAAATGGGGGTGTTTGGCTGAAGAAGGGGAGGCCGAGGCCAACCTCAGCCTCTGTGTGGTTCTTACGATGTGCCAAGGCCCATCATGCAGAAGAAGGATTAAGTTCATTTGTCATTAAAAGATTAGCACCAGTGTTGAAATGTGAAGCGAGGCAGATTTCAGATCAGCATGAGAAACACCGTCCGAGTGGCAGATAGTGGTGCTGCCCAGAGAGGCGTGAGCGCCACCTTCCTGGAGTGCCCGAGCGAGGCCGGTGGCAGTCATCAGGGTGCCCAGAACTGAATGGGAAGTGACAGTGGTGCCTTCAGTGTCTCTTCCAGTCCTGAGAGTTCAGGATTTCAGGTTAAATAATAAAAGATGTGCAGATTAAATATATTTTCATGGGTATCTGGCTACTTGTGTTTTGATAATGATTTTACTTTTGAGAAACACGTTGCTGCCCCCATATGTGGAGAGTGAAATTGACCAGTGGCTTCCCACTTCCCACAGGTCTCCCAGGCCCCCCCGGCCCCCCAGGTCCTTACCAAACCATCAAAGGGGAGCCAGGGCTTCCTGGTCCTGAGGGACCCCCAGGTCTGAAAGGGCTTCAGGGACCTCCGGGCCCTAAAGGACAGCAAGGTGAGATGCTCGTCGGGTTGTGCGGGGTGGTGTGCAGCGCTCAGGGGGAGGTGGGCGAGATTTCCTTTTCATCCGTGTAAAATCAAAGTTTCTGGGTAATGATCTTATACAAACACATATTTGAATATGTCTTTCTTTCCTCCCTTTAATGTATATCAAAACTAAGGAAGATTTTAAGGGACTTAAAAAAGCTGGAACAAAACACAGAAAAAGCTAGCAGAACATGCTACTCATCATGTCAATGCTCAGTTAGGAAAATGTAGGCTCAGGGGCCAGCGCGTCACCTCCCCCAGGTGGGAGACCAGGGCAGCAGGGCAGCGGCTCTCGCTGTAAGCCTGGGTGCTCTGCGTCCGTGCCCCGTGAGCTCGGCCTCACTATGGAGATGTGTGCTAGTCCCTGTTGCTCCCAGAAACCCTAACCTGGGGTCTTTCTGCTTAACTGAGCTAAACGTTTTCTATTTCAAGAGCTATCGATAAGGGGTAAGTAGAAAGTAAAGGAGAATGAAAACATTTAGAGTTGAAAGGACATGTCCATGAGAATTCAAGTTTATAGCAATCTAAGGATAAACGCTATACGTGAAAACAAAAAGCTATCCATGTCAATATAGCTAAAATTGACACACTGAAATATGGCCAAGGGGGAAAGGCTTATCACATCTGTCCTTCCTCTCCACCTTCCCGTAGCCTGCCTTTTCCAAACCCATCTGCCAAACAACAGCAGCAGGAAACCAGGGGAACTCAGCATGAGATGGTCACACACACACCCCTATAAACATCACTTTGTCCCTTCTGCCAAGTGTATACTGGACTGTGCAGGAAGCAGCTCACAGCTGTCCAGGAAAACTTTCTCACCTGCTGTCAAAGGCCTTATGCTTGCCTTCCTGAAAACTAAAAAAGACAAATAAGAAGGGAAGAGAGAGCTTACTGCCACCCAGGATTGGATCATGACTTCTTTCTCCTTTGCTTTAGGTGTGACGGGATCGGTGGGTGTACCTGGACCTCCAGGTATTCCCGGGTTTGACGGTGCCCCTGGCCAGAAAGGAGAGACAGGACCCTTCGGGCCTCCTGGTAAGTTGCTGTGTCTTCCAACCTAGTGACCCTCTACCTGTTTCTTTGGGATATAAGCAGTAGGACCAGGCATGGGGAAACCTGCAAATTGAAGTTGAAAATGTTACGTGAAGTCTGTTGCTTACAAGAATAGGCTCATATAGAAGAGCTGAAGGATTGTCCTTTTTTCTGTGTAGAGACAGATGCTGATCAAAGCCTACAGTCCAGATGTTGAAAGGCAGCCAATATTGGTGGCCCTGTGTGGTTTCCTAAGAGGGAAGTGGCTGCAACTACAAAAACTCTGTTTCAGCAGTGGGCAAGGGGAAGCAGAAATGAAGTAATGCTGCCAGTGCTGGCCCAGAGGCCACGGCCTGGCACGGGATGAACTTGATGCCCCGTAATGACTGTGGTGCTCAAGGCTGAGGCCATGGACTGACTGAACACGCAGCACACCCAGCAGCCCTGCGAGGGTCCTGCACGTGGCATAGTTAACCCCTTACTGTCCCATTTCCATGCGCAGGCCTTGGGCTGCTGTGGAAGAGAAGGCTCCTTGAAATGAGGGTGTTGCACTAATTCTTTATTAATCCTCCCTTAGAGGAGCCCCACTATCCTATAGGAATGATGTGCACGAATCATGTCATTCATTTGTTTTCATTTATTCTTATATCCCTTTTCATGTATTTCATTTACTCATTGAACTACATGTTCTGAGCGTCTGCTCTGTGCTGAGCAGTGTGCTCATATACATACCTTGAGGTGGCTGTGAAAAGGAAAAGGCAAAACACCATGGAGGAGGTGGGTTGCATTTAGTTTGTGGTGCAATGTTTTGAGTTCTTTTTTTGTAAGGTGAAAAGATAAGATACTTTGTGGAAATACTAAATATTACAAACTCTTTTGAGACAGTGGTTTTGAAGGCTTTCAGGGGAACCTGTCTGTAACTAGGGAATGCAATTTGTCTTGTCTGCCAGGTCCAAGAGGGCTTCCCGGTCCCCCGGGCCCAGATGGGTTGCCAGGATCCATGGGGCCCCCAGGTACCCCGTCTGTCGATCACGGCTTCCTCGTGACCAGGCACAGTCAAACAATAGACGACCCACAGTGCCCCCCCGGGACCAAGATCCTTTATCACGGGTACTCTCTGCTCTACGTGCAAGGCAATGAACGGGCGCACGGCCAGGACTTGGGTAAGATGTCTCTAGATCGTTCATTTACTTGTGTGTGTCTTTGTCCAGTGCCCACCTGATGCAGCAGCGCCCTGTGCTCTGCCCGGCTGTGGTTTATTGTGCCCTGGAGGCAGCAGCTAAGGAAAAGAGAGCTCGGGCCTGTTTCTCCCCATCTGATCCCTTGAGTCATCAATGTAACAGCTGCCATGTTACTAGTGGGAAGCCGAGAGAACATAAAGGCCAAATCTTTAAAAATGTTTACATTAATAAACCTTTAGATCTCATCTGCAGAGTTGTAGGATCAGGATTCCTATAGTGCACACTTAACAGTTTGCTTTGATATTCTTAAAATAGGGCAACTTAACTGTTGCTCTTCTAAAAAACAATGTCCATGTTATCATGTCCGAAATTCTCTGCATCTTCTGAGCTCTGCCCCTGTCCTAGTTCAGGGCAGCAGAAAGCTGCGAATCTGTCCCCATTACCATAGTGTGCGCCGGGTATACCCCACCACACTATTTCAGTGTTCTGTATCTTGAGGTTTGGATCAGCAAGCAGCTATATAAAGAGCATGACTGTGTTTTCTGCAAAACTATTATCAAAGACACTGCCCAATATGTTATTGTCCATTGTATAACAAACCACATGTTAAAATCCTTCTAGAATTCAGTTCTAGGAAAAGATTTCTCTCTCCTGGTAAACTAGTTTTGTTTCCTTTTGTCAAAAATGTTCTACATAATTCTTTAGTTTCCCTTTTGCCTGATTACTTTAAATTTAATTTGCTCACTTACTATAATACTGGTCTATTTGGTATATTTACTCCTAATTACAAGTTTTAAATTTCCGTTTTAATGGTTATGTTGGATATACGTCTTTGCTTACCGGCCAGCTGAAATCCATTTTGCATACAGGTCGATGTGGTAAATTCTTCACGTTGTCTTTTCCCCGTGTTTAGGCACGGCCGGCAGCTGTCTGCGCAAGTTCAGTACGATGCCCTTCCTGTTCTGCAATATCAACAATGTGTGCAATTTTGCATCCCGAAATGATTATTCATACTGGTTGTCTACTCCTGAGCCCATGCCAATGTCTATGGCACCCATCACTGGGGACAACATTAGACCATTTATTAGTAGGTAAGTCGAGCATTTGTAGGAGCAAATGTACACTTGAGGAAGAAAAATCTCTTAAAAACTATTTCATATGAAACGCAGCTATCCCCTTGAAAAATTACAGTGCAAAACCATGGTGAGATAATGCCCAGCTTGAAAAGAGAATTCCTATTCTACGTGACTCCCTATGGTGTTCACTGCTCCATGAACACATTAGGGCAATGTTTCTCAACCTTTTTCTTTTTTTTCTAAATAATAACCTGTAAGACATTTTTTTCTGAATCACCCCTGCTCCTGTGAAATTTTTAAAACTTAGTTATTTTTAATTGTGGTAAATGGGAAAATGTACGTAACATAAAATTTGCCATCGTAACCATTTTTAAGTTAACAGTTTGGTGACATTCACATTGTTCAACCATCACCGTCGTCCCTCTCCAGAATTTCATCATCTCTCCAAACTGAAACTCTGTACCCTCTGCACACCGACTGCCCCTCTCCTGCACCCTCCAGCCTATTCTCTGTATGGATTTCACTACATTAGCGACTTCATGAAAGTGGGATCATGCGGCATCTGTCCTTTTGTGACTCCCTTATTTCACTAAGCATAATGGCTTCAAGGCTGTGGCAGACATCAGAATTCCCTTCCTATCTGAGGCCAAATAACCTTCCATTGTGTGTCTGCGCCATATTTTGTTTATCCATTTATCTGCTTTTGGACACTTGGGTTGCGTCCACATCTTGGCTATTGTGAGCAACGCTGCTATGAACACAGGTGTGCAAACATCTCTTCGAGACCCTGTTTTTCATTCTTTTGGGTGTATACCCAGAAGTAGAATTGCTGGATCATATAGTAATTCTCCTTTTCATTTTTTGAGAAACCTCCCTACTGTTCTCCACACGGGCCACACCCTTCACATTCCCACCAGCAGCGCACAGCGTTCCATTTTCTCCACGTCCTCACTGACACTGGTTATTCTCTGCTTTTTCTGAGAGTAGCCATCCCAGTTGGCATGAGGTGATGCCCAGGAAATTATAATACCACAGATACACTGTACAGCTCATCTGTTTATGCATTGTATGCCTGCGCTTCATACATAAAAGCATACAGATTTATACCTAAAAATGTATACAACAATAGCAATTTCTTCACACGCCCTCCCCAACCCCACCAATTTTTGCTTCCTTGGGGTGATATTATATATTGTACCCCCTGGGAATGCACAGGTTTGAGCAACTTCCCAAATTAAGCGCTTATCCACATAATGTTGGGGGTATGTTTTCAGGTCCCCAAGACCCTGCCTGGTAGGAAGTAAGATGGGAAATTGAAATTATTATGACTGAAAAGTACATAACTGTCCTATCTTTGCCTCTTTCCTTCTAATTAAAAGTTGATTGCTTAGCCATCCTCAGAAGTAATAGAAAACTGGCAAAAGAATGAATTCATCTGACTGAGGAGCTATTGTATAATGTTACTTTTTACACTCTAAGATAATTAAAAGAATACCAAGGCAGGAAAAGTTTTCCTTAGGAAAGTGAGAGTGAGAGAGAGCCCAGCTTTTCTATATTCCCTTTAAGGAAATTAGCAGCTTTCAAATAGGAACAGCAGTATTAGCTGTGAAGTGCCCTGCGGTTAGAGGGAAAAGGGACCAGGACCCAGGCTCGGAGCCCCCCCTCCACCTGAGCTCCTGCCAGGCAAGGCAGGCTGGTGGCCATCAGCTCAGCTGCCCTCACTTGCTGGTCACTTCTTGTTTGGGGGAAGATCGAAGTTTTCCTAAAGGAGCTCTGCCCCGTGGGACCCTGGAGCAGAAAGGCCTGAGATGCCCACTATGCAGAAAGCTCATAGGGTTTTCATTGCTTTATATTAAAAATATCTTCTGACAGTTTTCTTGGATTTTTTTTTGAGCTATAAGAAAACTTATTTTGTGGATCTTAAAATGGAAAGTGTCATTCGTTACACTTTCAGGATAGCACTTTTCAAAATCCAGACAGTACTTGGCCTGTGTCAGGGAGTCCCTATTGCCTGCCCTGTTCTGAGGCTTTCCTGACACACAGCCATGCCTGATGCAGTGGAAGGAAAACTAACGACTTTTCCTTTGTAAAGGAAAACTAAAGCTTCCTTTACACAACAGGTAGAAAATGATTATTCATTTATGTGTTTCCTGTTTACCTTCTTGCCAGCACTGACATTTGACCCTGATTTGGTTAAAGACGGGGGTGGGAGGTGGGGTCTGGCATGCGTTGGCGATATTCCAAAAACACGTCCAAGAGAAGCTGTGTGTCTTAGACTCACGTTTCTCTGTGCACACGTCACTTTCAGCAAGACATCCCTGGATCTATAAGCACAAACAGAACCTAAGTTGTTTAAAGTCCCCGGACTTTACATTTCAGGGTTTTCACATCATTCTGTTAGTGGAGCCTTGGAAACTCAGCACGGAGGGCCCTTCCCAGACACATTCTTAAAGCTCGACCCCAAGGTCACGTCTGTCTCTACCTGCCTCCTGCAGTGACGGGG
Source organism: Varecia variegata (assembly GCA_028533085.1). Classification (NCBI taxonomy): domain Eukaryota; kingdom Metazoa; phylum Chordata; class Mammalia; order Primates; family Lemuridae; genus Varecia; species Varecia variegata. Next base: position 62,689,200 of record CM052445.1, on the reverse strand, counting down.
ACCCTTTCTCCCTGGCTCCCAGCAGGCGGTTTCCTTGATTACTTTAACTTAGTGGTTTCCAGTGACCTCTCAGGACTTACAGGTTCTTTTCAGGTCTTTCCTCTGGGGAGGTCCTGAAGCTTATCTTCAGAAACACTTAATAACACAAAATCCTTCATTTTGAGCAGAAAAGGTAGCAACTTTACTGCTTTCATCCTGATAGTAAGGCAAAATGTTCTAAGCCTTTTCTAGCTTTTTGCAGACAAGAGTCATCCGAAGACTGCTAATTGTTTAATTGCTCTAGTGGAAAGGCCGCTGGTGTGAGAGCAGGGAGAACTGAGCTCTAGTTCTGGCTTTGACACCACTAACCGTGGCCTTAGTTTCTCTGTGAGCACTGTGGGGAATTAGACCATATGAATTTTAGGGGACCATGCAGCTATGACTCCGTGTTCCCTAGCCACCCATCTGACGGGGGAAGGACCACTCCCTGTCTGTAGTCACTTGAATCCCCCCAGCCCAGAATCAGCCTGAAGAAGATAAAGCACTTCCCTGCAGGCTGCACTTCTGGTTCCTGTGTCTGGCAGACAGATGGCGGCAGATGTATAAGGCCAATTTCGGTAACTGTTGTTTAACTGAAACTTTTAATTCATCTGCATTTGTGTGAACAAAATAGAAAATTGCACACCACGCGCACACACACGCACATACAAAGTGCATGGAAAATCAGGTGACTAATTTAGGCCCTCTACCCATCTGATCCATTTTCATGCAAATGTTCCAGCGTAACTAGGTGTAATTATTAACACCATTGATAGTCACTTACCAGCATTGTTCACACTCTGTTCATTTTGTGACTTGAATGTAATTATTTATTTATTTATTTAAACAAAGCGTTATCCCGCCATCCAGGGTTCCCTTAACTGAGCGGTCTTGGTCAGAACACTGTGTTTTCATTCATTCTGGTGTGCTGTCCCAGTGGCTGAGCTCAGCCAGCCTGGCTTGGGAGGTGTCCTGTCCTTGAGAGGTTCTTTGGGGGTCACTTCAGCTGCAGTGGATGCTGACAGCCTCAGGCCTTGCTCAACTGAGCCCTGGAGGCAGAGAAGAACAGTGGAACAGTGGGTCTGTCGGCTTCAGTCTGGAACAAGTTTTCTGGAGGAGGCTTCTGTGGGCATTCAGCCCCAAGCGCATTAAAGCACGCATCATTTGTCTTAGTTACTCAACTCACTAAGTGTATTTCTTATATTAAAGATTGTTTATAGCGTAAAACAAACTTGCATGTGGAAGTGGTAGCTCTTGCATTTTGCCAACTCTTTTTCCTTAAGCATTAATCATGTTTGTGGATGTGCAAAAGAGAAAACAAAAGGCACCTATAGCCACTGTTAGAACTTGGCCTTCCTATTTTTCTCTCCTACAAAACAGGTGGTTAAATAATTAGTGTTGGATCTTTTTTTTTTTTTTTTAACTTTTTAGAGATGGGGTCTTGCTCTGTTGCCCAGGCTGGAGTGCAGTGGTGTGATCATAGCTCACTGCAGCCTTGAACTCCTAGCCTCAAGCATTTCCTCCCACCTCAGTCTCCCAAGTAGCTGGGACTACAGATGCGCCGTTGCACCCAGTATTCTATTTTGAATCGAATACTTTAATATTGAGGCAGGCTTATAAAACCAACAAGAAGGCTCTAACTAAGCCTCAGAGTCCAAGCCGTGGGCACAATGGTTTGCACTTAATATATAGTTAGATCAGAAAGACTGCGTGAAGAGATTGTGTGTGAATAATGGGGCAAGGGGAGAAGAGGTAAAGCCCCGTCCTGCACCCCTCCAGCCGTGCTGAGTGTCTTTGCTCGTACCTTCCAGGTGTGCTGTGTGCGAGGCACCTGCCATGGTGATGGCTGTGCACAGTCAGACCATTCAGATCCCGCCGTGCCCCTCTGGGTGGTCATCGCTGTGGATTGGCTACTCCTTTGTGATGGTAGGTGTTTGGGGAAATGCCATATTTCTGTGGAAGAGACCCCACTAGCACCGCATTATATCTTCTGTCCAATGCAATGACCTCTGAGTTCTCTGGATCACGCTGCTTAGGTGTCTCCTCCCTCCTCTTACTGTCCCCTTCCAAAGCATGCCCAGGAGCCTGGCCTGCTCTGCTTGGGGACAGCGGGGTCTCCAGCACCAGCCAGAGCCCTCCTCTGCTCTGAGCATGGGCAGCTGGCACGAGCGTCCTCCTGGAATGCGGGCCTGAACCGCGTTCCCCTACAGCTGCTCACGCAGGTGCTCTGTGTCCCAGTACCAGTGACATGAGCAGCTGCTCTAGAGTCAGGGACTCTCTCAGGGAGAAGAGGAAGTGAGTCTGCATGTGGGGAAGTGTGCATTTTACTAAACACACACAAACTGGAAAGCAGGAGCTTGAGTTAGGGAGAAAATCCCTAAGGACTGGTGGGCAGCAGCCCTCCAGGAAGGTCTTCCTGGGTGCACGCCTGGGGTCCCTTACCGGGGGTGAGGACAGCTCTCCTATCGCCCAGCTGCCCCAGCTGTTAGACCCCCCAGAGGTTCCCTTGCCCCCGGAAGCCAATTAAAACAGGAAACAAGGTACAATAAGCTTGTTGTAGCTTATTTTGTTCTATTGCCTCAGTTGAAAGTATTGATACAAGCCCTGAACTTGTAAGGTCAGGGTTATCCTGGAATGTGCCATATCCCAGTAAATGACACTATACAGACATCTTCCGTATTGTCATTGTAAGGCCCAGTCCCACCTTCATACCCCCAGGGGTGCCCAAGTTGTACTTTTGACCCACAAATGCACATTAACCTTAGTATTTGATTAACAGAGAAAGGGGCTTCTTAACTATTTTCTTCTGCTGTAAATGATCCCAAGTGTAGAAAAGTTGTCAGGAAAGCAATTTTTAAAACATTTGTGTATCTATTCAAGTTTGATCATATGGTTTGCTGGATTGGTTTTATTGCAGTTAGACTCTTACACATCCAAAGAGTTTGCAACAACAGCACCACCAAATTAACAGGTTGTTCCAATAATTCTAAATGATGCATTGCAGCTACTTTACCAAGAGAGCCAAAAGTTGGAAATGCCGTATAGGGAAATCAAGACACCAACAATGACATGTGCATGCAATTTTCTTTAAAAGGTAGATTGGATTTCTGACTTCATAATCCTAAGAAACACAAAATGGCATCTCTATATGTCAGAGAAAGCCCACTGATCCAGGGGTAAAGCAGCACAGGGAAGCAACTGTCACCAGCACTGTCTCTTGTCCTGGTGTCATATGAAGATCTGAAACAGTGGTTGGCACAGTTCCTTCAAATCAAGAGCAAATACAAATAAGGATGTTCTAGAGAACAGTGTTACCTGGTGCTGCTTCTGAGTCATCGGGGAGGGGCTCTGGTCTGGAGGTCTGCAGAGCCCAGTTCTGGCCCCAGCCACGCCTTGAGACTGTGTGGTCATGGTCAGACCCCAGAATGTACCAGCGTCCTCTTACCCTCATCCAGGAATCCATGGAGCTAGACTTGTCCTCCAAGGTCCCTTGCAGCTCTAAAATTCTAGAGTTCACATTTCTCATACCTGAAATATAGTCCTGGGGATGCTCGGGTGTGTCTTCCTCGAGGTTGTCGGCCGTTCATCCCAAGGTCTTGGTTTCTGAGTATAGGTAGGTCCTACTCGAACCGGCTAGACCAAAATGCAACTTAACAAACAGTTACAACACTAGTTATTCTTTTTTCTCTTGTTTAATTTTTCTCTACCTTTAGAGAAAAGATGATTATTCTTGACTTTAGAATAGGATAATAGAACAGCGCCTAAATTTAGCCAAATATAGGATTTTGTTTATAAAGTCTGATTTCACCTTGGTCGGTTCCAACATTATTTGTACCTTTTGGCTATTGGCTCATTCCCTGAATTAGAATAAGTTCTAGTGTTTCAAAAATAATATGTAGTGAGGACAGCATTTCATTAAATCCTGATAAAGCTGGACTGGTCTTTTATGTTGGGAGGAGCTGCCGGCTGATCTCTGTGCCATGCTGAGTACCCCAGTGCCCCAGCAGTGCAGGGACTGCCTTGCCGGCCGTCACAGGGTTTGGGCACAGAGTGTGCTCCAGAGTGACCGCATGAGGCCAGAGCATGTGGCTTTCCCGAGGGAATCCCCTGGCTCCTTCCCGGGAACAACAGATCTCTCTGCTGGCCTTTGGGGAGGGAGTCTGTGACTCACAGCTCGCGTTTGTTCCGCAGCACACCAGCGCCGGTGCCGAAGGTTCTGGCCAAGCCCTCGCGTCCCCCGGGTCCTGTCTGGAAGAGTTCAGAAGTGCACCATTCATCGAGTGCCATGGCCGTGGGACTTGCAATTACTATGCAAATGCTTACAGCTTCTGGCTTGCCACTATAGAGAGAAGTGATATGTTCAAGTAAGTCAGGAAGACGCCCTTCTGCGGGCCGCGCCTCTCTGTGACTTTTCCTTGTGATCATCCGTGATCCATAACACCTCCCTTGCAGAGTCTCCAAGGTGGTCATAAAACACTCATTAGGAACGCTTCTTCCACGTGTAGTAATGAATATTTGATTCTGTTCTACACGGGCAGACAACCGAGGCGATGTTCAAACCAGACCTTAGGTGATAGGCTTAATTCTTCTATTTACTAAAGGACCGTGAAAGAAAAAAGGTCAGTTTCCATTTCTCTAGGTGAATGTACTGAAATGGAATTAAAGCAACTGGAATCTTCAAACAGGGCACGTTGAAAATTTTGTCTAGTTAACAATCTAGGGAGAGAGAAATGAGCAGCATTTGCTTTCAGAGCGTTTATAATGCCGGACGTAGTGTACATGTTGTGGAAGTTCTGAGTGACTTCACAAGAGACATTTTGTTAAGACCTGTGCAAATAAAAATTAATTGCAGGACAAGTGCAGCTGAAATTGAGGGAGGACGTTTCCTTCCCTTTCCATTACCAAAATTTCACCTTTAAAAGAACTGTTCCGAGAGGCCGTGAGCCTTGTTGGAGCTGCTCTGGAGCCCGGCCCAGCCCCGGTGGACAGCGCAGGGATGAATGCTGCAGCCTCCGCCGAGTGCCAGCCTCCGCCGAGTGCCAGCCCGCCCTGCGGGAGCCCGCGCTGGAGGCTGATGGGCCCGGAACACTCGCGTACTGTTCATTCCCAGGATAAATGCTTCTCACCCCTGGAGAGAAAGAAGTCTTTCTGTCTCTACCTTTTGGGAGAGAAATATATGGAACTCTGCTACGATCCTGTCTCTTTCCAGCTTAGATCATAAGACTCGAAACAACATATTAGCTCCTTGTAATTCTTTACCCATCAAAAAAGTACCTCGTGCCTAAATTGGTGGCTTATACTAGCTTTTTAGGCAACTGGAAACTTGACATCACTGCCGCAGGTAGAATTTAACTGTTAACTACTGAATTGAGCACACTTTGTTCATGTTTCAGCTGCTGGAGCTTCCCATTATAGGGTTCGTAGGTAATAATGGCATTTTTTTTGAACCAGCAGTCTGATACAATACACTAAAATGTCTTCTCAAACAAAATTAGGTAAGATCTCATTAATTCAAATAATTAATTTTGGGGGCACTAGAATTTGTACCCTAAGTTGCTAAAATAAGCAGCCTCAATTTTAGGACAAAGTGCTCGCATAAATGGCTACTTTTATTTTAATAGAATTTTATTAGTGCCCATTTTAGTTCAGATTTCACCTTTGCAACAATCACAATAGGGTAGAATTTCTAGGAGGAAGAAGCGTTTGGGACACTAAGTGTCTTCCCCTCTCTTTGGCCTCAAATCTGACCATTGGCATATAAATCCCTCAGGAGTTGTAAAAGAATGTTGAGGTCTGGTTAGTTATTCCAGATTTGTTACTCATCACATCATTTGACAAATATTTAATGAACACTTGCTATGTGTGTCATGTGTTGCAGAGAAGAATAGTATCTTCTTCTTACCCTGGAGGAGTTTATAATCTAGTTAAGGGGAGAAGGAAAGAAGTTAAATTACGGTACACAGAGGCAGGGTGGCACAGTGGGGAGTGGTTCGGACTTTGGAGCCAAACCCATATGGGGTGACCTCAGCCCTGCCCAACAGGCTGTGTGCGCTGGGGCAGGTCGTTGACCTCGGGTGCCAGGGGCTGGGAATGCAGACGGTAACCCACAGTGCATGGGGAGCCACGTGGGCATCACCCCAAGAAGGTGCCCGCCCAGAGTAAGGCTGGTGATGGCCACTGGTCGTGACCAGGGTGGGGCCTGATGCCAGAGGCCGGTGCCCACGTGGTGCCTTCGAGACTTCTGAGCAGGGCTGGAGGGCTGAGGGCGGATGTGCTGGGAGATGATGGCCGACAGTCTGTCTCTGTGTTGCATTTTAGGAAGCCCACGCCGTCCACCTTGAAGGCAGGGGAGCTGCGCACGCACGTCAGCCGCTGCCAAGTCTGTATGAGAAGAACATAATGGAGCCTGACTCCCAGCTAACGTCAACATGGTGCTACTCTTCTTCTTCTTCTTTTTAACAGCAACGAACCCTAGAAATATATCCTGTGTACCTCACTGTCCAATATGAAACCATAAAGTGCCTTATAGGAATTTGCGTAACTAACACCCCCTGCTTCATTGGCCTCTACTTGCTGAAGGAGGAAACAAAAAAAAAAAAGACATGGATAAGCTTTCAATAGTGGCATACCAAACGGCACTTTTGATGTAATAAAATATAAATATATTCTGCAATCCGGTGCACTGAGGCGTGAAGTGAGAACTCCATTGAGAAACCAAAGGGTGCTAGGAGGGGTGTGGCGCCTCCCACACTGTCTGCCCATTTTCATTCTTGTATTATAATTAATTTTTCACCCCCAGAGATAAATGTTTGTTTATATCATTGTCTAGCTATTTCAAAATTCAGGTCCCTTGGTCTGTACAAATAGTAGTAATGTAAAAACAGTTTTTTGAACCTCCAAATGGAATTACGGACTCAGTAGACTATCTTCCACCCCCAAATATGTCTCTCTGCTATGCGTGGTCCTATGCAGCTGCTTTGGCAAAAGTCACAACTTTCCTGTGGAATAAAGATGGTCCAAAGGTAGTCAGAAATTAAATATATATATATTAGTAATTTATATAGATGTCAGCAATTAGGCAGATCAAGGTTTAGTTTAACTTCCACTGTTAAAATAAAGCTTACATAGTTTTTTTTTCCTTTAAAAGACTGTACTGTCCTTTAACATAGGCTTTTAAACACTAGGATGTTGAATGTGAAACATTAGTTTTCATTGTTCACTTCTAAACCAAAAATTATGTATTGCCAAAACCAAACCCAGGTTCATGAATATGGTGTCTATTATACTGAAACATGTACTTTGAGCTTATTGTTTTTATTCTGTATTAAATATTTTCAGGGTTTTAAACACTAATCACAAACTGAATGACTTGACTTCAAAACAACAACCTTAAAGGCCTTCATGTCATTAGTATTCCTCATTCTACATCCTGACTTGAAAAACAGCTCTGTTGAATCAAAATGTCAGTATTTTTACACATAAGCACATTCAGGCCACTTCCTTGGTTTCTCATGAGCTGTGTTCACAGACTGCAGCAGGGGAACGGATGGATGCCAGGAGGGCAGATTTGGACCACTGTGCCTGAAATGACATTTCCCTATAAGTCTCCAAAACGTTTTTAAGACTACTAAGGCCTTTTATGTAATTTCTTTAAATGTGTATTTCTTAAGAATTCAAATTTGTAATAAAACTATTTGTATAAAAATTAAGCTTTTATTAATTTGTTGCTACTATTGCCACAGAAGCATTAAAAGAAAAGTTACTGCATAAGCCACTAATAAATGCGTAAGCTTTGCGTACCTTAGATCATTTTTATTTTGCACTTCTTCCAAATGAGAGTCACAGACTGGGGGTGATTTGCAGTGATGAGTACAAAGAACAAAGATTGGTCCTCTCCCTCTCTTCCTTATTCACCGCCTCCTTTGGGCCCCCCCTTGTTTCTTCCATCTAGCTGTCCAGACAGCCACCATCCATCCCTCCATCCATCATTCATCGTGCGTATGCGGAGGGCTGCCCACTTCCCAGGCACCAGTTAGGTACAAGATAAACAGAGCTGAATCACACACACACCTCACCATGAAACGTGAATCCACTGGGGGTTAGCACAGATTATAGCTATGCGACAGATAGGACTGAGCAGGGGGTTGGATCCCAAGTATTACTTGAAGTAGCAAAAAAGACAAGATGGCAAATTTCTTTTTCCCTAATGATTTCAGCTTCAGTTTAAACTTGATCAAGATAGAGTCCACAAAAGATGAGCGTGTTACTGAGCACTCAGAAAAAAACCATAAATACTGTCATGTTCTTGGTTAACTCACCCAACAGGGCTGTGAACACTCACACAGTGCTTGCTCAATGCAGGGATATCAGTCAAGATCTAGTTTCAGCCCCCTTCTTCCCACTTTTGACAAAACTGATGAAGAGAGTTCGTTTGCTTTCCTTAATGTCTAGAATAGTAGAGAAGAAAACTAAACTCATTAGGCTTAGTTTCTGCTGAAGTTACTGAGATAGATTATATATAGTAGCCATTTTAAAGCATCTTGTTTTTATGTATGAAACTGATTTATCATTTTTATATACAATGTATCATTATTATATACAATTTGGTATACCTAGGGAAGTGCAAAGAAGACATGACACCTTGCATCCCAACATTCAGATCCTGTGCATATTTTAATCTGTTATCCTGACAGCAGTTTTTATGTTTCTTTTAACTGTTACTGCAAAATTAATTTATTTTAATGTATAGTTCTATGAATTGTAACATATGTGTAAGTTCAGGTAACCATAACCAAATCAGCACACGAAACAGTTACATCACCCCAAAAATCTCCTTCATGCTCTATGTAGAAACACTCTCATGCATCCCCAATCTGGTCGTCACCCACTGAACTTTTTCCATCTCTACAGCTAGTCTATTCAAGAATGCAATAATAGGGTGTGTGATCTTTTGAGACTGTTTTCTTTCACTCAGCATAATACACTTGACGTTCATCCAACTTGTTGTGTGTATCAATAGTTTATTCCACTTTATTGCTGAGTGACATGATGTTTTATAGATATATCATACTTCACTTATCTATTCACCTTTTGAAGGACATTTTGGGGTTGTTTCTAGTTTTGAGTGAGTGCGAATAGAGAATAATCATTCATGTTCAAGGTTTCATGTGAATATAAGTTTTCACCTGTTTAGAGTAAATACTCAGGGCTACAATTGCCTGGTGGTGCTATGAACATGCACATGCATGTATTTGTTTGTGTCCCTGTTTTCAATTATTTTGGATATATACCTAGGCATGGAGTTGCTGAGTCTATGTTTAATTTTTTGAGGAACTGCCAAACTGTTGTCTATAGAGGTTGAACCATTTTCTCTTCCTGCCAGCAACATACAAGGGTTCCAGTTTTTCCACATATTTGCCAACATTTGTGATTTTCCAATTTTTGATTATAAGCATCTTAGTGGTATCTCGTGGTTTTGATTTGCATTTTCCTAATCATTAATGCTGTTGGGCATCTTTTCATGTGCTTGTGGGCTGTTTGTGTATCCTTGGAAAAATGTATATTCAAGTTCTTTGCCAATTTTGCATTAGGTTGTTTGTCTTTTTGTTTCCTTGTAAGCATTGTTTATATATTTTGAATACTATACCCTTATCAGATATATGATTTTCAAACATATTCTCCTATTCTGTAGGCTCTTACATCCTTAATAATGTGCTTAATGCACAAAAGTTTTTTATTTTCTCCATTGAATAATCATGAACGCCTTTGTCAAAAATCAGTTGCCCATGGATATGGGTCCTGTGATCTGTTTAATTTTTTTAAATGATGTGTGAGGTTTAGAGTAGAGTTCACTAGTTTGCATATAGGTATCCCATTCTTGAGACAATGAAAAAGGCTTTCATTTCCACATTGAACTGAATTTGCATCTTTGTCTAAATTAATTGACCATACTTTGTGTGGGGGTCTACTTTCGGGCTCTATTCTTTTTCAGTGATCTACATGACTATGCATTCACCAATACTACACACTTCTGATTAATTTAGCTTAAAAGCAGTTAGTGTTATTCCTCCTACTCTGTGCTTCTTTTCAAAACTGTTTTAGCTATTTTAACTTCTTTGTTTTTTAATATACATTTGAGATTCAGCTTGCCTAAATTTACAAATCTTCTTGGGACTTTGGAATTATATTAAATCATCAGTTTGGGAAAAATTGTCATCTTTACTGAATCTTACATTCTGTGAACAGGGTATGTCTTTTAGTTATTTAGGTCTTTTTTCTTCTTCGACTTTTCTTCATCATCATTTTGTAGTTTTCAGTACACAGATGCTATACATGTTTTATTAGATTTATACTTATTTATTTCTAGTGCCATTGTCAATGGCATTATCTTTTACATTTTGATGTCTAATTGTACATGCCTAATCTATAGAAATGGCTGATATTTTTGTATGTTGACTTGGGATTGTGTGACTTTGCTAAATTCACTGTATAGTTCTAGGAGGATGTTTTTGTAGTTTTGTAAAGATTTTCTATGTAGACAATCGTGTTATCTGTAAATAGAGACATTTCTATCTCTTTCTTTGCATATTCCACACTCCTCCCCCTTTTTTTTCTTTCCTTTTTGCACTGGCCAGGACTTCCAGTACAGTGGTGAATTGGAATGCTAAGTGTGGACATTCTTCCTTCATCCTTGATCTTAAGAAAAAAAGCATTTAGTCTTTCATCATTAAGTATGATGTTAACTATAGGGTTTTTTTTTGAATACGTGGCTTTATCTCTGTGCGTGTTAATCATGGGTGCATGCTGAATTTTGTCAAATGCCTTTTCTGCATCTATTGTTATGATTATATGTCTTCTTTACACTGTTGATACGGTGGATAACAGGGATTGATAATCAAGGATTGGACTGGTCTTATATTTCTGGAATAAAGCCCACTTGGTCATGGTATATTATTCTTTTTATATTCTGAGCATTCTATTTGCCAATATTTTGTTGAGGATTTTTGTTCCTATGTTAGTGAGGAAAGTTGTTTTTAGCTTTCTTTTCTTGTATCGTCTTTATCTGGTTTTCATATGGAATAAAGCCATTTGCAAAAAAATGATCTGGGAAATGTTCCCACCTCTTCACTTTTTTGGAAAGATTATGTAGAATTGATGTTATTTCTTCTTTAAATGATTGCAGAATTTGTCAGTAAAACTATCTGGGCCTGCAAATTTCTTTTTTGAAAGGCTTTTAACTATAAATGTAATTTTTAAATAGTTGTGGGACTATTCAGGTTATCTATTTCATCTTGGAAGAATTTGATAATTATTTCAAGGACATACTAAGTTGTTGAATTTGTGTGTGTAGAGTTGTCCATAGTATTCCCCTATTATCTTTATGTCTGTAATGCCTGTAGTGATATCCTTTATTTCTTCCCTTATATTGAAAATTTGCATTTTCTGTCTCTTCTTTGTCAAATTCCTTAGATGTTTGTCAATATTGTTGATCTTTTCAAAGATCCAGCTTTTGCTTTCATTGATTTTTTTCTATTTTTCTGGTTTCAATTTGATTTTTTTGCTCTTGTCTTTATTATTATTTCCTTTCAAGCTCTTATTTTTTGTTTGTTTGTTTCTTTTTCTAGTTTCTTAAGGTGGAGGCTTAGATGATTAATTTGAGAGTTTTTTCTTTTATTTATAAGCATTTGAGGCTATAAACTTCCCTCTAAGCATTGATTTACCTACATTTCATCAATTTTGTTATGTTTCCATTTTCATTCAGTTCAAGATAATTTCTAATTCCCTTGAGACTGCCTTTGATCTATGGTTCATTTGGAAATGTGTTGTTTAATTTCTAAGTGTTTGTAGATTTTCCTGTTATATTTCTGTTTTTGATATCTTGTTTCTTTTCATTATGATCATAGAACAGACTGTACATGATTTCAATAATCTTATATTTCTTAAGATTTCTTTTATCTTTCATGGTGAATGTTCTGTGTACAATTGAAAAGAATATGTATTCTACCAGAGTTAGATAGATTGTTCTATAAATGTCAATTAGAATCTACTTGGTTGATGGTATTGTTCAGTTCTTTTATATCCTTGTAATTTTCTATTAGTTCTATCATTTACTGGGAGATGAGTGTTGAAGTTTCCAATATTAGTTATGGATTTTTTAATTTCTTCCTTCAGTTGGAAGAGTTTTTGCTTTATCTATTGTTAATCTCTATTATTAGACAGATGCACACATTTAGTATTATTATGTCTTCCTAATGAGTTGACCCTTTTATCGCTATGATATGTGCCTCTTTATGTGTGATCAATATTTTTGGCTCTACAATCCAGTCTACTTTGTCTGATATTAACATAGCCACTCCATCTTTCTTTGGATTAGTGTTTGCTTGGTACGCTTTTTCTGTTCTTTTACTTTTATCCTATCTATATCACTATATTTGAAGTGAGATTCGTACAGACAACATGTAGTTGGGTCATGTTTTTTAAATCCATTTTGACAACCTTTGTATTTTCATTGGTTGTGTTTAGACTGTGTTTATGTTTAATGCAATTATTGGTATGTTTGGATTTAGGTCTAGCTTTTTATTATTTGTTTTCTATTTCTTACCTCTGATTTTTATTTCTCCTTCCCTGCCCCCTTATTTTGTTATTTAAACATTTTCTAGGGTGCTATTTTAACTTACTGTTTGTGTTGTTTACTATACTGGCATATTTTTAAAACTCAAAATATCTGGGTCTATTATATTTACCCAAATATTCCCCATTTCTGTTTTTCTTCCTTTATTTCTGGTGTTCCAAGTTTTCTTCTCATATCATTTCCCTTATGTCTAAAGAACTTCTTTTAGCAACTCCTTTAGAGTAAGTCTGCTGGCAATTAAGTTCATTTATTTTTCTTCACTTGAGAATGTCTTCACTTCACTTTTCCTGAAAGATTTTCTTTCACTACACACAGAATTCTGACAGTTCTTTTCTTTCAGCAATTCAAATCTGTTGTTTACTTCCTTTCCTTCTGGCCTCTGTTGTATCTAGTAATAAACCCTCAGTCATTTAAATCATTGTGCCCCTATAGCAATGTGCTGTTCTCTAGCTACTTTTAGGATTTCTCATTGTCTTTAATTTGGAGACAATTAATCATGACATGTCTGGGTGTGGGTTAGGTTCTCTGAGCTTTTTGAATCTGTAGATTTGTGTCTTTCCTCTGTGGAAAATGTTGATATTTTGGGGTCATGGCAGACCATCGATTGGGTTAGGTTCCAGGCTGCAAGCTCCAGTTCACCTATGGGCTGTGGTTGCAAAGTCAGGTCAGTATTTGGGGTGCTCTTCAGAGCTGTCCTGTGGGTGGGCTACCCAGTGGCTGCCTGGGGGTTGGCAGTGAGGTCAGTTCTCAGTCTCTGGTAGGCTGTTTAGAATCAGATCTATGCATGCACAGATCAAAGATGAGTCCGATTCATAAACAATTTTATGGGGTCTCCTTCTGGAGCTCCACCATCCTCATGATCTTCCTGTTACTTTCCAGTTTCCTAACGTTCCTCTTTTTGATCCTTTGTCCATAAAACTGGGTCTTTCCTTACCTTACGCTACACCTACTTCCTGCGGCTGCAGCCACATCTTGGCTAAATAGCAGGAGGACTGGACAAAAAAAAATATGGTAAACTTCCCACTGCTTTGGGGGGTACATCGAAATCTGGTTTTCTTCCGCAATCTGTCTGCTACTGTTTACCGTCACAGACCTCTAATAGCCGCTCCATGTGCTCAGTGGGAGAGACAGGCTGGGGTATGCTTCTCAACCTCCCCTGGAACTGGTACCAACCACAACAGCAGTTTAGAAGCATGAAGAATACTAATTTTGATGCTTATAATATAATGAGGATATACAAATGGTTAAACTTTGCTCATTTTAAAAATCTTTCCACTCTTTTCTAAAGCTGGAATGCACTGCAAGGCACTGATTCAGTTACCTATTATGCAAGGGCTTTTCTATTTTCACAGCTATATGCTGGCTCTCCCCATGCTCTTTTTCATTCTAGCTAACTGTACTTTAAATAACATACATTGGTCTGTGCTCATTTAGGGTACCATCCCTTTCACAGCAGCCTCTCAAATCCTAGGGCTTAGAAGCTCAGCCGTCCACCCTCATAATCTGTATCTGATCCCAGGGGCCACTCTGTTGTACTCGTGAAATTAGACAAATCTGAGTTCAGACTCTGATTTTGCCACTTATAAACTTGTGACCTTAGGCAGAGTATAAAACCTTTCAGAGATCTGCATAAATTAGGTCATTTTTACTTGTAATTCTTCCAAATCAGAATCATAGACTGGGGGGAATTTACAGAAAGAGGAAAACCCTACTTGGCCGCACTCACCCATCCTTGGTTTCACTCATTCTCTACTTCCTTCCATCTGTTCCTTCCATCCACTCATCATCCCTGTCATCCTTCATCCGTCTCTGCATCCACACTCTGTATGCTTATAATTCCCCAGGGTCTAGATGAGGTACAGGATAGAAAGAAATGAATAACACTGAGCCCTTAAGAAGTGTTCTGTAAAAAATATACATCTCATTGCACAAGAAACCTGCAATTCCTCAGGTATATAAAATGAGGTTACAGAAATGAAAAAAAAAATAGTTATGCAACAGATGGGTTTGAGGCTGAAGGTTGGATCAACAATGGAACCACAATGGTTTTCTACTTCAGCACGCCACCTTCAGATGAAAAAGGAGAGAGGAGACCCAACGGGAAATGTGAGTGACAGCCAGGCCATGTTCTTTCCGCATCTGGTCCAGGTGAGGCCCAGGTTGCGATGCCTCAGGAGAGTGTCTCCCAGTGGATCGTTTCCTTTACACATTTGTCTAAATCATGTTGAGGATTCTATGGCCAACCTTATTTCTACTTGAGTGACAGGTATTCCCAAACTTACTTCCCACAATGGGAAAAGCATTTACTTTTATCAGACCTAAGATGATCTCTCTGCAACTTGAAAAGGTGTCCCCTAGAGTAACTTTTAAGTGTTTGGGCTTTTGTTAAGATCACACTCTTCATAATTCACATCTTCTTCAACCTGTGTTATTCCATACTTGGTGTTATAAGTAGCTCCTGATCTGCGTCCTTTTGAGCATTTTAGTTATGCTCGTCTGACTCCACTATGTTTCCCTCTGTTGGTTTGATAAAAGAAAGTTACGCAGACTGTGGAGGTCACCAATCAATGTCACGTTTGCTAAACATCTCCTTTCACAACGCAGTCTCCTGACCCCCCGGGAGGACACAAGGTAGTAAAGCCTGTCCTCCCTTACAGGTTCATGATCATTCCAACGGTTGAGGTACATACACGGAAAGCATTTAATAATTAGGGCTCTGAAGGATGGACTTTGCAGTGAACTTCAACATCTGAAGTCCTCTTCCTCTGCCACTTCCGAACCAACCCTGAATCATGCCGGAGAAGTGAGAATCTTTTAAAGACATCAGGACAAAAATATTTCACAAGCCTAATTGGAAACTTGAGGAAAACAAATTTCCTTGTCAATGCTCCATTGTTCATGACGCTGCTTAAGTCATCTTTCTGCTTCCAAGGCCCTTCCCAGCTCTGAAATGATACAGACAACAGCCCACTGTGCCATTTAAAGGCCCGGTATGAATTCACCTGGTCACCCAGCTAAGCCAGCTCTTCTCGGATTATTCCGACTACAAGACCTTTTCCTCTGGGGTCCTTCATGGCCACCCCTCCCTCTGGGTTCTCCTTCCACGTCCTCCCAGCAGACACGTGGCCTCAGCCTGGCGGGATGGGGGAGGGCATCCTGGACAGGGGAGACGTGCTGGCCACTAGCTCGGCCCCCGCTCCTCCTTGCACTCCAGGGCCATCATCACCTTAACATTCGTGCTGCAAGTCGCAAATGGAGCCAGGGAATAGGGAAACCGAACTCGCCAGCGAAGGTTTGTGGATGAGTTTGCTTTAGGAGCTCTGTGAGGGGTGAACAAGCCTTGTCTCCAGGTAACGGGCAGCGGGGGCGGGGGGATGCCGCCTGACCCGCTGCGTGCGCGCTGGTCGCGGTCACCCAGACCTCCCCGACCGCCTGGGCGCGCGCTCTGTCCCCGCGCACACCTGCCGGAGGCCCTGGCGCCCCCCTCCCCTGCGCTGCCGGGGACCGGGGACAGGTTGACTCCCGCAGCTCTGAATCACCGCGTAGGGGGTGTTTCCTCTCATTACCGCCCTCTTTGTACTTCCTGAGCCGCGCGCGGACTGCGGGGCCCTGCTGCCGCGGAGTCGCCCGAAATAGCCGCGCGGGCCCGCGCGCATCTGGCCTCCGCCTCCCGCCTCGTGCGCAGTGAGCCGGGCTGAGTCACTGGCGCTGAGTCATCGCGCCAAGATCAGGAAATGCCTTTTTTAGACTTCCAGTTTTTAGAGGAGCCGCAGGTGACTTCTTCAACTCAGTTTTGCATTTTGTCGTCCGTTGCCCCGTGGGCCAGTTCTTGCTTCACATTTTCCCACGTGATTTTCTTGACACGCTGCTTGGGGCAAGTTTCGCACAAAATGTACCTCGGCACTCTGCCTTAGGGGATATTCATTTTTATCATGCAAATTAGAAAACTCTGCAGACTGTTTTTGAGGCAGTCTTTGCTACACTTCGGTGAAACAGAATGTATTAACACATCAGTAGACGGTTGGAAATCTATGAGAAGTTTCCAGGACAAACTGCAGGTGGCGCCCTGGCCCTCTGATTGCAATGTCCCACCTCAGTAGAGCCCTTTAGGTAAAATTTGCAGTGCATTGTCCTTTTCCGTTGTGTGTACCAGGTTACCCTGAAGCAGGTCAATAAGTGCTAATTAGGATCTACGGCCAGGTCCACGAAATTTTTTTTTTAAATGTACCTGTGTTGGAAAAAAAGAAGTGGATGAAGAATTGTTCCGAATATACTAAATGAACTCTTTCACCAGTGTTTGTAAATACGAATTATAGTAGTAAAAGTACAGTGAGAACATCCATTTTTAAAGAATTGCAAATGGACATCGTAGGTTGCACGGTATGCATCTGTGGGTTGTTGAATAGTTTTCACCTAAACCAGCCTTCCATGGTACTTAAGGAATCCCTGTCACTAACTCCCTGTTCCTTTCACCCTGTCATTGCTAACAGCTATTTCCATGCATTGGTCAAGTACAGGAATTGTTGGGGGCCTCACTGTGTTGCCTAGAGCTGTGGTCCCCAACCCACCCCACCCCTGACCGCATCCGGTTAGTGGTTGATGCTCATCACTGCCTGAGCCCTGTACCACACCCCCACACACACACCACACCCCCAGTTCATGGAAAAATTGTCTTCCAGGAAACTGGCCCCTGGTGCCAAAAAGGTTGGGGACCGCTGGCCTGGAGGATAAGTGTCCTTGGAATCCTTAAGTGAAGTTGTGAATCTGGTGAGGAGGAGAGTTGCGTCTGGAAGCATATGGTGGCTGACTCCTCAGAGGGTGTCTTCCTGGGCTTTGCTGGTGCAACAGACATTGGCTAGGAGAGACTTTTCCCGCTGTCCAAACCAGTAACCAGAGCCCCAAAGTGATGAAAAAGACTCATGCAGTGCCCCCAATTCTGAAAAGAGCTGCCAACAGATGGGGGCAGAGCCAGCTCCCTGAACCACACCTCCCAGCCCCCAGCCTGCACCCCCTCCAGGGAGGAAGAAAGAGTGGGGGAAGCTGAGGTGTCAGCCTGCAGGGGGTGCTATGCTTTTCCCTCTTGGAGTGGAGACCACACTTGCCAAGTCCCCGTCTCCACACCAGGGGACCGCAGGGATGTCTCAGACTTTGGGGGTGTCTTCTAAGCGAGGCATCCCAAGCCTGGCTGGGGATTCTGCTCACACACCCAACCTGATGTGGCCGTACAGAGTTGGGGGAGGGCAGGGTGGGTTTGGAGTGGGGGAGGCAGCAGAAGGCACCACATACCCACAGCATTGTGCAGCCTGGGGGTGTGAGCTCTGTCTGGGGGCTTATGGGGTGGGGGTAGGGGGGAGCTGGGCTTGAGCTCTCCTCCTAACAGGTCTCCTCTGGGGAGAGGGATCCCAGATATGAGACCCTGCGAGGCATGCTTTGGGGGCAGGGGCTGGAGCAGGAATGGAAACAGGATAAGGCAGAGTTGGCTCTGCAAGGTGCAGGACCTCACTACAGGGAGTTACTGAAAACCTGTCCACAGACCCCTGCAGAGAGACGGGGCTGCAGAAGGCGCAGGGTGGATGCAGGGACGGCCTTCACTTCCACCACTTCCACGGGCTCAACTGTGCAAAGGCTGTCGCCCCATCTCCCTCATCCTGGTCCCCAGCCCGGGAGGAGCCAGGGCCAGATGCCCCGAAAGACCATGCTTGCTTCAAAACCCCCACAGGGAGGCTCTTGTTTGCTCGCTTATGTGTTGGTTTTGCATGCTGCAGACACCTTTGGCAGTCCAGTGACACCTATGGAACTCTTCTTAGAAAAGAAATGTTTACTTAAAAAAACCATAAAGTATATACATGGTATTTATAAAGAAAACTATTACATTGAAATGTACTTATCAAAATATTTAAAAATTTTTCAATATAGTAACATATGTACTTCTTTATTAATACATTAAATAATATGATATAAAGGGGAGATACTTTCATTTCAAAGTACTGATGAGCCTGAATGATATTTCACAATATCTGAAATTATTATAATATAATGTCTGCTTTTGTGTTGGTGACAGTCACAGATACTGCTAATACTACAGTAGTTTGAGGCCTTTAGTCATAATTGAAAGACATGCTACATTTCATAAGGTTAGTAAGAATAAACATGTGCTTTTTTCCCTCCCCATCTAAGTACATGCACACTGGATTCCATGGAGCTGGTTCTGAGGTCATTGCAGGAAAGGGTGGGCACCCCGCAGTGGGCAGGGGAGCAGGGGGCATTAGACTGGCAGAAGACAGCTTTTATCTGGACAAGAATGGACTTTCTCTAGTTACTAAAAGGAACTGAAAGCTCAAGTATTTGCCCAAGTTTCTGGTAAGGGCACAGTTTGCAGTGATTAGAGGAGACTGAAAACGTCTCGAGCACATTCTCTATCGAGTTCACATTGAACTGTTAAGTTTCTATTTCAGTGTATTCAACAGCAGTGCACAGGCTTTGAAACTAAAGTGCCTGGGTTTGAATTCTGCATGAACCTGGACAATGATTTACATACTCTGGATTCAGTTTCCTCACTGCAGACCTTTGTAGGGTGTCGATAAATTAGTTGATCTATGTAATGTGTTCAGAGCAGAATGTGATGTGTGGTAGGATGTGGCACCGGGGGAGTGTGACTCAGCAGGCACCCACAGGTCCTTCCCCCACGCCTCCCTCAACTCCAGTAGCATCTGTGGGGTTAAAGAAGAATCAAAATGATCCCTACAACTCCCCAGCAAATTTGATCGTTCATTTCCCATCATGTAGGCATTGCTAGCTTACCGCTATAAATAGAAGGCTGCATATGCAGCTCACATCCTCGTTGCTATGTGACCCCCAGTGGCTCACATGACATAATGCCCAGGGAAGCCAACCTCTGTCACTACAAAATAACTTCCTAAATAGGCCAGCAGGTGATATTAGTGTCCTAATAAGTGCTGTGGATTAAGTCATACCTTATCAGGTAGTATTCCGGGAACTTTGGGTGACACAATTCAAACATAGGCAGCCCAGCAACAGTCTGTTCTAATGATCACTACCCAGAGGCCCTGACTTAGAAATGTTGCATCTTCTGAATGTCCAGCTTTGTAACATAAAATTTAAGGGACAATGACAAGAAAGCCCTCATGGCCTTCCAATTTCCCCTGTTGTTTTAGATGAGTTATACTTAAGAAAATTCCTCTTCAAATACTAAGATTTCTCAGCTTGCTGGTCTGTTTCTAAGGTATTTATGCAAGAGCATGGTAATTGTAAAAGCCAAATACAGAAGGCTTACTTTGCGATTCTTGTTTTACTTTAGTATTTCATAAAAGATCCTTTTGTCCCACGTTTGTATTTCCCCCTGTCCTTCTCAAATGGGACAGTTCTGTTTAATTGAACACAATTGTAGAGGGAAAGGAGTTTATTACTTTAAAAGAATTCAAAATTAATATTAATTAAAAATTATATTAATTAATTAAAAATAATATTAATAAAAAATATTAATTAATTAATAAAAATATTAATGAATTAAAAAGAATATTTCCAATAACCAGTTTTTCAATCATATTGAAACTCATTTTCAAAGTAATGTCTATTCTTACACATCTCCCATATGAAAAGTACACCTTGTGACACATCCCAGAGTGTCCCAGAACATCTGCACCACAGACCATGAAGTGAACATGAAGAACAGACTGTTTCTGATGCTTCCTACTCCCTTTCCGACTGTGTCGACCATTTGATCTTGGCAATGGACTCTATCACCAAGTCAAGCATGAGAGTGGGTATCTGTATCAGTCAGCTTGGCTGAGTGACAAACCAACCCAAACGTGGAGTAAACCAATTTCCTTGCTGACAGTTCTGTAGGTGTGTGTAGGCAGTTTGGGCTGGGCTCCCCAGTGGCTCCACGTGGTTTTGACCAGGCTCATTCAAGCTGCATTACCTGGTGGTCACATGCCTCACTTATGCCTGGTGTTGGCTGGGGAGAAGGAGGCATGTGTCTTTCATCCCCCTACAGGCTAGCTGGTTCCCGGGGGATGGTCACAGAGTTCCCAAGAGCGGCAACAGAAAGAAGCCTCAGTGCACAAGCACTTCCTCAGCCACTGCTGAATCACATTTGCTGATGTTCCCTTGGCCAAGCCCAGGTTCAGGCCCTGGAACAATAGACTCTGCCTCTTGATGGGGCAATGGTGGCTGCAAAGTTGCATCAAAAGGGGTGTGAATATGGGAATGGAAAGAATTATGGCTCCTTTTGATATCTGCCATAGTGTCCTTACATAATATAACGTTAAAGATTGATCATATATTCCTAACAGAGGAATAGGATTATATAATCCTAACCATTTCACAGTGGTACCGACATTTTAGATACTTAACTTTCTAGACATAAAATGGAATTCCAATTCCCAAGAGTTTTTTCCCCCATATTTAAAATTCTTTTCTTGGCTAGTTTTTTCCTCAGTCTCCCGTCTCCTTTACTAATAGGTTATTGAAGCTGTTCTGTCAAAAATACAAAGAAGAAGAAATAAAGCAGTCTCGTGGAATGTTGAAAACAGCATTTCATCTATCAGCACATGCTGAGCTGATCAGCTAAAGGTGACATTGCTAGAATTTTCATCATAGTCAAGGGTGTGTGTGTGTCCCACGTCACCAGTATTTGCTTAACAACAAATCCTATGTGCAAACTTTAAAACCAGGCAGGAAAGAAGGCAGGCCTGCAGGGTTGCCAGCCCTGCTGTCCCTCCTCCTGTGAAGTGCAGGTCCCTCTTTCCTGGGTCTTGGTGATGCAGAATCATTTTGCTGGAGTGTTTCTAGGTGGGCGTTGTGAGGAGCCATGGTTGGCAACCAGCATGCCTGTCCTCACATGTGTGCGAGGACGCACCCCTGCAGGGCAGGCCCTCTCCGGTGCCAGGGGTCCCACCCAGGAGGCCAGTGCCCTGCTGAGTTCTCAGAGGCGGCAGCTCCTGCACTGGCACCCAATCGGGTCTCTACAAGTCTGCTTAGAGAGGACCCTACACACTCATTCCCTTTTTTTCTTGCCTTTTTTTTTTCTGGACAAAAGAATAATCTTTTCAAGGGCAAACTGATGGATGAAAGTGGAGCAATGCACTGTGACTGTGCCCTGAAGAACCGCAGTGCTCCATGGTACTGAGGACTCCGGTGGAGCCCTGGAGGAGACAGGCGTGGGTCCTGCCAACCCCCCCCCCCAGGAATGCGACCGTGCCTGGGTGCTCACACCTGCCCACCCCGGGCCTCCCTTTTTAAAAAAGGAGGTCCTGTGGGTAGCTGCGTGATAGTCAGTGTGAGAAACTGCAGGCTTCTCCTGAGAAACTCCAAATTCCCAAAGTAAAACCAAAGTGCCGGTGGTGATCCCCGATACACTTGGTTTGCTTAGCCTCTGTCTCATTCCGCAGATGACTGGAGGAGAGTTCTAGAAACTGCAGGCCCAGCGCCAGCCTCCGCACTCACTTGTGCCCCAGGAGGCCAACCCAGGTTCCCAGCAGACGCCCCCACCGGGCCTTGTAGGGTCCGCCCCAGACAGATCGGGTGCTGATTGCCGGCCCCTGCCGGGGGCTAGGGGCAGCTGGAGAGTGCAGGGCGCGTGTCCGTCGTGCCGATGGTCTGGGGACGTGGACAGCAGAAGGCAGAGGAGATATCCGCGTCCCTCCCAGAAGAGCTCACCGTCTGGGGTGGTTCAGGGTCAACCAAACGGGAATCCAGATCCTACCAGGAACTCGGAAGGCCCAGAAGGTTGGCGGTTACAAGGCGCTGGACACGTCGACCTGGCTGGGTCCACTGCGCTCCAGGCGGCAGGACCTGCAAGCCTGCAGACATGCTTGCTGCAGGGGAGACGGGGCAGAAGCACCCCCACCACGCCCACAGCCGCACCCCCCCATCCACACCTCCCCCCACCCATGCCCCCACACCCTCCCATCCCACCCCCACCCCTTCCCCTGCACCCACACCCACATCCCGCACGCCCACCCCACCTTGGGGGCCCAGTGAGCAAAAACGGTCACATCTACTGCCTGGAGACCAGAAACTTCAGTGATACTGATTTCAGGTATATGCCTTTATTCACTTCCTGGGGTTGCCACACAAGGTACCGCAAACTGGTAAAACAACAGGAAATTACTGCCTCGCCGCCTCACCGTTGAGGAGGCTGGATTCTGAGATGCAGGTGAGGACAAGTCCACCCTCTTCTGACTCGGTAGAGTCCGCCCCTGCCTCTGCCAGCTCCTGATGCTGGCCATGACCCTTAGCATTCCCTGGCTTGTAGAAGCATCACTCCCATCTGTGCTTTCGTCTTGTCCGTGTTCCTCCTGCCCCTCCCATCTTCACATGGCGTCTTCTCCTTTTATAAGAACAGCAATTGTATTGGATTAGGGGCCCACCCTACTCCAGTGTGACCTCATTTTAACTTGGGACCCTATTTCCAAATAAGGAGACATTCTGAGGTATTGAGGGTTAGGACTTCAACATCGTTTTGGGGGAAAACAATTCAACCTTGAACACTGCCCAAGTAAAATGGTTTCATTTTAGTAAGTGGACTTCAGAGTTCTCTATTTGAGGCATTTTTCTCAAAGGATTTCTAACAACAGCTCATGTTATAGGTTGAGTTTATTTTTCATCATAATGGTTTTAAAAATGTCAAAGCCTTGGCCCAACGACATGGGTGAGTTTGTTTTTATTGTTGGGAAGGATTCTGTGCTGCAAATTTATTTTTAGCTGGACAGGAAATATATCTAATGTGTGCATTTATCTGTAGGCTGTCCCTGTTTGGAGGAGTGTTATTGTTAGAAAACCGCATTCTGCTTGGAGATGAGTTTGGATTGAATACCACACATATCCAAGTTATAATTATACTACTCTCTGCTATAGATTTTCCAAAACAATCTTTCTGTTTATCAGAATTTGAAACCTTTCAAATAATGGTTCCATTTACTATTCACAATTAGACAACCTAGCAATTGCCTTTTATTTGTCTTTAAATGAAAGGGCAAGAGGTTTTGATTTAACCTAGGACTGAATTGAAGGTAACATCCACAGTAGTGAAATATATAAGGTGAAAAATAGAAAGTATAAAAGTTCTCTGTTTTGACCCCATGATTGCATAGCCATTCTTGTTTGTTGAAACCAAACATACAGTAATTTCAGTGGGAGGGAAATAGTTCAGCCAAGATCTTGCCTACATTTTTCTTTGTTTCGGAACAGGGGTCTATGATTTGGGGAAGTTTAGTTCTTAAGTAGAGGGTCCTTCCGTCTGACGAACTGCTTCTATTTGTAGCTGGTGCCCGGGATAAGCTGGTGTTTCAGGAGAGAGCAAGGTTGTTCCATCCTAATGCCATAGCAAGGCTGAGAGTGAGGTCCCGGAAACGGTGGAAATTTCCACTGCCCACATTGTGACCTGGTTGGGTAGCTGGCGATTGTCGGTCCTCCAAGGGGACCATCTGGATGTGGCTCTGACCCTGCTGGTGTGGTTGCCTTGAGAGACTAAGCACTTCCCTGAACGGGGGCTGTTTCCCCACCCTCTTCTTTAAGCCATAAGTGAATGAATAAGGCTGTCAGTCTCACACCCCAAACCAACCAACATTTTAACCGTTAGCCGAAATAATATTTAAGGTACTGTTCAATGAGGATAGGCTGTATTTTTTCCTATGACCAGACTCAATTAGTCTCCACAAGTAGCCTAGATTTCTTTCTGCTCTTCTGCCTCAAGTGATAATTATGAATAACTCAACCTTCCATATTGCTAAGGGAAATTCTCATATTCACCAATATAATTGGTGCCTACCACTTATTAAGGGTCTGCTATGTGCCTGGTGCATATTAAATGCTGTGTATGTCCCGTCTCATTTAACCCTTGCAACACTCGGATGAGGTAGACGGCGTCCTCTGTGTCACCTTTACAGAGAGGTGAGTGATTGTTCTGAGGTCACCAGAATAACCGGCTGTGCTGGGCTTCCACCTGCCATCTCTGTGCCTTAGGCCCAAGGTAATTCCAGCTCAGGTGGAGAATCTGCCCTATTCCTTGGGTCCTGGAGGGACAGACAACTCAAAGTATTGGGTCTACAGCTTCTCTCTGTGCAAACAACCATCTTTCCCATTTTAGGAAGGGGATTGTCTACACTGGAGAGAGTCGCATGACCCCAGGAGCAGCTCAGAGTGAGGTCACCTTCGGTATTCAGGAACACCTACCATCACAGGAACTGAAACTCACTTCTGGGTCCACGAGTCTTCAGCTGTTGTTCTAGCATGTCTGTTCTGCTCCACTCCCAAGGGTCTAGCATAACCCTGGGTGAGCTCGCTCCCCTTGCTCCTGGACTTGCAACTAGGAATACATTTTTAAAAATTTCCTCCAGAAGGGCACAATCCCAGCAAAGCCTATCACCAGCTCAAACCTTAGTGCCTGGTGCTATTGGTTTTAAACTGCACGGGGCACATCCCACCCGTAGGGGGTTATGTGGCATTTGTTTATGTCTAAATCGATTGCCCATGTAATTTGGAAAGACAGACTCCGGGCTTCAGGCAGGATGTGCCCTTCCACATTTTAATTGCTCCCACGAATGATTGGATAATTGCATTCCTCTGAAAGATCCATGAGAATATGCTCAAGTGTCCCAGCAAAACAAAAGAGAGTCTCTGTGCTGTTTCTATTCCTGTCTGGCTCTGTTGACAGCGATTGAATGCTCCGGGGAAAAGAAAAGGCTGGTGGGCGCCTGGGCCCGCAGGAATGTTAGAAAAGTTGGGTTCCCTCCGGGAGAGGTGTGGTGAGCTGTTCTCATTAGGAGAATGTGCCGCTGCCACGCACCCCTCATCATTCTCAAACAGCTGGGCCTCCCGCCCTCCTCCAGGCGCGACCTGTTGAAGGCACAAGAAGATGTGGGGCTCACATGGGGGCTGGCAGCTGCCACCGTCCCTGAGAGGCTGCCCCCGGGAGCTGGGTGGGGAGATGGGTCTAAGCACACGCTTCCTTGCCAGCCTTGTTACAAACCTGCCTGTGAGAGGGCTTTCTACACTGCTCGGCTGGTTTTAAATGGAGACTTTCTAAAGGTTTAGCTGAGCTTGTGAAGTCAGATGTGACTCATCCCCTGCCTGTCCTGGTGACCCACTGGTCTGAACAAGTAGATGCTTCTGTGGGGAAAGAAAAAGAAAGAAAAAGAAAAAAGAAGATGTGCCCTCCCTATTTACTTTTCTGGTAGTTTCTATGCTTAATTGTCAAAATTACAGGGGAGAAGAGCCAAAGCAGCATTTTATTGTGTGCGCATGGATTTCGGCTGAGCTCAGGAGTTGGCGTTTCCGTTTCTGATGGAGAAGAGATTTCTTCTTGTGTCCAGGAGTCACAGGTGGTCCGGGTATGGATGGGGCCAGGGTCGGTGGATCAGGCCGCAGGGCGCATGCTAAGGAGAGCTCGGCACTGTGGGCTCTAGAGTGGTGCAGGCAGGGCTGGGCTCTGAGCTCACCGGAGCACAGTGCCTGAGAGGCACCAGGTGCTGCCCAGTAGGTGTCACGTCTTGAGTGAGGTCACCAGGGTCTCAGGGCTGTAGTGAAGTCGGGTAATGGGACCAAAGTAGAAGTTTTGAGGACCAAAGCAGTGGTTCTATGAGTGGTTTGATAATGCAGAATCAAGTGTCAGCAAGCTCAGCTTTCACAAGCTGGTGCTTACCTCAGTGAAGAGTCTTCCAAGGGTTCATCGCTGCTGCAGTGGTCTGGGATGTGCACTACCTTTCATTCTGATGCACTGAGTCTGCCCCTCCCGGTGCACTTCTGTTGTAAAGGGTTTAGAGTTTGGGCTTGGGGGTGGACAGGATGACTGGCCCCAAGTCCTCGTTCCCTCCTTGGACTGGTCTCATCGTCACTGGACAGAAGTGATCGAGGGCTCAGTTCACGAGGACGTAAGGACACCAAGAGACTCTGCCTCTCCTGCTCTCCTGACCTCTCAGGTGGCCCACTGGTTGCATGGAACAGACTGAACTGAGCCCAGCTGACCTGCCCCTGAAGAAGGGCCCACCAGGCCCCTGTGGGTGCAAAACATAAAGATTATAGACCAATGAAGTTCGCACACCCCATGCTGACACCAGTGGCGGGAGGGCAGAGGGTGGCCCCCACTGAAGCAGGAAGTGCTGCACGGGCCAAGGATGGTGCCTCTAACCCATGGAGGGGTGACATGACCCGGTCATTTGATCTCCCTCTTTGAAGGTGGGGTTTTAAAGGCAAACTGACAGCATCATTTGGGTGATTGACGCAGCTATTGAAAACCGGTTTAAGCAGATTTGCTCAGTCCTGGACAAGATGGGTGGACCTCACCGCTCCTTGGCACCCAGCCATTAGTCTGTACTTACAGCCACTTCTTGAGTGGGAAGCATGGGAGACAGGCCGCGCTGCCTGAATTGTGAGGCCTTTTGTCAGAGGAACATTCTCAATAGCAGTCAGCAAACAAAAGGCATTTTCCTGAATTATGGGAGGCAAAGTCCATTAAACACAAAACTGTGGTGCAAAACTGGCTTTCACTGGTAGCCCCTGTGATTACAAATCTCACAAATTTGCCTACAAGAGAGTTAGATGGTAAATCCCGAAATTTCTGGCTCCCTCCTATTAGTTTTTGTCAATCACTGCTGCTTGGAATTCAGACGATCTCCTTATGCTACCTGGTAGCACATCACCCACTGCCTGATAATGCCACCACGCTGTTGTGTCCACTTCTGAGCAAAACAGGTGCTCCACAAACGACATAGGATTTTGCCCTTGTAAAGCTTTATTCTAATGTTGGAGAACCCACATGCACATGATTTTAATCTGTATCTGATCCCAGGGGTCACTCTGTTGTACTCATGAAACTAGACAAATCTGAGTTCAGATTCTGAGTCTGCCACTTAAAAACTTGTGACCTTAGGCAAAGTATAAAACGTCTCAGAGATCTGCATTAATTGGGCCGTTTTTACTTGTTCTTCCAAATAAGAATCATAGACTGGGAGGATTTTACAGAAAGAGGAAAACCCTACTTGGCCGCACTCACCCATCCATGGTTTCATTCATTCTCTACTTTCTTCCATCTGTTCCTTCCATCCACTCATCATCCCTGTCATCCTTCATCCGTCTCTGCATCCACGCTCTGTATGCTTATCCTTTCCCAGGAACTAGATGAGGTACAGGATAGAAGGAAATGAATAACATTGAGCCCTTAAGAAGTGTCCTGTATAAACTATATATCATTGTTGAAGAAACCTGCAATTCCTCAGGTATGTAAAATTTCAGGGAGGAATGGAAGGGCCAGCAGCGGCTGCTGAGAGAGGGGTCCATGAGCTCTGGGGGTGCAGGGGCTGGGTGGCGCCGTGGGGCTCGCATGGAGCTGTTGTAGGTGGGCAGAGAGATTCCAAATCCTGGGTTGCCATGGCAGCAGGAAGCCCAGCTCCCGCCGCCCGTTTGTGCAGGGGCTCTCCTGGAGGTGGGTTGGATATTTACGGGTGTCGAGGGCACCCTCTTGCTGAGTGGGGTCTGGTAAAGCTGTAGAAGCTATGGACCTTAGATCGCAGCCCCCCCTTTTTTAGCTATTATTTTTTATTTTAACAGCTTTATTGAGACATTATTTGCAAACCATAAAACCATAAAATTCACCTATTTAAAGTGTACAGTTCAGTGGTTTTTAGTATATTTACAGAGTTGTGTGACCATCACCACCACAATCTAATTTTAGAACATTTTCATCACCCCAGAAAGGAACCCTGTACCCACTGGCAGCCATTTCTACCCCTGCAGCTCCCCCACTACCTCCCCAGCCCCAGGTAACTACTAACCTACTTTATGTCTCTGTAGATTTGCCCCTTCTGAACATTTTATATAAATGGACTCATGTGATAGGTTGTCTTTTGTGACTAGCTTCTCTCACTTAGTATAACGTTTTTAAGGTTCATCCATGTTATAGCATGTACCAGAAGTTACTTCCTTTTTAAGGCTGAATAATATTCCATTATATGAATATATCACCTTTTATTTATCTATTCATCAGTTGATTGACATCTGAATTCTTTCTACCTTTTGGTTATTATGAATAATGCTGCTATGAACCTTCATTTACAAGTTTTTGTGTGAAGATATGTTTTTAATTCTCTTGGGTATATATTTTGGAGTGGAATTGCTAGATCATATGGTAACTCTATGTTTAATGGTTTGAGGAACCACCAAACTGTTTTCCAAAGAGGCCACACAATTTTAAATTCCCTCCAGTAGCGGGAATGAGGGTTCTAATTACTCCACATCTTCACCAACATTTGCTATTTTTTTATTATTATAGCCATTCTAGAGTGTGTGAAGTACTATCTCACTGTGGTTTATTTATTTATTTATTTATTTTTATTTCAGCATACTATGGGGGTACAAATGTTTAGGTTATGTATATCGCCCTTGCCCCCCCCTCCTCCCCCAAATCAGAGCTTCAAGCGTGTCCATCCCCTAGATGGTGCTCATCACACTCATTGTGTATGTATACACCCATCCCCTCTCCTCCCCACATCTGCCCAACACCCGATTAATGTTATTCCTAAATGCGCTCTTAGGTGATGATCAGTGAAACCAATTTGATGGTGAGTACATGTGGTGCTTATTTTTCCATTCTTGGATACTTCACTTAGTAGAATGGGTTCCAGCTCTATCCAGGAAAATACAAGAGGTGCTATATCACCATTATTTCTTATAGCTGAGTAGTACTCCATGGTACACATATACCACATTTTATTAATCCACTCATGTATTGATGGGGACTTGGGTTGTTACCACATCTTTGCAATTGTGAATTGTGCTGCTATAAACATTCAAGTGCAGATGTCTTTTTTATAGAATGTCTTTTGTTCTTTTGGGTAGATGCCCAATAATGGGATTGCTGGATCAAATGGTAGGTCTACTTGTATCTGTTTAAGGTATGCCCATATTGCTTTCCACAGAGGTT
>CM052445.1:62615111-62659109 GCA_028533085.1 Varecia variegata | reverse complement strand
TGATTTGTGTGTATTGATTTTGTATCCTGAGACTTTACTGAATTCATTTATCAATTCCAGGAGTCTCTTGGTTGAATCCTTGGGGTTTTCTAGATATAATATCATATCATCAGCAAAGAGTGAGAGTTTGATCTCTTCTGTCCCAATCTGGACACCCTTGATTCTGCTCTCTTGCCTGATTGCTCTCGCAAGGACTTCCGGCACTATGTTGAATAGCAGTGGGGACAGTGGGCAACTTTGTCTGGTTCCAGTTCTAAGTGAGAATGCTTTCAATTTTTCTCCATTCAGTATGATGTTGGCTGTGGGTTTGTCATATATGGCTTGTATCATTTTTAGATAGGCCCCGTCTATGCCTATTTTGTTAAGCGTTTTTATGATAAAAAGGGTGTTGAATTTTGTCAAATGCTTTTTCTGTGTCTACTGAGAGGATCATATGGTTTTGTCAGGACTCTGAGGCTGCCAGCATGGGCTGTGAGCCCCAGAAGGCCATTCCCAACTCCCCCCGGTCCAGCCTTGGGCCCCAGGGGCTGCCCTGAGCCAGACCTGGGCTGAGCGTGGTGCTCCTTCATTTCATGCTCCACTCTGCTAGAGGGACTCCAAAGCAGTGCGCTTTGTGTCCCTGGGTTTTACAAACTCTTTCCTGGAATAGTTCTTGCAGTTTTCACTTACGCTTTCTTTTTCCTGAGACCCAGCTGCATGCCCACAGGCCTGGGCCAGTGGTGTGGGGTGCCAGCTCCCTGCAGAGTGTTTGTTACTAGTTCAGTTTGCATTTGGCTGTTAATGCCCTTAGAAAATGAGGTCTCCCAGGAGTCACAGCCGCTCTGGAGAGGTATGCTGTTTCAGTCCATCCGCCGTGGGCAGGGCATGCCCAGACACGCCTGAACCCCAAGGCTTGCTTAGGTTAACTTGCTTTATTTTATTTATTGATTTTTAATTTTGTTGTAGAGATGGGGTCTTGCTATGTTGCACAGCCTGGCCTCAAGTGATCCTCCCACTTCGGTTTCCCAAACTGCTGGGATTACAGCTGAGTACCACTGCCACCGGCCTTTAAATTGCTTTAGACTGGCAGTTTGATTTGGCAGGTAACAGGTGCTCTTGTCAACTTTTGTGGGGAAAATTAGAATTTTTGTCTTACCAATTGCATGACAGAAGGCTTCCCATCAGATACTTTACCCATTTTGTATGTTCTTTAAAATTAGCATCACAAAGTTTAGTAAAATAATAACTTAATGACTCAATCTCACTGACACTGAATTTCCGGGCCCCTGATTATGTTTGGGTTGAACTGTATCTCCTGAAAAGATATGTTCAAGTCCTGAATCTCATACCTGTGAATGGGACTTCATTTGGAAATAGGACCATTGCAGATGTCATTAGATAGGATGAGGTCACACTGGAGTAGGGTGGGCTCTAATCCAGTACAACTGCTTATAGAGAAAACACCGTGTGAAGACAGACACACAGGGGACACCACGTGAAGCTGGTGACACAGACTGCAGAGATGTTTCAACAAGCCAGGGGGCACAGGGGTCCCTGGCCATCAGGAGAACCTGGAAAAGGCAAGGAAGTTTCTACCCAGAGTCTCAGAGCATGGCCCTACTGACACCTTGGTTTTAGAATTCTAGGCTCCAGATCCATGAGAGAACAAATTTCTGTAGTTTTAAGCCACCTGATCTGTGTTACTTTGTTACTGCAGCCCTAGGACACTGATGCCGCCTTTACTGATTACACTCCCCCTGACTAACAGAGTCTGTCGCCATTGGACATAGAAGGACGCTGGCCTCAGAGAGGTCAGCAGGCTACTCAGTGTCACACAGCTTGTGTCCCTGCGCAAGGCACCTGGCCTATTTGCTACAGTTCTGGCCGTGTTGTTTTGTTTTGTTTTATGATTGTCGAAACCATTCCATAGGTTTGTGAAATATGTGATGGAAATGAAGACAAAATGATTAAACAAAGCGTTGAGGTATAGTTTACAGACATTAAGTGTTAAAATGAGTTTGGGTAAGTGCGTACATCCATAGAACCCAAATCGTATACAAATAGGGAACTTTTCCGTCACCCAGAGAGTTCCCCATTCTCTGTCAGTGCCAAACCCACACCCAGGCCACCACTGCTCTGATTTCTGTCACTACCAGTCAGCTTTGCCTGTCCCTGAACTTCACAGAGGAGGAGGCTTCTCATCCGTTCTGCATGTGTCTCAGACCCACCCAGGTTGTCAAGTATTTAAGGAGATTGTTCATTTTACTGCTGAGTAGTACTTCACAATATGAATACTCTGCCTCTGCAATTCGTCCATTCGCCTAGTGATGGACATTTAGGTTGTTTCCAGTTTGGGGCTATTACGATTAAAACTGCTATAAATAATCACGTAGCCTTGTGGATATTGTTTCATTTATCTTAGGTAAATACGTAGGAGTGGAATTGTTGGGTCACGCAGTAAAAGTATGCTGAACTTCATAAAGCAACTGAGAAGCTCTTTACAAAACAATCTGTGAAGCCTCCTGGAGATGGAGGCCTGCCTGGTGCTGTGCTGTGACGGTCCCTCTCCCTGCCATCGCCCAGGCACGGTGTAATCTTGGGGACAAAGTTACACACACGATTGCACTTGGCTTGATACCTTGCTGAACTACATCCACACACACAACAGGTCCACTCCGGCAGCGGTTTTCACTGTTGTGTTTTGTAGATGTCTCCAGACTTTCCTATTAGAGTCATTGAAGGGACAAAGGGAAAACTTCATTTACAAATACAGTTTTATGTAAATATAGGATGCATATTTAAATACAGAACTGTTTTGCTGAAATAGAGAATTTACGTTAAATTCTTAAATATAGAAATTGCTTAAATATAGAATTTGCACTTAACTGTAGAATTGTTGTACTTAAATATAGAATTTGTTTCACTTAAATATAGAATTTACTTAAATATAGAATTGATTTCCTTGATCTCAGAAAGTCAGCTCCTTCCTGTGTAATTTGCATGCCACAGGAGCTGCAGTTACAAAATAACATGGATTCAGGGAGCTTCTTGGAGTTTCAGTTCATTAA
Organism: Varecia variegata; assembly: GCA_028533085.1. NCBI lineage: Eukaryota > Metazoa > Chordata > Mammalia > Primates > Lemuridae > Varecia > Varecia variegata. Next base: position 62,656,062 of record CM052445.1, on the reverse strand, counting down.
GAACATTTGCACAAGGATGCTGCATTTTGCACAAGGAGGAAGAGCAGGCCCATCTGGGAGGAGCTGCCACAGCTGCTGGGGCAGAGGAGGAGGAGGATGGGGGAGGGTGGGAGGAAGGAGAGGGGACGGCTGGGGAGAGCCGGATGGACAGGGGCAGGTAAAAGGAGGTGAAGTCCATATGAGACGCACCTAGAAGGTGACTCGCAGACTGGATCAACCACTCAGGAGGAAGTGCCCTTTCTGGGATAGGATTCTGCTAACATTCCTTCAAATACAACCTCAAAACACCACTTAGGACATGCGACAGAAGCCAGGCCAATGGGCCCACCTGCAAGCTCTCTTGCAGACAGTGAGCCAGAATAACTCTTAATTCCACGGGGGATTCATATGGGGGGCCGGAGCAAAGACTGAAGCAAGGTGACCTTGGAAACTGAGCTTCCTATCAGTCACCCCTGCCCCCGGCCACCTGGTGCCAGCCTCCCATGGCCAGCCCCCTTCCAGGAAGCGCACAGCACTCACTAATGTGCCATTACGGCCTCCTCATGTTCACTGCATGAAATGTTACTTTTGAAATATGTATTCACCTGAGTCAAAAAACACACATCACCCAGAAAGGTGTGGGGAGACTCCCCGACCTCGCCCCTCCACCCATCGAATCCCCAACTCCTTCATTGCCCCTTCTCAGACTTCACGGATTTCTTGCATGTCCCTCCGTAACTCCTTTATCCATGGATAAGCAAATACTATATATATATTAACGTTATTTTCCATCCCTTGCTGTTTTGCAATGGAAAGGTATACTCCAACCAGAAAATGTCTAACTCATTACGATTTATTCAGAGCTTACTGGACAGAGTCCTCTGCCTTGGGCTTTTTCATCTAAGACAGGTCTTTCCCACACTCTTTGAAGAGCTCCCAGTCCTGGGCTGGGCATCCAAGGCTCTGTGCAGTGTGACTCCAGAGGACATCTCAGATCAGCTGTGCTCAGTTTTCTGCTCTCGAAACACACTCTGGTAGCTGTCGGTTCTTCCAGACACAGGTCCTCCATCCCATTTTCTACCTGGACTCAAGACACCCTCCTTGTCTGAGGCGCCCTCTCCCTTCCCGCCTCACCCCGCCAAGTCCTTTGAGCACTGGCGGGAATCTTGGCTCTGGTAAAGTCCTCGCTCCTGCCTCTGAGCCAGGCTCACACTGTTCACCAGGACGATGATCCTGGAGTTGAACGAGGCTTGTTTCCATTCCTTGTTGCCCATGCTTGCTGCACTCAAGCAGATTTCACATTTCCGGACAGACCCATCCGGGTCTTACACGCCTTGGTTTCCTTTGCCGGAAAACCAGACTAGTATCTGGAACAGAAGTTAAGATATAGTGATTTATTTGATGATTACATCATACCATTAAATGAACTAAAAATCCTTTAAAATACTCACCCCCACTCCCTGCTAGCAGGCTGCTACTCTGGAGGTGTAATGAGGGACTTTTCAAGGCACTTTGGACCCAAAATAATTCCCCTCCCACATGCCGTTGTGCCATGGCTCAGCCTGAATAGACGGCAAACCCGGAGAACGTCCCACGAAGACACTGTCGGACACACGTTAGTAAATTCAGATATTAACTTTCCAGTAACAGATACTCACTTTCCGGCACCCACGGTTTAGGGCGAAGTGATGACTTAAATATGGGTGCCTGGGGGAGTTTTCAAGGGAGGAGTTAAGGCAAATGTGAGAGACCAGGGAGATAAAAAGGGTATAAATAAAATGTATTGGGTTGAAAGGATCATTGTTTGGTTTAAATTGGAATAAAATAGGTTTGTGGAATTGCTGTCATTTGCAGGGACTTGAAGGATGAGTATTTTAAGTCAATGGAAGGGACGAAATTTTAATGCAGATGCAGTCACTAGCAAAACCTGAGAATGGAGAAAACACCCCAGGCAGGGAGAAGAGTGGCCAGCCCTGTCCTCCCGGGGAGGGAGTCGCTGAGAGCCACACTGGGTTGTGTTAACCTGGTGGTTCGCTGGACACTCTGTCTGTCTCTTAGGGGACAAGATGGCCAATTCCCCCAAGCAGTGAGCAGGACAGGAGACCATGCTGGCTTGGCTCATGATGGTCACCGGGTCGGGGACTGGCAGGGGGACAGAGAGTTCTGCCCTGAACACTTGACGATGTGTGTGTGGTGTGGGGACTCGGTGTCGGTCTACAGCGAGGGCTGGCTTCCATTTGCAGCTTTGCTAATGGCTGATTCTGGATCTCCAAACCCCAGCATCTGCCTGACACCAGCTGCTCTGGAGATAAACTGTCAACACAGCACAGCAAACCCTTGCGATTAACTGTTTCCCTGTAACATGGCTTGTTGTCCCTGGGGCCAACCACATGCCCTGGGGGACTGTAGCATCATGACAGCCTGCAGAAGGCCTTGGCCTTGGAGTGAGGGAGAGTTGGGTGTGAGCCCCAGCTCTGTGACCACAGCCTTTGTGAGCGTGGGGTAGTCTCTCCACCTCTCTCTGCCTCTGCAGATTCCTCTGTGAAACGGGCATTATAATACTGTCATGGAGTTTATGACGTGACACAAACTGCTGGGCCCAGTCCCCGGAATATACTGTGTGCTCTGCAGATGCCACCTTACATCTGTAGACAGCAGCTCTTATCACCAATACTTCTCTGTACTATTTCACTATCTCAAGGGAAGGAACAGGGACAAACCAGCGTTTAGCTACAAAGTGTTCTATCTTCAGAGAGGTTTCGTAGCACAGGGTATGTCCACTCAAGGTCTGGAATCTACCAGCTGTGATCTAGAGAAACTTGTTTAACCTGTTATTTTTTAAAAACCTATTAATGTAAATTTGTGAATAGGTAACATATTCATATAGTTTAAAATATAATACATGAAAAGGAAAGCATCAAGAAACCGCTCTCCTGTTCCATTTACCCACCTCTTCCTTGTGTGCCCTCCCCACCACTCCTCAAAAGCACTGTCATTGTTTACCACCTTCCATTATATATTAATGCATATAAAATAAAATAATGCATTTTTATTCTTCCCTCTTGATTTTTTTAGAGAGAATGTATAATATGCACACTTCTGCACATTGCTTTATTATTAATTCAATCTGCTTGGAGGTCTTTAAACACCACTACGCAGAGAATAGGCTCCATTCTTCCTAGAGCCGCACACATTCCATAGTATGCATGTGTGGCACTCTATTTCCCTAGTCCCCTGTGTATGGACTCTTGGGTTGTTTTTCTAACATTTTACTGTTACCAAAAATCCTGCCATAAATAACCCTGCCCAAGTACATCTGTAGGGTAACTTCCCAGAAATTGCTGGGTCAAAGAGCATCAGAATTTTATATTTTGATAGATGTTGGAAATTTTCCCTCTAAAAGAGTATCAATTTATATTCCCACCAGCAATACTCGAAGATGACTGTTCCTCCTCAGCCTCGGCAGCAGAGTGTACTATTAAACCTACAGAAATGTTTATGGGTCAAAAATACCTTCTTTTGTGTCACTTATTAGGAGTGAAGTTGAGCGTCTTTTAATATATTAAAGGATCCCTTGATTTTTCTTTTTCTGGAAAATATTGTTCATGTCATTTGCATAATTTATATTGGGTTGTTAGTGTTTTTTAAAAGTCATCTTGAAAATATCTGTGATAAAAATCTCACGTATTAATATTTTTATTTAACTTTGTCCTTGATTTTGCTTTTAGTATTTTTCAATTGTTTTATTTAATATTTCATTTTGGTATGTAGAATTCTTCATGTAAATTCAAGATTTTCATTTTTTATTTTTTTATGGCTTCTGTATATTGACTCATTATTAATAGTTTGCAAATTCTCCTCTACCACAAGATTATGGAGGAAATTCTCCCTGTTTTCATTGGCAACGATTATGGTTTCATTAGATACATTTAAGTCCACAATCAGTGGCTTGCACTGGTTTGGAATCGGCCATGGTAGAGTACTTTCACTGTGAACTTGGGAAATGCTCCATTATTAGGGCTTTTTTTTTTTTTTTTTTTTTGAGAGCCAGTTGTGAAGCATTTGCGAGCACACCTGCCTTGAATCTGCTTGAATTTTTAACCAAATATGTTACTTAACCACTTTGGTGTTAGTTGCCTTATCTGGAACATTGAAGGGAAAGCCCCCACTCCCTGGCAGTGCTTCACAGTGACTGCTGCCACCACGGACCACCAGTGACCCTGTGAGGACCCCTTTCACCTGCTCTCACAGGTGTGGGATTGGCCAGGTAGTCGGCGGTGGGGCTGGGCTCTCTCCTGGATCTGCCAGGCGCCGAGGCGCACCATGTGTCTAGATTCCTCCCCCAATAACAGTGTCTCGATAAGGGGCTACTGGACCTGTACCTCTCACCTTGAGAAAGGTGTGATTTTAATGGTGCAGGAAAGGTTGACCCTAGTGTATGATGAATTGTTTGGTTTTTTCCAAGTTCTACTCATCTAGATTTTCTTTAATGTTCGGGGAACCACATGGTCGGCCAGGTGGGACGAGATCACAAGTGTTGAAAATTCCCTTCCTGTTCTCCGAGGGGAGACGACACGGCAGGACAGCTCACTATGGACTGACGGGGGGCTTTTTGTGGCTGTTTTTCTTCATGTTTCATTTAAGAAAGATTCTTCAATAAACATATGTTGTGGGTGGAGGCAGGCAATACTAGCATGATTTTCCTGGAGTCCCCAAATTTCCTAGCAATGGCCCTAGGTGGAGTTGTCCCTTTCAGCACAATATGTTTTAAAATTTAGATAATTCTCATAAAAATCACCATTTACTCGTATTCATACAAAACAAGCATTTTTCCTCTTTACATTTTTTTCCTTTCCTTTATTTTTCCCTTTTCCTGCCCCACTCTTCTGCTCCCAGCACCCCTAAACGAAAAACACCTTAGAATTCTTCCCTTGAAGAACTGCCTAGGGAATGATGGAGACTGTGCTGGGGTGACGGAAGGTCAACGGGAATAGCCCAAGATAACGTGAAATTAACTCTCGGGATGTTTGGAAATTGAACCTCTTGGGGTGTTGAAAGCTCAGCTGGAAAGAGTGTCGTGTCTGTGAAGGCTCCAATCACATATGTACTCTCACCCCACGTGACACATTTCTTTGCTGTTGCCCTGTGCTCGGAACTTCTTGAGGAGGGGGCCAATCTTACGTTTTTTCTAATTTACTTTGACTACAGCTTGGTGCACATGGAATACTCTAAACAAATGTTTGCTCATTGAGCAAGTGCATGAATGTACCACACACACACACACAGACACACACACAGACACACACACACACACACACACACAGACTTCGATAGACAGGGCAGAAGTAGAGGAATAGGATGCAAAGAAATTAATTCACTGTGTATCCATCTTTCTTCATCTAGAACATTTAGGTAATCCTGGTAAATTTATGTTCTGTTGTCCTTGTGTTTTCTTCCTTGTCTACCAACGGCCTTAGCAAGAAGCACTCCCCATGGATAATGCTAGTATTGGTTTCCTACTCCGGCTGTAACACATTACCACAAACTTCGTGGCTTAAAACCACACAGATGTATTATCTTATACTTTTGTAAGGTAGAAGTCTGACAAGGGTCTCACTGGGCTAAAACCAGGCAGGGCCCAGGCTGTGTTCCTCCTGGAGGCTCCAGAAGGGAATCGTGTCTTTGCCTTCTCAGCCTCCAGGAGGCGCCCACGTTCCGTGGTTGGCCACAGGCCTGTGTGTGCCTGACCCGGGCGCTCTCCAGCTAATCCCAGGAAGATATTATCTTCAGCTGGGACAATATCGAATCATGGCAGAAAAAACGAACACCCACAACACACAATGAAATGGAAGTTTTCCATTACAAAAAAATCACCAATATTTTCTCCTATTTCTTCAGTGTCTGTTCCTTCTAACACACCACAAAATAAAAAACTGAATAGAGAACAAATGTGAAATTCCAAAACTCAACTTTACTTACCACAAGTATATATGCAAGTTATATGCTAGCAAGTATGTCTATGTATTTTGTGCTAGTACAAATTACATAAAAAGTCACATAAAGGAAAAAATATTTCAATTCTTCATGGTATTCTATAAAGGAATGTGAAACTTGTTGGAATTCCAGGTACTCTGTCATCTGCACAAATTTGAAAATTTTGATCACATCCAGTTGGTTCTCTTATATTGCATCTCTTATATTGCATCGAAGACTGATGGGTGGTCTGCAGCTAGCATCGCCCAACTAGGAAATATTTCCCTTCCGTATGTGGCAGCCCAATTTGCCCTTAGTGGAGTCAGGGTTTTAGAATGCCTTCCTTCTGCAGCCTTGGCCCTTCCTGCACCTTGTGGGTTCTGGTCCTGCCCCGCAGAACACAGAACGTACCACTCCTTGCTGTCCCCCACGGTCTCCTACCAGTGCTGCAGACAGGTCCAGCGTCTTCCCTTGACTGTTCCTCTTCAGGCCAAATCGAGGCCAGGGCAGAGTACAGGAACTACAACAGTCCAGGTGTGGCCTGGCTGTGCCTCAACTTACTTGTTAACAGAGGAGGAGTACCGCCTGCCTGCCTCATGCACCAGGATTGAACGGGGTGACAGCCATGAAAATATGCTGTCCTTGTCAAAAGAGAATTGCCTGAACTGTCCCAGGGTCTTTAGTTTTTCCTAACAGCACTCATCACTTAACTCATTATGCTGGAAGTGGGCCAGCCAGTCCAGAATTCAGTGAGATTATTCTCTCTCCCAACCTGGACATTGCACTTGGGATGCCATCTATCTAGAGTTTTCTTTAAAAATGGCAGGGACATTATAAAGTTGAAATCACCTCTTTACACAGCAGGTAGAATGTGTTACTCTAAGGGGTGAACCTGCTCAAACCATCAAGCAATTCACACACCATGGCCAAACGCTTAGGATAAAACAAACACTTCCGTAGGAAGATGAAATTGCTAGAAGACATAGTACTGCTCTCGCGAATTTATGAAAGAGTTGAGAGATCAAACAAAGCACATAAAACAACCAGAGAGCAATATAAGGCGGCACCTAAAGAGGATAAATCATCCAAGGAAAGGTAGAAAGTCCAGCAGGGCCTCAGAGACGGGAGAACATCAGGAAAAGCTACCTGCAGAGGAGGAGCCCAGCCCAGGCCTGGAAGGTCTGAGTTGAGCTGGAGAGAAGGGGCCGAGCTGTGGGGAGAAATGAGAGTGGCAGATGGAGGGACCGTGAATGGGAACAAGCAATCCAAGGAGAGTTCATATAATCTTCATATCAGCAACGATTACAGGAAGTTCAACTTGTTTGGGAGACAGACTAACATTTAGGAAGGAAACCTGCCTTTTCCCCAAACATCTCTAGAAGATGCTCTCAGAGACTGACCATGCATTGCTCCTGTGGTCATTCATTTACCCAGTGCAATTCCTCCCCCTCCCGAGTGACAGATGCTGGGATGTGAGTATAAATACGGCTCGGTGCTTCCCAGGAGGGGCTCGTGAACTCTGATTTCATCGCCTTGTGCTCTGGGCTTCATGAGGCTGTGTCTGGAGAGATTTGAGAACATTGATAAGGAACAGTTCACTGTGCCAGGCGAGGGCCCTGAGTAGGATTCTCATGGCAGGTGGCGTTGATGCAGATGAGAAGAGTGTTACCCAGATAGATGACAAGGAAGGGCATTCTGGACAAAGCTGCCTGAGATGTCCACAGAGATGCCAGGAGCACAAGTGTGGACAGTGGTCAAACTGAATCGTGGCCCTGGGCCGGGTCCACAATCAGAGAGTTCATCAGCATCACCTGAGGTACTTTCCCCAAGGGCACCTGGCAGGTCCCCTCCTCTGCGTGCTGTAGGTGGGCGGGTCCCAGGTGTCTGGATTTGGAAAGTGTCCCTTTTTGATTTTGACGTGAGCCCTGGCTAAAAAGTGAGAGATGGGAGGAGGGTCGTGGGTTGGGGGAGGACTGGGTAGAATCAGGTAGAGGTGACCGTGTGTGATGGGAGGCCTCCCACCAACAGCTGCAGGACTGCCAAGGACAACGATCCTCCGGCTCCAGTTGAGCCTTCAGATGACAGCAGCCCTGGCCGACATCTGAATTGCAACCTAGTGAGACACCATGAGCCAGAAATACCTGTGTGAATCCTGCCTTTTTACTTTGTGATGTTTTCACCTGTGGATCCCTGATGACACAGGAGGGACTGCCCCTTCCAGGGCTAGCTAATTCCTAGACAGCATACAACTCACCTTCTGGCACGTTGCACGTGCAAACCAACCAGAGCCACACCTCGGCCGCCTCCTTCAGGGCTCTGGCGCTCTGGGCCACTATCCACCTGCCCTAACAGCCCCTTCCCCCAGAGCTCATTGAAATTACTCACACCAGCAAACCCCAAGTCTGCCTAGACGCCTCACCTCACCTTTTCCACATAAACCACAAGAAAGGCAGGAGCCATGTTGTTCTGTGCCGCTAAGCTCAGTGCTGCAGGCAGGGGTGAGCCCTCTGGCCTTACTCTTTCTCCTGTGGGGACAAACAGCTGACTCAGCCCTGCCCACAGAGCCGGGGGAGAACCGCCCCCCTAAACATGCCAAGAAGCCTGTTTAGTCAACCCCACACCCTCTCTTCCTGAGCACAGGAAACATAGTTACGTGCCTCCTGCCCTGCACCCTCTGCCTCATCTGACCTGGGTGTCCCTGTGGGCCCCCCAAGATGTGGTATGCCCCTTGCTCTTGGGAACTATGAGTAACAAAGTCTCTTTCAATGGCAGTTGTCTCCTGACCTACTGGCTTCACCATACCTGGATAATAACAAAACTCACATTTTAAAACACACCCAGCTAAGCTGCTGTCAAATCCCTGACCCACAGAATCTGTGAGATGGTATCTGCTGTCTGAAGCCAGGAAGTTTCGTGGTTGTCTATCATGCAGCAGTAGATAACTAACACCACCAACGAAGGCCTGAAGACCTGGAAATCAGGGAGACACGGTAGCTTTTAGGAAAGGAGAGCAATGTGCTTGGTGTGTGTGGCCAAGGGGGTGGTAAGGAGGGACGGAATCTGAGCAGGGCGGGGCCCAGAGAGCACAGCATGGGACCCTCCGTCCTGCGGGAGGATCATCCTGGCTGGTGGCATCCTCTTATTTTGTGAGTACGATCATCCCAGACCCTGTGGTCTTAGATTCTAACTTTGAAAACAGAGGGCTTGGCTTATTTTCTTTGCTTTTTTCCCAAAGCATTTGGTTTCATCAGTGCCTTTCAGGGCAATGCATATTTTCCAATGAGGGCCATCCTAAAAGAAAATCCAGCATCAACAAGTGTCCCTGTCTCACCTCAATTCCCCACCTGTTTGAAGAGTCTGAAACACCTTGTGGCCTTTGTCCTTCCCAGTGGCTCTGGCCTCGTTTGGTTACATCGGAAGCCCCGACCTGAGGACTGGAGCTGCAGGCTGTGGGCCGGGGAGCGTTCAGTGCGTCTACACAGTTGGAGGTTAGGAAACACCAGCTAGCAGGGGCAGTTGGGAGGGAACTGGGTTTCCTGTGCTCAGGAAGAGAACATGTGGGGTTGACTAAACAGGCTTCTTGGCATGTTTGAGGTGGGTGTTTCTCCCCCTGTGGGCAGGGCTGAGTCAGCTGTTTGTCCCCACAGGGGACAGAGTAAGGCCAGAGGGCTCGCCCCCTGCCTGCAGCACTGAGCTTAGCCACAGGGAACAGGAGCCGCCTGCAGAAGGTGTCACTGCTGGGCAGTAAGTCTTTGTGCGTATGTGTCATGCTCTTCTAAAGGTGTAACTGTTGCATCATTTTAATGATTCTTAAAGTCTGTATTGTGGCACATAAGAAAAACTCTGAACAAACTATTTTTAACAAAGAAGCAGAATAAAGAACCATTGATCACTGCTGTAAGCACTCTTTGAGGAGGCAGGGAGAAATATGCATTTAGGATTAATCATATTTAAAAATGACACAATGTCATTTGCTTGGAATTGGAGCAAGATAGAAATGTGTGAATTAGCTGTCCCAGGGCTTGACGGACTTGTCTCTCAGGCAGAGCCCAAGACCCTGAGGGGACTCAGGAGGCTGAGCCGGTTTCCTCGATACTTCCCCAGGCGTATTTATGGAGCTTCCAAACCGCTCAATGCAACATTGCAGGTTCAGGCATAAGAATAAAATGAAGTTTCCCTGAAATTCACAGAACTGGCTCAATTCTACAAGACTGGAGGAGAACCAGGGGACCCAGCAGAGTCCTGCTGTCCTCTTAGTGAATGAGCCAGCGACCACCTGGAGTCACAGGGAGGGGCTGATGTCCCAGTAACCAGGAGGGCATCTGTGAAGCCTGTGCTTGGGGTCTGGCTCCTGCCACTTCACTTGTCCGGGGCCAGTGCCACCTCCTAGCCCCTCACCCTGTCTGTCCTCCCTGTCTGAGTCCAGAGACAGAAGCAGCCCACAACCAACGCCAGTGAACCCTGTCAGCCCGGAACCTTCCTGAAGTGTCCCTGGGTGCTGCTCTTCCCCTGGGTGGCAGCACACTCCACGGAAAGTGGGAGCACGCCTGTCGCCAAAGCAGTGCCCTTCTGATGACACATCCTGCTCTGCCCTGCAGCTGATGTCCTACGTGAACATTCCACACCTTTGTTAACTCAACACCATCTATGAACAAAAGCTGTCCCTATCAACTTTCAACCTTCTACAGTTGTGCCTATTGGAAGGTGTCAGGGTAAGGCATATTTAATCTCCCCAGATAAGTTAATATTAATTAATACTAATTAATAATATTAAAATTATCAGGGTAGTTAGGAGTCAATCATTAATCATGATTGCAATGCTTATGGTAATCACTGGCTAAGTTACTATTTGATCTATAAAAGAGAAGGAAATGTTAAAATGCGGTGTGATGAAGAAATGCAAGAACTTGAGAGAGCGCGAGAGGGGTGAATGTAAATCAGTGATCAGCTCTTGCCCACGGAGCTTGGCTGGGGAAGTGCCCTGACACGGTGTCCCCGCAGGGTGACGTCCGCCTGCTGGTGCTGGGAGCCTGGCCGCCCGCAGATCAACGCCCTCTGCGAGGGGGGACCACGCCGGTGAGACACGGAGACCACCTCCTAATCTCACGTGTCCACAAGGGCGGCTGCCTCTGCACAGGAGCACTGAAGACAGACTGGGAGGCGCGTCCCGTGGACACTGCGGCTAAAACCGCTTCTCAGCTCCGGCTGGGGGCGAGGAGCGGCGTGAGCAAGGCCGAGCCTGCGTGTTCCTCTGCGGGCGACGGAGAGGAAGCAGGGCGGGAACTCCGCAAGGCGCAGACGTGAAGGAAGGTGTCCCGTCAGCACACCGCGTCTGTGAGGGCTTTGCTGTAAAAACCATTCTTTCTTAAGTTCTGTCATCACAAAAGGTATGTTTACTCCTTGTGCCTCTCTTGATTTATGCAACACATTTTCATATGCATAAGGGCCTGCCCGGTGCACAGCACAAAGCCGGGTGCCCGGAAGGGGTGGGCGAGGCAGACGGGAAGTCGTCCCTCCTCGCCCCAACCCCCTCACCCCACGTGTAGTGGTTCGATCCTCACAGGGGTGGTGAGAGGGGTGTGTGTTCCATTTGGGAACCAAGTGCATGGTCCCTTTCCATGAGAAACTAAGCCCTTCAGGGCATCCTAAGGGCAAGCTTGACAGGAAGACTCGGACACAGCAGGCGGCTGAGCAGCTCTGCACAGAAGGGACCAGGGATCAGGATGCGTTGCCACAGAGTGGGCAGCTCACTGCCAAGGAGGGACACTGAAGGTGATCCCCAAAGGGCATCGAACCACAAGGAATGCCAGTGTTCAGCGTCAGGGCTCTGTGTTGCTGTGATGTGACCTTCTTCCCTGTCTCCTTCAACCTTCAGTTCACGCCAGTGCCTTGGGGGAGAGATCCTTTGAGTTGATCAGATTTGGGATTACAGTTGAGGCTGATGACCTTGAGTTTTGGGTGACCCTGTCTGTTCTGAGCAATGAATATTGAAGGTGAATATTTGAGTTTCCCCTCAAATGTATATCTTGCAATCTTAACCCCCAAGGGGATGGTATTAGTAGGTGGGACCTTTGGGAGGTGGCTGGGTCATGAGAGTGGAGCCTCATGAATGGAATTAGTGACCTTGCAGAAAGGACCCCAGAGAGCTCTGCCCCCTTTCCACCATGTGAGGATACAAGGAGACGTAGGCCTGGAAGAGGGACCTCACCAAAACCCCACCAAGCTGGCTTCCTGATCTCAGAATTCCAGCCTCCAGAATAGTGAGAAATTAATTTCTGTTAATTACAAGCCACCCAACCTGTGGCAATTTGTTAGAGCAGCCCAAGCTGACTAAGACACCTTGGCATATCTTATAGAAATAAGGAGAAGTCAGAGAATTGAGCCTGTTGGGGTCCTGGGAGGCATGTAGGACAGACCCACAAACAATGACACAGGGGGTTAATTAAGACACTGCCACAGGGCAGGGACGTGGTGGGTCATGGACTCTATGGAGAGGAGTGGCTCTAGATGTGCACCTTGGGGGGAAGACAGTACAGCAGCCAACGGATGGGACATTTGGAGAACATTGAAGAACTAGGTATAATAAAAGTTAATACATGAAAGAATGGGAAATTATGGTCAGAAATGGAAGTTTTAATTTGTGATATCAGAAGTTCAACACTCCTGGGTGACCATAGGGCCTAAGTATGGCCATGAAGTAAGGCTAAAAGGGGTAGAGGTGGAGGGGATGAGAAATGAGGAGTCCATGTGACTGAGAGGTGTGGGATGGTGAGTTTGTGACAGCACGAGGTCATCCCGGAGCCCAGCAGTACCTGAGCCGAGACCATGTCTGGTTCCACACAGTGAAGGTCTCTGGCCACCACTTCCATGTTGAGGAATGAGCGGTGGTAGACAGGAACCGACGGTGGGAGCAGAAGGGCGTGACTTCAAGGGCACACGGACTTTCCCCCAGAGACTGGGAGAGTTATATTCCCACAGCTACAGGAGGGAATCTGAAGACTATGAAGACACTGTCCGCACATCCAGTCTGAGACCCCGCAGTGTGAGGGGGTCTTGCTGGGGCGCCGCAGCAGCTGGTCCTTCAGGGAGACAGGGAGGCGTAGGGAACCTGGCTGGGATGACAGGGGAGACTGTGCTCATGGACTAGGAGAGCCCAAGGGAGCTGTGGGAAGGTTTGGGAGATGCCAGAGGGAGCATTTTCTAGAACAGTCTTGAACCAGATACACAGAAGACTGTGACTTGTATTTGGTGTAATATTTGAAGAATGAAGCGTCCAGCCACGGGGGGAATGGGGGGAGCAGGTGCCTCTTACGGAAACTGGAGCATGCCGGCAGCAGAGTCTCGGGTCTTCAGCTCTGCGGGGAACTTGGCGGTCATTTGATTCAATTAATCCCAAACTTTTAAGTCCATTGATTGGAGTGTGTTGACCTACACTAAAACTCGCTCTTTTCAATTGTAAAGATGGATGAGTTTGACAGTGTGTATAACTGTGTAACCACCGCCACAGTGGAGAAAGGGAACTTTCCCACCATCCCCACAGTTTCCCTCGTACACTGTGTCGTCAGTCGCCCCCAGCCCTTGGCACATGGTGGCCACCAATCAGCTTCCTTTCACCTTGAGTTTGTCTTTCCTGGAGTTGCACATAAACGGAACCACACAGTGTTGTCTTTTGTGCAGGCTGCTTTTGCTTAGCCCGCTGCGTTTGAGAGGCAGCATGTGGTCTTTTCCTTTTTCATCGCTGAGTAGCATTCCCCAGTGGGAAGATACATATACCTGCACATGCTTGTCTGTGAGTTCATTTGTTGATGGACATTTGGATTGTTTGCTGTTTTGAGCTGTTATGAATAAATCTGGTATGAACATTTACATATGGGCCTTTGAGTAGAAATACACTTTCATTTCTTTTGGGCAAATACCTAGGAGAGGCATTGCTGGGTCAAATAGTAAATGGAGTTTTCACCTTTAATGAAGTGTCAGAATACTTTCCCGAGTGGTTGTACCATTTTGCATGCCCCCCAACAGCATATGAGAGTTCCAGTTCCCCCACATCCTCATTGGCACCGTGTGGTGAGTCTTTTAAATTTTAAACATTCCAGCAAATGTGTAGTGTCATTTCATGCAGTTTAATATGCATTTCTTGAATGACTGAATTGAGCATATTTTGATATATTTATTTGCCATCATATTTGGTGCCTTCTTAGGGCTGAAGTGAATTTTCAAATCTTTTGCCCATTAAAAAAAATGGCGTCTTCTCCTCCTCCCCTCCTCTTCTTCTTCCTCAACCTCCCTCTTGTTTTTCTTGCATTACAAGGGTCTTCCTATATTCTGGATACAAATTTTTTTTATCAAATATGTAATTTTGCAAATTTTTTCCCAGTCTATAATTTGTCTTTTCATTCCTTTAATAGCATCTTTTGGAGAGTATAATATTTTCATTTTGATAAAGTTAAATATTTATTTTTTTAAAAATTTTCCTTTGCTTTTTGTGTCCTGTCTAAGAAATCTTAGCCTAACTCAACATCAAACAATTTTTTTTTCGTATGTTTTCGCTTGTATCCTTACTGTATTGGTCAGGGTTCTCCAGAGAAACAGAGGCAACAGGAGATCTGTCTCCATCTCTGTCTCTACCATGTCTCTACCTGTATCTGTGTTATAAGGAATGGCTCACGTGGCTGTGGAGGCTGACGCGTCCCCAGATCTGTAGTCAGCAAGCTGCAGTCCCTGCAAAGTCGATGACATACTTCCAGTTTGAGTCCAAAGGCCAGGACCGGGAGACCTAACAGGATCGTTGTAGTCCAAAGGCAGGAAAAAGTCAATGTCACAGTTCAAAGGCAGCCAGGCAGGAGGAATTTCCTCTTACCTGGGCAGTGGCAGCCTTTTTGCTCTACTTGGGCCTTCCGTGGATTGTGTGAGGCCCCCACCGGGGAGGACAACCTGTTGTACTCAGTCTATCAATTTGAATGTTAAACTCATCCAAACCCACCCTTATAGAAACACCCAGGATAACGTTTGACCACATATCTGGGCAACCCATGGCCCGGTCAAATTGACACCTAAAAATAACCATTGCGTCTACTTTTCTGTGAGAAATAAAACCCCTTGAAACCTAGAGAAGTTCTCAAATCATCCAGGAAGTCCAGGAGGTTGGTCACATAACTGGTATCAGAACACAATCTGACCCTTGGTTCCTGCCCTAGTAACATCTACATTCCATTTGTCTTTTATTCTCCTGTGTAGAGTTTTTGACTATAAATAAATCCTGCTGTCAGTCATTGACCTTTCACCTTTGGCTCCTTGCATTTTGCACATTTGTGCATTGTGCCGCTCTGGGGCATTGAAGACGCTCAGCTCTCTTTATTGTGTGTCAATTACCTGATGTCTGCTAAACATGCTCATGTTTTTGTGTTGCTTTTGTATCTACTTTTCAAGTCTACGTCTTCCCATTGGCCAGTGTCACAGTGATACAGGAACATTGCCACGTGGTCCTAGGATTTACTCCTTGACTTCCAGTCTTGCTGATCTCTCTGGAGCACTGTCCTGCCTGGGATTGCCATAGGGATGAGGGTTTCCCAGCTCTTCTCCACCCGCCGGCCTCTCAGTCAGGGCTCTTAACTCTGTGTCCTGGGAGTTTCCTGATTTGCGCCTAAGTCATCTACAGAAGTACTTCTCCAAGAATGATCTGTGGACCTGTGTTGATTCTTGAACTGTCGGCTGTCTGTACAGAAGACCTAAGCGCAGAAATTGAGAGTAAAAGTTTAGAAACGTTTTCAGTAATCTGACATTGTCATGCCATGCAAACATATATACCAAATTAGGTATTGTCGGACTTGTGAGGTAGGTTGAGTGAGGCTTGAGTTGCTTAATAGCCTGGTATTGGTCCATAAAGGCTTGGAAGTTTATAAATATACAAAAGTATTCCTTTGCCACATGTGCTTTGAGAAATACTGACCTATATCTCCTTCAATACTTTATAATACTAATTTCTACTGACGTGGTCATTTATGATTAGCAAAGGAGGAAAGACATTGGATAATAAGTGAATATGTTCATTTCTTATTTATCTACAGATTCAGAGTTTCCTGTTCATGTCCCTGGTTCCTTGAAAGATTCTAGTAGTTTACTCCCAGATAGTCTGATCCCATAGGAGTGGGCCTGAGAATTCGCATTGCTAACAGACCCCCATCAAGGGATTTTGACACAGGAGTTTGGAAGGCTCATCCTTTGAGACAAGGTGACCTGCAAGAAGAAAACGCTAATGGTGGCCTCTCCGTTGTCAGGAAGTAGGAGAATACTTGGGGGCTGGCATGCTGTAGAGCTGTGGGGTCACTGGAGTCTAAATCTGCCCATTCAGAGACTGGTCCTTTTTGGGACCAGAAGATGCTCCAGTTTCCTTCTGGAAGCTGAGATATTCGTAACATTTCTCCCGAAGAGTTGAATCCGTATATAGAAACAAAAAGAGGCTTTATGGTGCTTAATAGTAAATTTTTCTAAGAATAGCATCCATGCTGGCTGTAAGAAGAGCATGCCATGTTCCTCTCTCTGTTATTGGTGACTCTATTAAAATAAGGCAGGGTGCATGCTTAGTCTTATTTCTGTTTTATTTTTGGTCTCATTAGTATCATGACAAGAACCGTGCAGCTCTTTGTAATAATGTCATTTCAAACAGAAAACAGATTTTACACTGTCTGGCTCTTTGCTGTCATGCTTTTCCTAAAGTAAAATTAGTGTCTAGTTAAGTCACTTTCTCAGATTATATTATTTCTAGTGTCAATATTAAATATTCACAGACATCCCTTAATTACTTGGAGTTAAGATGACAAAAAACTCAACCAGACCATTGTTTGGGGAGATTCTGCATTTTCCATGTTCCCATTGGCCCCAGCACACCACATGGGGGCAGTGACCAGAGGCACAGCCGGAGGGGATGCCGAATCCAGGTGACCACCTGCTCACACCACGGGTGTTTATCTGGTACCTGGAATAAATCACTTGGGGTTATTTACTATGGGCAGAGGGTGTGTGTGAAAAAGAAATCCCTTAGAACTTTCTAGAAGAAGGAAGTCTCTTTCCCACAGCATAAGGGCTTTGTCTCTTATTTTTGATAGAGGGAATTATAGGGACCAAGATAAGTATGACCCAGTTCTAAGAAATTTGCTAAACTCCTTAAAGCTTTGAATGCAAGTCCCAGCACCAGACCCCAGGGGCAGAGCAGGAAGGATGCTCAGACATGATACCAAACAGAAGTGGATGCTGGTCACATCAGCCTTTAAACGTTTGGCAGACAAGCGCAGGTGTGAGAATGAACTGCAGCCGGCTCATTTGCAGCATGAATGAGCTCCCGGTGTCAGGGCCTCACAGGGAGCGGAGGGGACCCTGGGAGGGCAAGGCGCAGGTACTGGCTCCCGCACGCTGAGCTGCATCCAGCCCCGGCACAATCACGCCTTGTTCCGAGACTTCCAGGCCCAAGTTGCATCAGCTTTCACAGGACTCTGACTAACATGTTCCCTGCTGCAATGGAAGCTTCTGAGAATGAACATGAGGGAAGTAAATGTCACTATTGTGTGGGGCTGAGTTTTTGTTTACCGTTTCAAACAGACCTGGCTGGCCTCGCTGAGGCCTGACTGACAAAGGATTGTGCAATGCTGAGCGAGAGGTCCCCGGGCGGAAGCCGGGATTCAGCGGTCGCACAAGAGGAATCATTCTGGCTAACTCTGGGAGCCAGATGTCAGCATGCTGCAGCCCTGAATCCAGCACTTTCTCTCAGCCAAAGCCCCGTGTTAGCGTCGGTTTCCAGGGCTGCCATGAGACAGTACCACGGACCGGGCGGCTGAGGCAGCGGAAACTGCTGTCTCACAGTTCTGGGGCCGGACTCTGAGATCAGGGTGTCGGCAGGGTGGGCTTCCCCCTCCCTCTGTGCCTGTGTCCCAGTCTCCTCTTCTTAGAAGGACTCCAGGCATATAGGGGCCCACCCTGATGACCTCATTTTAACTTAATCACCCCTTTAAAGACCCCAGATACAGTATGTAAAGATCCAAATACAGTCACCTTCCGAGGTCCTGGGGGTTGTGCTTCAACACATGAACTTGGAGGGGGCACATTTCAGCTGTAGCATTCCCAAATCATCATTGTCGTCCCACACTCAGCAAGTGCACCCCGAGGGGACATCCACTGGTATCAGGCATCTCACCATTAAATGGCCTAATTATGACAAATATTACAGGAATACATGATCACAGAATGTTAGCATTGTGGGGCCCTCAGAGATGTTTTGTTTCAATCAGCTCTTTTCTTGATGAGAAAATTGAAGTGCAGGGAGGCATGAGGACCTGCCCAAGGTGACAGGCAGGTTAGAGTGGAGCCAGGACGGCCTTGGCCCCTCCCCCATTCAGTGGTTCTGGCAGGGGGTGGACAGCACGGGGACCACCCAGAGAACTTTCACAGTTAACTGATTCCCCCAGAGCAGGGGAGTCAGTAGGTCTGAGCTCTGGGGGCTTCCATGGGGTTCTGCTGCTCAACCAGGATTGCGACCCACTGCTTCTTCTAGAACAGCAGCCACTTTTCTGCCAAAGGCCAGATAGTGAATGTCATTGGCTCAGAGGGCCGTGCAGTCTCCTTGGCAACTACTCAGCTCTGCTGTGCAGTTTTGGATTACAACCAAGTCTTCAGTCAATAACCACCTCTAAAAATACGGATTCTAAACATTCAAAGAGCACAAAAGAGCTTGGGGAGAGCATGGAAGTGCAAGACCAGGCCTCTATGCATGAGACATACTCACATGCACGATAGAGTGGCCAGCAACATGAGTAGTTCAGGATACGTGTCGTAACAGGGGTCCCCACACTTGCCTGCTGTAGAAGCATCTGGCCAATGTGAAATCATCAGAATCTCAGGCCCCACCGACGACCGAGGAGGCTCTCGGGCAGCCGGTCAGCAAGGGAGGAATCTGGGTTTTCATAACTCCCCGTGTGATTCTCATGTCGCCAGGCCACAGATCCACATTAAGGGATCAAGGAGAATTGCAAAATAAGTGCTTTAGAAGCTTCAGGAAGGAAAGGTTCTTATGCATTGTGATGTGACAGTGTCAGAGCAGACTGCATGGTGAGAGTGCTGCTGAGGGTGGTGGTAGGTTGGGGAGAGTTCGTGAGCAGGAGGTGGGTGGGGGCTGTTTCTGGCGGAGGCTCACTGCCCAAGGCAGGAGTGTGTGGCCAGAGAAGGGGAGCTGGGCCGGAGGCTGGAGAGTCACGTGTGTGCGATGCCAGTGCAGGCCAGTGATTGTCATTGGATGAAACAGGGAAAAGCAGAACTAAAAGAGGGCTGCCGAAATAGCCAAAAAAATTGAAAAACAAGAAAATTTGAAGCACTCATATACTCTAATTTCAAGATTTACTGTAGAGCGACAGTAATCAAGACAGTCTGGCTTTGGAGAAGAATGGACACTTCGATCAATGGGACAGAGTGGAGAGTTAGGAGACTCACTCAAATGCGATCAATTGATTTTTGACAAAGGTGCAAAAACAAATCAATGGAGAATTTATAATCTTTTCAAAAAAATGATGCTAGAATAATCAAAACTCTATGCAAAGATATAAAAATAAATGCAAACTGTATCATAGAGGTAAGCATAACATGTAAAATTATGAATTTTTTAGGTATATGAGGAAGGGGTATATGGGAAATTCTATACCTTCCACTCAATTTTGCTGTGAACTTAAAACCTCTCTAAAAATAAATGGGCAAAAGACTTGAATGACACTTCATCAAAGAAGATATACTGATGGTAAAATGCACGTGAAAAGATGCTCAGCATTACAAGGAATTAGGGAAATGCCAATTCCGTTACAAGGTGATGTCGCTATAAGTGGGTAAGGTTAAAAATCGGAAATACCACGTCCTGGTGAGTGTGTAGAACTGAAACTTGTACATCGCAGGCGGCAATGCAGAGTGGTGCAGCCACTTTCAAAAAGTTTGACAGTTTCTTAGAAAGTTAAACATTCATTTACCAAGTCAGTAATCCCACCTAGGAATATACCCAAGTTAAAAAAACAAACAAGGAAAACTGTGCTTACATTTGTAAAGTATGTAAATATTTATAGTGGCTTTATTCATAATTGCCTCAAACTGCAAACTGATTAAACCGAAGTCCTCGGTGGGTGGACGGATAAACAAACTGTGGCTCATCCATCGACGGAATACCCCTCAGTAGTAAAAAGGACCACACTGTTGATTTACACAACAGAATGTATGAATGTCAGATGCCTGCTGCCCGCTGAAAGCAGCTGGACTCAAAGACTTCATTCTGTGTGGTTTCAGTTAACTGACATTCTGGAAAAGGAAAAGACCTAGGACCACCGAGTGGGGAAGGGCCGAGGGTGGCACGCAGGTCACTGGGTGTGATGGAGCCGGTCTGTGTTTGATTGTGGTAGTGGTTACCCAATCCCATGCATTGGTCAAATCTAGAACTGTGCACCCAACAAGTGAATTTTACTGTATGTGAATTTAAAAATTAATAAATACAAATTTAACAGAGGGCAGGGGAACCCAGATCTCCCTGGTCAGCTGTGCCCTAACCTTCACTCCTCTTCCGTGACGCCCAGGTTGTCTCTGAGGAAGCAGAGGGCTCCCAGGGCAACTGAAACACCCTTTCTGCAGGCCAAGAGTGACACTTCTGCATTCTTGAGCGGTGATGTGATTAGATGATGAAAATGTTTTAGGAAGAAGAATATGGTGGTGATAAATTATGTGTCTTACTGTCTGCACTCTGCTACAATTTGAAGAGGATTAAGAAAAGGCAGAGAAGGTAAGACTTCACCTCCCTTGTCAGAGAATCACAGATTTCATCAGCATCTTCTCTGGCTTCTCCTGGGTAAATTTCCCCTTCTCCATCCTCCTGAGGGCCTACCTGGCTGCTCCCTGCATAGCCAGCAGTCTACTGAGGAGCTGCAGGTCCACGGTGTCCCTGTCCTTGGCCACTACCTACTGCTGGCTGGATCTCTGAAGGGCTCTGGGCCTTATCTTCAGTTTGAAGAACTGATTTTGCAATTGGGTCTGGGAATCTTCCGGGGGTAGTGGAAAAGCCAGAGGTGTGTGTACAGAGTAGAGCAGGTCAGGTAGGCCTGTGCAGTCCCATACGTGCTTCACCAGAATAATTCAGGCTTCTCGGTTTTACTTGTTGGACTGCCAAGTGTGCCACTTACTAACAATACGACCTCAGTTTCCTTATTCGTCACATGGTCACTCTGGTGGTACTTGCTTCAGAAGAGAGTTGTAAGGATAAGTGACATGTGCAGAGCACCTACCTCCAGCTAAGCCTAGAGCAGGAGTTTATAACATGCAGCAATTACATGTTTCCATTTGTGTTTAGCGCTCTGCACATTTTATTTATCTGTTTATCCTTTGATGGACATTTTGGCTGATTCCATATTTTGGCTACTTTGAATGGTGTTGCAACAAACAACACTATAAACTTAAAGTCATCCCATTGGATATTTCTAAGGCCCCATCTAGCCCTGTCATTCAATGATTCTATGATTTCACTTACAGAGAAATTGGTAGAGAATGGGGTCTCTTTATCCCCACTCCAATTTGAAATGCTTTATCTATCTACACACACACACACACACACATACACACACGTAGTTACATATGTGTGCTTATTTTTACATTTCTATTGATTCATTTTTTTCCTGTGGTTTAAAAGTAAAAAAAAAAAAAAGGGAAGCTATCTAAATGTTCATCAAGAGTGGATCAATTACATAAATTATATCTGCAGTACAGGATCTTAGGCAAATCCAGAATGTGGCAGATCTGCACATATTGACATGATGAGATGTCTGCGACATATGAAATTAAAAAAAAATTAGGTTAAAGAGAAATGGGCTGTGTAGTTGCCCCATCTTATAGCAATATCTGCTGGAGTAAACAGCCATTGGTCCATTTTAAATGGTTAAACATTTCTTCTGTATTCTGGCATCCGTCTCCCTCAGAACTAGCTCTTCCCACTGGAACACCACAAAATCCTCCTTCCCCAGGGCATCAAATCTTGAATTTCCTGCTTTTCTCCAGGAAATGTGGCTCTGGCTCCCTGGATTCTCCCACAGTTGTCCAAATGGCCAGGGTCATTGTTCTGGCAGCATTCCTGAGCTTCTACCACATGCTGATCCTGTGCTATGCACTTTACAGAAAGGATCTCACTGAAGCTTTACAAAAACCTCTGGAGGGGGGTGTTAATATCATCCCGTTATTACTGATGAAGACACTTGCTTGGGGAAATTCAGTAATTTTCTCAAGACCACTCATCTAGGAAGTGATGAAGCAGGGATTGGAACTGAGGCAGCAAAACTCCAGGGCCACAGCTGCTAACCCGACCAGAGCTGCTTCTCTGAATCTAAGTTGTATTTTGCAGGTTGGGTTGCCTATGTGTGTGTTTTTTTCTTTTCTTTTTTTTCTTCAAAGTCTTAGAGTTTGCCTTTGACATTAAAAATTTTGGTCTATCTGGAATGATATTTTTTGTATGTGTATGATGTGAAGTGTGGATT
The DNA here is from genome assembly GCA_028533085.1 of Varecia variegata. Classification (NCBI taxonomy): domain Eukaryota; kingdom Metazoa; phylum Chordata; class Mammalia; order Primates; family Lemuridae; genus Varecia; species Varecia variegata. The sequence goes on along the minus strand of CM052445.1, from coordinate 62,633,575 downwards.
CATTTTCATGCACTTAAATTACTGAACAGTCCAGATTTTCCCATAGAAACAGCAGTAAATCAGGTTTCTATACTATACTCATAGGTCAGTTTGTTCGCTCTCTTTTTGGCCCATTGCTTGGTTTGTCATTCCTGCTTCGATACTACACACGGTTGTGTTAATAGGTTTTGATATTGGGTCACACAGGTACCATCACCTTGTTTTCCTTGTTCAAAAGCGTCTTAACTATTGGCAACCTGAACTTCCATGTACACTTTGCAATCATATTGTCAAATTCTGTGAAACATTAATTTGCATTTTAATTAGGATTTAATTAATTCCATGAATTAATTTGTGGGAGAGTTGATGTGATTCCAATATTGAGTCTTCCCAACTATACATCTGACATGTGTTTCCATTAATTAGGTTTTTTTGAAAATGTCTTTTAACATAGTTTTAGGATTTCTTACATTAAGTTCTTGTACATGTTTGCTGCATTTATTCTTAGAAACATTATTTTTTGTTGCACTTGTAGATAGTATGTTTTAAAAATTGAATTTCAGTTTGCTCCTGGTGTACAGAAATGCAATGGACTTTTGTGAATTGATTGCATATCAATGTAACTCTATAATTGCCTTATAGAATCTTTTAGTGAAACCTGTCATTTGTGAATAAAGATATCTTTCACTTCCAAAACTTAAATCCTTTATTTATTTTTTATTATCTTATTTGGATTGCTAGAATCCAAGTCAGATACAAGGGGTGGTTTCTAAAAATACATTAAAGTAGTAAATTATCTAAGTGAATTTTCTAATATGAAATTCATCTTGCATGCCTAGAATAGTCCAACCTGAACATGAGGTATTATCTTTTCATGCATTGTGGAATTGGTTTGCTAACATTTAGTTTAGTAGGTTTCCTCCCCCCTCATCCTTTGTTTTCTTTTTAATTTTTATTGATACATATCAGTTGTATATATTTTTAGGGTACATGTGATATTTCAATACAAGTATAAGATATGTAAGGATCAAATCTGGTAATTAGGATATCCATCTCCTCAAACATTTATCATTTCTTTGTTTGGGGAACATTCCAATTTTTCTCCTCTAGCTATTGTAAAATATACAATATTGTTAACTATAGTTGCTTTCTTGTGCTAGATCGTATTCCTTCTATCTCACTGTAGTTTTGTTCTCTTTAACTAACTAACCCCCCTTCTTTCCCATCCCCATTACTTTTTCCAGCCGTCATTCTACTCTCTACCTTCATTACATCAATTTTTTTTTAGCTCCCACATACGAGTGAGAACATGCTGTATTTGTCTTTCTATGCCTGGCTTACTTCATTTAACATAATATCCTCCAGTTCCATCCATGTTGCTGCAAATGATGGAATTTAATTCTTTTTTATGGCTTTAATACTATTCCAATATATGTATATATGTATATATACAGATATATACATATATATATATATGTATATATACAGATATATACATATATATACATATATATATATATGTACCAGATCTCCTTTATCCATTCATCCACTGATGAACACTTAAGTTGATTCCACATCTTGGCTATTGTGACTAGTGCTACAATAAACATGGGAGGGCAGATATTGCTTCAATATACTGATTTCCTTTCCTTTGGATATATATCCAGTGTGGGATTGCTGGATCATGTGGTAGTTGATTTTTAGTTTTTCGAGAACACCCATACTGTTTTCCATAGTGGCTGTACTAGTTTACTTTCTGATCAACAGTGTATCAATGTTCCCTTCTCTCAATCCTTGCCAACATTCGTTTTCTGGTTTTTTTGATAATATCCATTTTAACTGGGGTGAGACGATCTCTCATTATGGTTTTGATTTTCATTTCCCTAATGATTAGCGATGTTGAGCACTTTTGCATATACCTTTGGCATTTTGTATGTCTTATTTTGAGCAATGTCTATTCAGATGTCTGCCCCTTTTTAAATCAGATTGTTTGGATTTTTGCTATTGATTTGTTTGAGTTCCTTATACACTCTGGTTATTAATCTATTGTTGAATGCGTTGTCTGCAAATATTTTCTCCCATTCTATAGGTTTTCTTTTCACTTTGTTGATTGTTTACTTCACTGTGCAAAAGATTTTTAGCTTGATAAAATCCCATTTGTCAACTTTTGCTTTGGTTGTCTGTGCTTTTGAGGTCTTATCTTTGCCCGGACCAAAGTCCTGAAGCATTTCCTAAGTGTTTTCTAGTAGTTTCATAGTTTTAGGTCTTACATTTAAGTCTTTAATCCATTTTGATTTGATTTTTGTATATAGTGAGAGATAGGGGTCTTATTTCATTATTCTGTGTAGGAATATTTAGTTCTTCCAGCACCATTTGTTTAAGAGACTGTCCTTTCTCCAATGTATATTCTTGGTGCCTTTGTAAAAAGTGAGTTGGCTGTAAATGAAAGGATTTATTACTGGGTTCTCTATTCTGTTTCATTGATCTGTGCCTCTTTTTATGTTAGTACCATGCTCTTTTGGTTACTATAGCTTTGTAGTATATTTTGAAATCAGGTAATGGAATGCCTCCAGCTTTGTTCTTTTTGCTTTGGACTACCTCAACTATTCAGGGTCTTTTGTCATTCCCTGTTAATTTTAGAATTGCTTTTTCTATTTTTGTGAAAAATGTCATTGGTATTTTGATAGGGATTGCATTGAATCTGTAGATCACTTTGGATACTATAGACATTTTAACAATATTAATTCTCCCAATCCATGAACATGGGATATTTTTCCATTTTTTGTGTCCTCTTCAATTTCTTTCATCAGTGTTCTATGGTTTTAATTGTAGAGATCTTTCATTTCTTTAGTTAAGTTTATTCTTAGGTATTTTAACTTTTTTATAGATATTATAAAGGGGATTGCTTTCTTGATTTATTTTTCAGATTGTTCACTATTGGGATATAGGAATGCTACTGATTTTTATATGTTGATTTTGTATCCTACAAACTTACTGAATTCATTTATTAGTTCTAAAAGGCTTTTGGCAGAGTCTTCAGGTTTTTCTAAACATAAGATAATATCATCTGTAAACAAGGACAATTTGACGTCTTTTCAATTTAGATGCCCTTTATTTCTTTCTTTGTCTAATTATTCTGGTTAGGACTTTCAGTACTCTGTTGTATAAAAGCAGTGAAAGTGGGCAACCTTGTCTTGTTCCAGATCTTAAAGGAAAGGCTTTCAATTTTTCCCCATTCAGTATGATGCTAGCTGTGAGTTTGTCATATATGGCCTTTACTGTTTTGAGTTATAATATATTCCTTCTGTAACCACTTTGTTAAGAGTTTTTATCATGAAGGGATGTTGAATTTTATTGAATACTTTTTTTGTCTTCTATTGACATGATCATATGGTTTTTGTCCTTAATGTGTTGTATCATGCGTATTGATTTGCATGTGTTGAACCATCCTTGCATCTTCGGGATGACTGCCGTTTGATCATAGAGAATAATCTTTTTAATGTGTGGTTACATTTGGTTTGCAAGTATTTTGTTGGGGACTTTTGCATCTATGTTCATCAGTGATATTGGGCTGTATTTTTCTTTTTTGTTGTGTCCTTGTCTGGTTTTGGTATCAGGGTATTGCTGGCCTGTAGAAAGGCGTTTGGAAGTATTTCCTCCTCTTTGAGTTTTTGGAATAGTTTGAGTAGAATTGGTGTTCATTCTTCTTTAACTATTTCATAGAATTCTGCAGTGACGCCATCAGGTCCTGGGCTTTTCTTTGATGGGACACTTTTTACTAGTGTTTTTATCTTGTTACTCATTATTGGTCTCTCCAGGTTTTCTATTTCTTCATGGGTCAATCTTGGTAGGCTGTATATGTCTAGGAATTTTTCCTTTTCTTCTAAGTTTCCCAATTTATTGGTATCATAATAGACTATCCTAATAATCTCTGATGTTCCTTTGAATTTCTGTGGTAGCAATTATAATGTCTCCTTTTTTATCTCTGATTTTATGTATTTGGATCTTCTTTTTTTTTCTTACTCTAAGTAAAGTTTAGTCAATTTTGTTTACCTTTTCATAAAACTAATCTTTTGTTTTGCTAATCTTTTTATTGTGTTTTTGTCTCAATTTCATTTATCTCTGCTCTGATCTTTATTATTTCTTTCTGTCTACTAATTTGGGGTTTCATTTGTTTTTCCTTTCTTGTTCTTTAAAGGTCATTGCTAGGTTGTTTATTTGACGTCTTTCTACTTTTTTTTGATGTGGAGGTTTATTGATATCAATTTCTCTCTTAGTACTGCTTTTCATTGTATCCCATAGATTTTGGTATGTTGTATTTCCATTTTCATTTGTTTTTATCAATATTAATGTTCTTTAAGATTATTTTGTCTAGTTTTATATCAAGGATATATTGTTATAAAATGATTTGGGGAGAATTTCTTCTTTCTTGTCTTCTGAAAGAGTTTGTGTAAAGGTGGAATTTATTTATGTATTTATTTTTTGAGACAAGGTTTTGCTCTGTTTCCCAGGCTGGTGTGTACTGGAATCATCATAGCTCACTGCAGCCTCCGACTCCTGGGCTCAAGCCATCCTCTTGCTTCAGCCCCCCAAGTAGCTGGGACTACAAGTGTGAGCCATGATGTCCAGCTAATTTTTCTATTTTTTGTAGAGACAGGGTCTCACTCTTGCTCAGGCTGGTGTTGAACTCCTGGACTTAAGCAATCTTCAACCTCGGCTTCCCAAAGTGCTAGGATTATAGGTGTGAGCTGCCGTGCCTGACTATGGAATTCTTGATTTATTAAATATTTGGTAGAATTTAGTGACAAAGCCCACATGAAATGGTTTATTCTTTTTGCAGAAATATGTTTATAACTAATTCAGTATCTTTAATAGTTATATGATAATTTAGATTTGTTCATTTTTTATTGAGTCAGCTTTGGTGGTTTATATTTTTCTAGGAATTTGTTCACTTTTTCCTGTTTTTGATTATATTGGCATAAATTTGTTTATAACTTAATCTATTTTTTCAATATCTCCTCCATCTCTAATTGTGCCTCCTTTTCACATCTATTCTTATTTATTTTTGGCTTCTTTTTTTTTAATTGATGAATTTTGTCAGGGATTTGTCACTTATCTTTGTCTTTTCAAAGAATCATCTTTTGTCTAGTTTGATCCTCTATTTCCACTCATTTTATTATTTCCTCTTCTCTGATTTGTTTAAATATTTTTTTCTAATTTAAGTTGGATACTTAGCTAATTTTATTTTAGCCTATCTTCTTTAATAATATAAGTTCTAAAACTTATGAATGTCCCATTTAATTTTTTACTACATTCTACATGTTTAAAACACTAATATTTATTTTATTATAATGCAACCCTAAATATTTTCTACTATAATTTATTTTGACTGACAAATTATTTATGTGTGTTGTAATTTGTGCTCAATTTCTAACTTCTTTGAACTTAGGTTAGAAAATGTGTTCCATAGAATATTGATTCTCTAAAATTTGTCTTACTTTTTGGCCCAGCATGTGGCCAATATTCAAATGTATATTTAATTCATATTTAGAATGAATAAACATTCTCTAGTTTTTGAAGGCAGTATTCCTTATTATGTTCATTAGATCAAGTTTTCATTTTATTTATCCTTATGTGTTGCCTAAACACATTTATCCTGTGTGTTTCACTTAGTAAAATTACTAAGTGAATTTTATTACAGTTCTGAGTCACTTTTCTTCATTCAGAATTTTGAAGATATATTTCTATTGTCTGGTTGCCACTGTTGCTTTTGAGAAGTTAGCTGTGTGTCTAATTATTTTTGTTTTACAGACATATTTTCTCCCTAGTCACTTAAGATCTCCTCTGTGTCTTTGGTGCTCTATCATTTTACTGTGGGGTCCCTATTATGAACATCTCTCTACTATACTACTTGGAATATGTGGGGATTTCTGAATACAAAGATTTGTGTCTTTTCTTAATTTTAGAAAATTGTCAGTCATTCTTTCTTTCAATATTGGTTCTCTCCATATCTATTTATTATCCTTGTCTAGAACTCTAATGAAATGCATATTAAACAATTTCACTCTATGTCTCTTAACCTCTATTTCAATTTGGGTATTATTATTACTACTTAACTTCTAGAACATCTTAGTATTTAGTAGAATTTATCTATAAAACCCATCTGAAACTAGTGTTTTCTTTGTGGGACAAAGTCAATATCTTTTTTTTTTTTTTTGAGACAGTCTTGCTCTGTTGCCCGGGCTAGAGGGTGGTGGCCTCAGCCTAGCTCACAGCAACCTGAAACTCCTGGGCTCAAGCAATCCTCCTGCCTCAGCCTCCTGAGTAGCTGGGACTACAGGCGCTCCCCACCACACATGGTTAATTTTTGTTTGTTTGTTTCTATTTTTAGTTGCCTGGCTAATTTATTTTTCTCTTTTTAGTAGAAATGGTGTCTCTCTCTTGTTCAGGCTGGTCTTGAACTCCTGAACTCAAGTGATCTTCCCAGAGTGTTAGGATTATAGACGTGAGCCACCACGCCCAGCCTCTAATATCTTTAATGGATAGATGACAATTCAAACTGTTTTATTTCTTTTTGAGTTGGTTTTGACAATTTGTATTTTTTCTTGAAATTTGTTATTTTCTCCAATTGCCAAATGTGTTGACATAACATTGCAATTTAAATTTTAAGCTCTTTTTAATTCATACTTTTATTCTTTGTAAAATACACATTTAAACATATTAAACACCTCTATATTAGTTTTTAAGATAATCATTCTAATATCTGAAATTTTTGTGGGGTTGATTTTGCATTTTGTTTGTGTTTGTCTACCAACTCTTGTTCACAATAACTCTTTTCCTTATATTTTTTGTAATATTTGATTGTGACTTCAGGGTCTTTGTGACTATATTCATGGAAAATTTTAAGGTGCCTAGAAACACTGTAAGCCAAGTGTTTTGCTTTCTTAATTTTTTTTTCTGCAGTAGTTGTATGAAATGACACTTTAAGCTCATATAAAGAGAGACTTGTCATTAGGAATTTTTCTTTATTATCCCTCCACCCGGAGCCCAAATCAAAACAGACAGGTATATTTGCCATCTCTCTTTGTGGGTCTGTCACCTGGTAGGGATCTAGCTTTATCTAGGAATCTTTGACATGACCTCCCTTTTTGAGGCTCCTGTCCTGACAGCCATGAAAGCCCGTGGTCTAAGCCACCAGGATTGAGAAATGTCAGAAAATGCAGCTGTAAGAGCCTCTGAAATTCTCTACTGCAACTTTATCATCTTTTATCCCCTCCAACGATTTCTTACTTTCATGCTCAGGCAACCACACATTTGAAATATAAGTATATGCATATATATTTTATTCGACAGTCTCAGGTATTGTACATCAGAAGTGTTTTTCTGTACATGTAAGCCACTTTATTTTGGGGAATGAATTCTTTCTTTATCTATTCTTTACATGAAGCTGGGCAACACTGGAGCATTTTCCATTCTCTGAGAAGAATGGTTCAGCCTCTCAGTGCAACAATCCTCATTGCACGTCTCCATCAGTCTTCAGAGTCATAATGCACAATTCTGCAAACAGACTGGGATGTCAAGGAAGTAGATGGAAGGTTTTACAATGCTATCATTTTATTCAACAAGAAATCTAACCACATTTTGAGAAATAGAAACAAAAGCACTCATAATTTCACCACTTTGACACAACTCCTACCTATATTTGTGTAATTTATCATTTTTTCTATATACACACATTCTTTTAATAGTTATTGCATTGTTTTAAAAGTATTTTGCATGTATTTGGAATATTAATCGTCAGAATTATGAATAAAATGAAAGAAATTTTCCTTCTAATGGGCTCTTTTTGCACCACACTGGAATCATAAGATTCCAAGAAGACAAACAGAATGCCATGTTAGTTCAGTGTATTGTCTCATTTTAGGACTAAACTCATTTTATTAATAGCAAGCACAAATAATGCTGGATAATCTCACAACATAAGCAACCATTCAAGTCATGTCAGGTAGGTCTGGTAGACACGGAGAACTAGGACAAAAGAGCCAGAATTGTGCAGAGTGCAGATGCCAATGGGTTCTCCCTCAAAAGTCTTATCTGTGGCCAGGCAAGACTCAGCGATTAAAATTCTCACCCTAACACTAGTGTCCAACACTGAGTATTCTTTGATTATGTTATTCTTGGTAGGAGTGTCATACCTGTCAACATCATGCCCTGAGAAGGAGACTTGCCTGGGAATGTCAAATTGCTGAGATTTCATCAGCAGGAAAGTAGAAATATAGGCTGTTGGTGTGCAATCCACTGGGACCCCAGCCATAGGGGCGAGAACCGAGCCCCCATGCTCTCCAAACACAGATGTGATCTCCCTCTAGGCTGTACTTATTGAATGAAAGACTAAATGAAAAAACAGAATAGAATGGCGAAAAGCATCCACTTTGCAGTTCTTAACAAGCAAACCCTGGTCTCTGGTCTTTGGAGCAGCTAACTGATAACACACACACCAAACTCTCCAGCTTAGCCCTCAACTGGGCAGCTTCTCATTTGGTGTTGTGTTAGCTGCTGCAGGCTCCTTCAGGGAAAAGGAACTACTTATCCATGTGAAAGGTTTGTTTCTGGAAAATTTTGTAAGGTTGCTAGTACAGTATTAATATTACCCTAAATACCTCCATTTCTTTAATATATACTCTGAATGTGGGTGGAATGTATATAGATTTCTTATGAGTTAGTAGAGCATTGTAACATTTCTGAAAATGAACCCAGAGAACAAACATTTGCAATGCACGGGGATTACAGCACTGAGTTACAGTTGCTGCTCTGCATTAACGAGCCCCGTTAATTACGAACACATACATATGTGTACATATATGGGCCACTTCCTCTCTCAGGTACTCGGATGTGTTTCTATCTGAGTACTCAACAATAAATAGAAATTTATTTGAAATCTTACATTTTGTCTTATATGGCTAATAACATATCCTATGCCATAATATAGCCAGGTTTTTAAAAATATAAAGTCTTCCCTAAATATTTTTGAGTAAAACACAGATGTTTCAGAGAGCTGCTCCATGCATATCTCATGGCATCAAAGCACCATCTGCCCCATTACCAACTACCACAGTCTGAGGGTCGAATAATTTTATGCTAAATAGAAGTTAAAAACTAAAGTGAAGTAATGTTTTCCCTTCCTCCTTCCTTTGGGGTTTACCAATAACTTTTTCAGAGTTAGCCTCCTATTTGAAACATTATTTTAAATTGTTAATCAAGGCAAATACTTTAGCAGCTGTTAGCAGGTGAATGCTTTGTGAATTTTTATCTGTGGATTTATTTGTAACGAGATTGTTGGAAGGTGTATAAGCACAAAAAATCTATTGATTTATAATCTTTCTGCATTGCCAATGGCCTCAGGGTATCTTGTTAAATTGGCTTGCATTTATTCTTTTCTGCCACCAGAAGTGATAACCATTTCTGCACACAGAACTCGGAAATCTCTTTTAATGGATCACAGCATCAGAGACCAGGATTCTCTGCATCTCCTATTTTCTTTACAAACCCAGATTTGTAAAGATCTCTGCTAGTTACCTGGACAACGGGATCAGTTCTCTCATCTTCTGGAAGACTCGAGGCCTTGGCGTGCCTGCAGGATGCTCTTCTTTGGAAAGGTACCCTTGACCCAGGTTGTGCAGAGCCACAGATGACAACAGGCCTCCTCATCTTCATCACAGGCCATGTGACCAGGACAGGAGAGCTTCTTTTCCACTGCAAGAAAAATCAATTAGTGTTATTTAATAAAAAGCTACTTCCTTTTGTTTGCTTTCTAAAAAGCAAATTAAGTGCTCTAGTCATTGTAAATTTAAAGAACGGGGAACAAAGACCAAGCTAAAATTCATAAATCTATACTCCATTGATGGAACACGACCAGATAAAAGGGAAAGGAGAAGGGTAACAGAGAGACGAAGGCAGCCCACCGCATGGAGACGCGTGCAGAGGGAGGAGCCGGTGGACATACAGACTCTTCGGTTGATGCAGACACAGCACGTACAGTCAATGTCACATGCAAGGGTGCCTCATCCCCATCTTGCATCTTCTGGGATGCTGGCAATAGCGATTTCAAAAATCAGGTTGCCTTTTCACGGCTATAAAGATCAAGTTCCTGTTGGTACCTGCTCCATCTTTCAGGAGACTGATTCAGTCCCTCTTGAGAACTTTCCCACTGTGGCCTTTCGTCTAGGACAGGAATCGGCATTTGCCGCACAGCTAGGAGACGGGAAATGCTGAGATGTCGCTGAGGGGGAAAAATGACTCAGAAGCTAATTTTACAAGTCAAAGGCTCAAATTATGACAGAACTACAAAAATGAAGGAAAAAAGTTCAGGCACATGAATATTCAAATTCAAGGGGACACAGGAAGTAGTAAGTATAGGACAGCGTGAGGCTCAGCCAGACCTCCTGGAACACCCAGCTGGAATACTCCTCCTTGGCACCCGGCATCAGATTTAGGCACCAAACATCTAGGGCTCCCCTACGCAGAGGGCCGGAGTCAAGGCAGGCTCCAGGAGGGCTGGCTCTCCCTCTGGCCTAGGAGCCCTTTGTAGTGGAGGCTCCCTGACCCAGTATCTTGTCCCTGTGCTTCTGGGACTGGCCTTAGAAGTTGTTTTGGTCACTCTCCCCCCCCAGTGACTGCCTCCTCTGCACGCTTGCATTCCTCCTGACTGCTTTTCCCTCTCACCCTGAAACTCTGCAGCCGTCTCTCTCTCCTCCACATCGTGAGACCCACTGGCGCCTTCTCTGTAAAGGCAGCCTCTCGGGGCCCCAGTGCACTTTGGAGCCAGAGCGCTGGTCTTGAGTCCCCACTCTGACATGACTTGGCTGCGAGTGTGGCCTTAGGTCGATTGCACATGCTCACAGCTTTGCCATCCACAAAGCCGGGGTCTACACGTGTGAGGGGACCCCCATGAAACAGTGCATGGCGGGCCCTGTGCTCCTCTATGGGCAGGGGGTCTGTCCCGCCCACCTTCCTTCCCACCTCTGGCCTCTGCCCCATCACTTACTGGCCCCAGGTTTGCCGGCTGCAAATCTCAGCTAGGACACACCACGAAGAGAAAGGACCCAGAAACCACCCAGTCCTGGGGCGGTCGGCTACATGCAAGGGCTGATGGAGGATGAAGGCTGTTCTCCCCTACTGCCCGCCTGCCTCTCTGGCAGACTCCTTCCTGGACCACATGGGGAAGGAAATTCTAGGAAGTGTCCCCTGATCTTTCCTCAGAAGCAGAGGGGATGGTGACATCAGGAGGCTGTGGTCACAGTGGGTCCTCAAGTCCTTCTGTTATGAACTTGCTGGAGACCCAGCTTCCTTGCCTTGTAGTCCTTCCCAGCCTTGGGGTTTTGTATGCAGAAAATAGGGCATCATATAGAAAGTCCTGGGCACAGTGTTGCAGTGCACACGCTATTTTGTGTGCGTGTACATGTACACACCCCCGCATATGCATAGTCCCCAAGGCCATACACAAAATGTTGACAGTGATTATCTCTAGAGGGTGGGATGTTGACTTCTTATTATGTTTTTTTTTCTTATTTCTCATCTCTATTTTTTGAATTATTATTTTCCACCCAAGTTAACGTGTGTTACTTGTTTAACCAAAATACGAAGGGAGACATTCCTAAAAATTGGATCTACATCCTTGTTGCACAGGAAATTTAAAATAGAAAACATTCTTCAGGACATTCACAATTCAACTATAAATATTATCATAAAAATGTAATCAGCCACTGACCACACTAAGAGAAATTAAAAAGGAAAACACTAAAATCCCTCAGAAATGGACAAAGGTGAAGCCATCTTCTGCTAATTTCTCTGCAAGTTGCAGGAGTAGAGATTGTAGGCATTTTGATACGTGTTTCTCTATGTCATGAAAAGAGGACAGAATTCGAGGTCTGCAGGCACCAGCATTATGGCGACATAAAAGGAATTCAAATGATTTGGGTGAAGTTCCCTGACATCCCACTTAGAGGTGATTTGTGTTAGACTGCTAGGATTCTAATTTTTCTGGAGGGTTGAATTGAAAATTTACCATATCTTATGAGCTATCAGAAGAAAAGAGATTTTTTTTTAATTAACAGAATCACAATCTTTCTATTCTTCCTAATGTGTCTGTAGCTGCCAAATGACAGGCGCTAATGGATGGTAACAGCTACTGCACACATGCACGTGTAAACGCACAGGCACATGCCCTCGTGCACACTTGCTTCTTGGGGGCTCTTTGAACCTTTGACCTTCCCAGGTTCACGTGTCTGGTCCAGTGCATTATCTCAGCATTTGATGTTCTTGCTTCCAGATGTGTTGAAAGTGCCTATCTGCTGCTTCCTTTCTGTGCGCACAGCATGTAAAATTCATGTCTCACTTTTTTTAGTGCATTAGCATATTTTTTAAAAAGTCAATCCTGCCCATCATTCACGTGTCCTCATCTCCTTTGCAGTCCTGTTCCCAGGGCCACTGCCTGTGGGGGCTGGGGGGAGCCTGCAACAAATGGGGTGGGGCGTGGTCTTCCTCCTCCTCCTCACTGGGGAGGAGTGAAGGACCATAGAGGAGCCACGCTGGGGATGGAGTTTTATGGCATGTCAGGGTCAGCAAGAAAGCCTGGGGGACAGGGAGGGGGCCAGGGCCAGCTCTTTCCCCACTACCCAGCCGGTGTCCACTAGTCGGGCTTTTAGGTGACCCTTGTGTGGAGACTACTGGACCTTCCTAAAGATCTGCCTTGATTCTCTAAGGTTTAGAGAGAGCCAGTCCTTTAGGACTTATTTTTTTGCTACCTTTGAAAAATAATAATAGTTCTTTTAAAACATTTAAAATTCCAGGAGCAACAAAATGAAAAATGGCTGAATGTTCCTGAACTGAATTCTCCCTGGCAGGCGGAGGTAAATCCTGCCTGACTTCACTTGAAGATTGGGGGCCGTTCTTGTGGTTTTTCTTCATAGAGGGTTGAGGCATGCCTGGGTTTGTCTGCACCATTTATTCTTTCCCACAATAATTTCCAGGTTTGACTTGACTTTTTGGCATTGAGTTGTGGAGGTAAAGACAAAAGCAGAGTGTCACAGGAATGGGTGTTTGTGATGAGGAGCGAAACGGAAGTTTTCCAATAGTATTTTAAGAAGTCAGCAGGGCCCCAAAGGTAACGTTATTTTTTTACCCTTGTGTCTTTTTTATCTTTGAATACAAATGTCTTGCAAAATTTAGCTTATACTGAAGTCTATAAGATCCATTGTTTTAAGACAATATTTTGATGAGACTATTCTAATGTTCCTAGAACTTCTGTCTTTATTTTTAAGTAATCAGAGCTTTATAACCCAACGAACTAGAGAAGCCTCAGATATCTTAAATTTTTGTTTATTTTCACAATCAAGATATCACAAAGATTTTTTTGTTATTGGATTTCTTAAAAAAGAAAGAAATGTATACAATCAGCAAAAAAAAAATAATTTTATTTCACATATTTAATATTTGCAAAAGACTTCCTTCTCCCTTATATCACCCTGGACAATTCCTTGACTTTTTTCTTGTCCTTTGTTTCGAGTAGTTTTATTAGTTTTATCATCTTTTTGATAGTAAGGAAGGTAAGACTGAACCTTTAGTCTGTTTTACTGGGCTAAGACTAAAACGTTAGAAGGTTTTCCTAATTTCCTGGGAGACAGGGAAAAGTGAATTAGTTCTGGTGTCTCATGCTTAAAGTGGGCATAGGAATTGGCAAAGGACTTGGCAGGTCTCTGACTTGAACATGACGACTCCGTCTGAGATTTCTAAGGCTTATTCTCAAGCCATTAACAACTCACGATGTCACCATTGCCCTGAAAGGGGAGGATGCGGGTTTCCAAATGTTATGTGAATTGAAAGAGAGATCCGAAGGACATGAAGTTAATGATTTTTAACTCGTAATCTGAAGTACCACTGTGGTGCTTAAAAATGTTTTAGTTCCATTGACAAATATCAAATAAAATACATGCGTGAATTAGGGTAGAAAGGAGATTGGCAGCGGTCCCTACAGGATGAAAGGAAGCCGTAATTAGTAATTTGGTGGGTGGAGGAAAGGTTTGGGGAGACGAGGGAAAGGAGTGGCAGCTTTTTAGAGGAATTCTCATAAACATGCTCTACTTGTCAAAAATGCCTGAATTCGGATATTTAACTTGAGAAGTGGAAGTCGCGGTTCTGTGATTTAGAAGGCACATTGATACAGCGTGTCTGGCAACCACACCTTCTCTGCCGGGCTCATGTGCTGGCCCCAGACTTGCTTGTTGATGTCAGTGCTTGAGTAGCTTTGTATCACTTGGGAGGGGCATTTCCTCTCATGTCTTCTCTGCTGTAATTGTTATGGTTTCTTCTTGGTACATGCTGTTATTTGGAAATAAATTCAAAACAAATTCCGTTTTGTTTTTCTTTTTTAAGCAAAAAAATACTAAGCGTTCACCTAGAAGTCAGATGATGTTCTTAATTGTAAATGTGTGGCCTGGCTGAGTAATTATTAATCACCAAGCACCTACTGCGAGGATATGTAAAGAAGGATGGCCAGACTGGAATCCTGTATATGGCTCTGAATTTCAGAAAAATATATCAAGAAAATATTTCAAAAGTTTAAGGAAAATTGTGACATTTTAGAGCCCCTGCTGTTAAGTTTTTGGTGGCTGGAATATGAAGACCATAACATTTGTTTTTCAGGCTGGTATGTTCTGCCAATTAATATTCAATAAAGGAGGAATTGGGGCCCCCCTCTCTTTGTCAATATCCAATTCAAATGACAGCAAAACAATACTCCTAAAATGGAATAAAATAATAACAATGTACTAAGAAATAAGACAGAAGATTCAGTGGCAAGACATTTTGAGGAATTCCTGCAATAGAGGATGCCTTTGGGATCGGAGAGGTGGAGAAAAATTACAACCCAGTTTCCTAGCAGGGCCTCAGAGAAAGACATTTCACTTTGTGAATTACATATGCAGATAATAGAAGTAATTCATTTCAAAATTTAGCTAAGGCTGGGAACTGTTCTCTAAAGAAATCAGCTCCCATGGCTGCAAAGGGCCCTGAAAAGTAGAATGCAACCTATAGCAATGCTGGAAATTTCTTTTTAAATGAAAAGCAGCCCCTTTCAGGACAGAAATACACTAAACTTTTATGCCCCAGATAAATTTTATCCAGGGATGGCCAGCGTGGACCTCTATTTTTCTGGTCGTTTCTCACCCACACATCCTCCAAGAAGCTTATCTGGCAGGATCCACACAGCAGGTCCAGGCAGCCGCAGAGGGGATGCTCTCGGGGTACAAATCCACACCACTCTGAAAAGAGCACACACCAGCTACCTACACTAAAACAACATCATCCTTCATTCAAAGCACCAGGAAAAACACAAGAATCACCAGATATTTGAAAAAATTCAAGAGCATGAAAAAGAACACTCGAGACTATGAAGCAGAACAACTAACCCTTGGGGAAACTGCAATAATTCATAGAACAGAAAAGAATTTAAAATCTCCTAGTCAGTGTTTAGCAAGCAATAAGAGGATAATTCCTCCATAAACATGAATAAATTGCTTTGAAAGAGGAGCTATCTGAGAACAAAAAAGAGCTCTTATTAAATATGCTAAAGTTTTACAAATTTCTGTATGGGCTGAATATTAGGATGGATTTGGTTGGTGAGCCAACCGTGATCTGGAAAAGAACGTTGAGAAAATTTCAGCTCATAAAGTAAAAGGAAGGAAACGAAAAGATACATTAAAGATGTGGAAAATAGATTCAGGGTGTTGAGAAAGGAGGGTGAAGTTAATGGAAGGGAAGAACAGATCAAAGCAATAACAGAGAGAAAAAGTCCCTGCGCTGAAAAGGATTTAAGTTTTTACACTGAAATAGCCAAGCAACATAATTTAGGAATAAAGAGCCATTTTTGGTAACATCACATGTAATGTTAAAAGAGCAAAGATACAGAGGCAACCCTAAAAACGTACAGAGTGAATAAAACATAAACAAACACTAGGTTACGTGTAAAGGAATGAGAGCGACACAAACACCCTGGCACTTTTCTTTTAGAGGATGCTGCGAGGCAACAGGGCAGTGGCTTCACAGTTGACTTAATCAATCAGTGTTTTCTCGGTGCCAAGCACTGCTGTGGTCAAGGGTTCCTGCCTTCATGCAGCTTACCTTGTAGTGGGAGGGGACCAGCAATAGCCAAGATGCAGAGGTGTATGTTAGATGGTGTTTAAGCTTAAGATAAAAATAAACACGCAAAGCAGACATGAGATACTGACCGGGGAGGGAGGTGGCTGTGTAGACAAGGTGTCCAGGCCAAGCCTCACTCAGAAGTTGCTTTTGAGTGAAGATCCAAAGGACGTAAGGAGGAAGGCATGCAGATTCCAGAACATTCTTGGCAGACACAGCAGCAAGCATAAGGGCCTGAATTAGGAGCTTGTTTACCCAAGTTCTGAGGAAAATGGATTTGAACCTTGCTATGGTCTGGATGTTTGTGTCCCTGAAAGCCATATGTTGAAACCCTAATCCCCAAGGTGATGTTTATTTGGAGGTGGGGCTTTTAGGAGGTCATGAGGTCACAAGGGCAGATCCTTCAGGATTGGGATTAGTGCTCTTATAAAAGGGACCTCAGAGAGCTCCCTTGTGGGTTCTGCCATGTGAAGACACAAGAAGAAGATGACATCTGTGCACCAGGAAGGGCCCTCATGAGACATGGAATCTGCCACACCTTGATCTTGGACTTCCAGCCTCTATTAATAGATGTAAGAAGTAAATTTATGTTGCTTATAAGCCACCCAGTTTATGATATTTTGTTATAGCAGCTCAAACAGACTAAGACGAACCTAGAATTCTATGCTATGCCAATATCCAACCAAGTGTTAAGAAAAAATAAAAACATTTTGTTACACGTGCCAACACTCAGCAAGTTCTACACCTACACACGCTCTATGTAAAAACTTATACGCAGATGTTCTCAAGCAATATGAGACAGGAATCCACAATAGACATGACCTGAAATATGAGAAATAAAGATAGCCAAGCCTGATTCAGAAGAAGCAAACCATAAATACAGATTGAGAACAAAGTAAATGTGATAAGAACAAACTATTACAAGACCTCAGAATGAAATTAGCATTTTCTCAGATTATTTATTATGTAGAAATGAATGTAATAAGATAACCAAAAGTTTGACGAAAGAGTAACTGTCCATTTGTGTGAGCTACCCACAGAAAATGTCAAAATCTTTCTTGATTAATGAGACATTCTTGGTTTTTTCCCAATGTTGAAGAGACAACTGTGGCTGATTTACGTTAGGTTATACAAACCTGTCTGTAGCAAATCCAAATTGATTTCAATAAAATGGGTTGCCAGGCTGAGGATGGTTCTGGGAACGGCCACCACACGATGGTTGTTGTAGGCAGAAAAACAGCCCCCCAAGATGTGCACACCCGGATCCTTGGAACCTCTGACTGTGTGACCTCACACGGCAAAGGGACCTTGCAGGTGTGATTGCAGCGAGGACCTGAGGTGAGGTTATCCTGGGTCACGCAGCTGTGTCCACTGTCATCACATAATTCTGGAGCAGGGGCAGATGGATGAGGGGCCTGAGCCGAGGGGCTCCTAGGGTGGCTTCTAGAACGTAGGAAAGGCAAGGGACCACACTCTCCCTGGAGCCTCCAGAACAAACCAGCCCTGAGACACCTCGATTTCAGCCAGTGAGACCCACTTTGAACTTCAGACCTCTGACACTGTAACATAGTAAATTGGTGTCATTAAACATAGTACCAAGCGTGTGGTCATTTGTCACAGCAGCCGTGGAAAACTAGTAAGCAACTTTTTAAACATAGAGTGTGACGTTTGTATTCCTAAAAATCTATGTTTAAATGCATATATGAGGGGATTGCATATATTTTTAAACTCAAAAGAGCCCTTCTTAATCCCACACAGCTATCTGTAGATACGGTAAAAATATGACCCCAGAGTTGGGAAAAAAAGAAGTCACTGCTGAATAGGAGAAGGTCTTATTCTTCTCAGATAAACCTAGCACTTTGCTCCCAAGGAGAGAAAAACAAAACCTGCGCTAATTTCAGGCCACCTGTTGTCACACTGTGATCACGTGAGGCCGAGAGTATTGCGGTTCCTGGGCTAAAAATAAGTTGATGACACCATGTCCTGTTAATGAGTACAGGATCTTATCAGAGGACTCTGGGCTTTGATCTAGAGTTCATCAGCTTAAAATCTTTATAATTAGCTTTTCTTGGGAACGCTGGCCTTACCTTCTCGGTCTTTATTTTTTTCCAGTCTAATGATTACTAAATACCACTTACTATTGCACATATGGATGTTGTTTCTTGGAAAAAAACAAACCCACATTTTTTCCTCTAAAGTCTCAAATGTAGTAATTCTTGTTCCTGTCTTATTTATAACACTAGCCGTTCCCATCACTGCCGGCAAAAATCACACCAGCTTGTTTTCTTCTC